>JARHVA010001622.1:370000-925000 GCA_037957365.1 Torreya grandis
GTATTATTTACCCATGAAATAAACATGAACAACATGGTTCTATACAACATCGATCCAATTCTCATCTAAGCTTTATAGTTTATCTAGACATGCATTTATATATTCTTGATGATAAATAAGAAAATTTTGGTAAACATGAAAACTAGTTATCTCTACATATAAGGGTAGAGTGGATTTAGATCCAAACATAATAGAGTATAGGGATGCCCTTGTGGGCATTTTAATGCATATCATGTAGGACTAAAGTTCTCTATAGAGCTATAAGTGCCAATATCATTTTGATATTTTAATAGTTTTAACCAAAATTTACTTTAAAGTTTTATTAGTAGCTTCAGCCTAAAGTACTTAATTTTAGGTGATAAAATTTCCCCCCCATTATTTTGGAAATGTGACAAAGTGAAATGACTAGGCTAAAGGAAAAAGATGTGTACCTAGACTTACCTAATTTATGAATCCTATGAGACTAGATCTGAGTATGCAAAGCATGTTCTAATGCATGTATTACAAGTGAAACATGCATAAAATAGTCCTTACTTAAGAGATATCAAAATCAAAGATAAAACTAAGTAAAATTGGGTAAACAGATAAGAGAGAGGAAATGAATGAATACACCTCAATGGGTATGCCAACTAATACATAAAATTCATGAGAACATATGTGTGTGAATTTATATAGTGATCAATATTTGAATATCTTATATTGATCTAATGTCTTTAGCAATCCCCATGTGTGGGTGGCTCAAAAACTCAATCCAATTTTGAATCCTTCATTTCCAACCCTTACTTGGTGTATCATGACTTATGAATAGCTTGGATTAGATTGATGGTGTGTCTAACCCTCTCATGTAGGTGGATCAAGAACTCAAGTATACTATGAATCCATCATTGCATACCCATGTGTAGTAGATGCATCTAAAATTCAAACTACATGACATAACTACAAATGTTCAACTAGAGATACCTAATTGGAAATGTCAATTCTATGACCACGTAGGTACGTTAGATAGCTCTGATCCATTCAAGAATGCAAACTAATATAGATGGAGTATGACATGAAAGTGGTGTATAACCTAAAATTTGATGTCTAGTTTATATAACATAGAGAATGACGTGGAATTTATCATTCCATCTAATCAACTAGTGTGTAGAGCAATTGGAAACAATTTGTTGTGCACATACCCCTAAATCTAATATTTGAGCATATGGATTTTGGATTGACTTGTAATAATCTATATCTAAGTATCTAAACTATAAGTGATAGTTTTCATGGCATGCATGATGCCCCTATTTTGAGTAAATTGGTATGAATCTGAGCTAGACTAAGCAAAACTTGTAAGTTTTTAACTAAACATGTGTAAACCTAGACTATACCTATTATATTTTTATAAAAAATATATATATTTTTCTAAAACTAAGGCTACTACATAGTATCCTCATATCTTGGACAATAGTTCTATATGGCACTAGTTTCCTAATTTGGGTGCTAACATCTATCATTTTTATTTCTATGAAATTGTACTGATCTTTATGTCATTATTATCCACTATGTTCACCTGAGTATACTTTTTATAATCTAATCTTATATGATAAAAAATGTACTTTGAATTCATTTACATAGCCTGATCTCTATGGCAAATTCCTGTGAATGACCCCTATTTTAAGGGGAGTTGTTGAGCCTATGCAAAAACTATCCTCAAAATAAAAATCTCTATAAAATGTGTGTTAGGTAGAGCATATATGATATCTTCATAATAATCCAATATAATTTGCATACATAACATTATAATATAATGTAATCTAAGTATAATTTTTTAATGTGTGATGTATATTATGTATAGCATTCACAAGGCTACCAAGACCAATGTATGTAATAATAAATCAAAGTAATAACTTTTTGGTTACCTAGGGGGATGGGGCATGATGCCTATCCTGAAACCCAAGTAGTAAGGGGAGATGCATGAAGTCCCTCATGGAATCTAAAACTAGAGTGTGAAACAAATAACTTACAAGTGTCATGACCATGATTCATACAACAGAACATACATATAACACACATGAGGCACGTAAAGTAGGCCAAGGGGCCATAATAGAAGGGACATGGGCACATGTAACTAAATATAATAAAGTAATACATACAAAGACATGTTAAAATGTCCACATATATGAAAAAAAATCAATTTGCATTAGAGTGACATAGAAGGTCATGTTAAAATTTTTGCATACACAATCAGGAAAACAAACACAAGGACATGGGCCAATGTTCAAAGCATATACTATGAAAATAAGTGGTGTATATCCAAAGATAAATGACATATTCAAATGCCCTTGAGTAGAAGAAACATAGAGATGAAATAAAATGTAAACTAGGAAATCTATAAATGAGAGTATGTATGAACATGTAATACAAGTATATGTAAGGGATAAGATTTACATATGTTGAGTCTAAAGTAGTAGTATCTAGAAAATAATCTAAGCAAGTGTAGCATGATCAATATCAAGATTAACAATGTTAGAGTTTTGAATTAGAGTATAGAAAAATGTAATATAGCAATTGAAAATGTGTATAGGGTGGCTTCAAATGGGTGAATGTGTCAAATGAATAACCCTATATAAGTGTATATATCCCAATGGTAGATAATAACAAATCTAGATTGATTTAGTGGATTTGATTCTTATAGTAATCTGAAAGCACTCAACAAGACAAAGTGAAACATGTATGTATGATAAAACTAAATATACTAATATAAATATCATATTTAGTGTCTATAAAATATAATAAATGTAATTGGAAATACATACATTCTATAAATTTTTATTTTCTAAGTAAATATTTGAATGTTTTATGTTTTTGACATATTATATTATTTTTGTATTTTTTCGATATAATCAATTTACAGGCAACATGAAAATGAAACTATATATAAGGATCACTTTGTCTTATGTCAAATAAAGTAAAAATGATCATTTATGCTACATAAAAACATAAATATGGTCCCAAAATATATTTTACTAAGTGATCTATATCTTATCTTTCTTGTGAAGTGGTGCTAAGAGTCCATGAAATTGACTAAGGTATCCTATGAACTATAGGGATCTTAGGGACTCATCTGGTTAGATATTTTATCACTGGCATAGGTTTCTTATGATGAGAACATTGACAACTCAATAATAATGATCTCAAAATAAAATTATTAGAGGGAATCCCTCTAGAAATTTTAACATATCTCTAACATAGGGGTCTCTGTCACAACGCTCTCTATGGGAGAGTATGCATACATGGAAACATTATAGGACTAGACCTCATTTACACCAGTGTCTTCACTAAATTTTGTGGTGTAATAATAATAATTATGTTCATAGCTATATTTGATAGCTATGTTGTCACTAGTAAGTATGTTGTAATTGGTAATCATGGTGTGACTACTTGTGGGATAGGTAGAGGATATAAAATTTGAAAGACCCTCAATTTTAATCACCTAATTTGTGTGTATATATTTTAGGCATATATGCATGATGGATGGGATGGATATTAATTTATGTATACATGGCCTACCCAATAACATGCCAAATGTGTCTACACTAGTACTAATAAGAATCTAATGGTTATATGTATTGGTCCAACTTATAGTGTAAGTACAATATCCTAGATGGAGATTTGAACATGGAAACTAAGTTCACAAATAAATGTTTATGTAAGGGATATATCTTACTCTGAGTACATAGAATTATTTAAATTTTTTATATTACACATGTTAATACTTGACCTATTATCCACCATAACACTATAAATATTATGATGGTCTATGTAGGGTTGTATAAAGAGTACATATAATTTTGAATCATCATCAATAATATACTACTCTGAGAAAGTGATGAGTGGTCTAGTTAGAATTTTAGCATGGTACACACTAATTATATTATGTAAGGGGTGTGCATATTCTATAATAGTGTGATTTGATGCTAGTGGTGGAGGTGTTTGATATGTGTAGTGAACACTTGAAGTGCATGTACCTCCTTTTTATGTGATTTATGAATAGATATGATAATATTTTCAATTACTTAGCTTCCATTTTATGATTTTTGGGTACCTCTATGGGTGCTCTGACATCAATAATGTCAACCTATATCAAATATTTTATTTTATGTTTTAAGCTGGTGCATCAATTTGTTTTATGCCCTTAGGCCCTGTGATATGCACATAATGCATTAGAAACATGGTTATTTAGAATATTCCATGTCATATCAACCTTAAATGGGATGGAGATAAAATATATTGAATTTCAAAAGCTAATGTAAAACACATAGTGGCAATTGTAGAATTTGTGTGAAAACTTTACAAGTAGGAGCTGGTAAAACTAGGTGAGGAGATGGATCTAAAGTTGTGTTAATTATATTATTTGGATAACTCTTATACTTAGTGACACTTACCCTGTGTGGAGGCTTATTATAATTATTAGTATTTTATTTTGTTCCACTTTAATATTTTAGTTTTCCCATAGAGATAATCTTGACTTCTCTTTCTTTCACTATGTGACATAAATTTGTGAAGGTTGGAAACTACTTGAATAAAATAGCTTCATGTAATGTTGGTAGTAAGATATATTTGAATATTTACTAAAGATATTTATCCACCATGGATCTACTTAATTTGTCCAATATAATTTTATATTTCAAGATGTATTCTACAATATGCTCATTTAATTTTTGTTTTAGTTGTGTTACTTGAGAATGTGAGATATTATCATTGATGTTTATTGAGAAGTGTGATAGAAACATATATGCCAATGTATTAAATACAATGCTAGAATGATTTAGTAGATTATATAACCAATGTAAGGAAAATTTCATTAGATTTTGTGGAAACAAATTAGTGAGAACCCAATCATTGGACATGTAGTCCAAACATATTACATGGAAATCTGAGATATGGTGCTTTGGGTCACCCTTATGATCATAAAATGTAAGCTTTGGTTCCATGAATTTTAATGGTGAAGGATTTTATACTATGTGATGTACCAAAGGTGTATGTAAAATAACATTTCAATCCAAATCATGTGATGGCTTATTACATCCCTAATCAAGATGTAACAACTTAACCTACAAAGTATGAACCTACTACATAAGGGATTGTACATATGGTGAGGAGGAACTAGCTATAGGAGGTGTGGTTGTCATTGAAGGTTATTGAATTATAATTGATTGTTGTGCTAACTAAGTTTAACCTAATATAGGTTTAATAATGTTAGTATTTGGGGGAGTAGAAGATTGACCATTATTTAATTTGTTATTTCCTTCCATTATGGATTGTAAAATATGTACATGATCATGGGGTCGTTCCTAAAGTCTATCTCTAAAGCTCTATAAAATCTCATCCTTCTTGATAATTAGGCTTTCATTGTTAAGTGGGGGGAGATTAAATTGAGTCCCACCTTGTGTATCATATTAATCTTGATTATGTTTCTCATCTTGAAATGCATTATCATTTAAATCCACAAAATCAAGGTGCGAGGGATGATTGATGAGAGTTGAAACTGGTCCCTTTTCCATGGTATATGCTCAAATATAAGGAATATGAGTATTATCAATAGGATTTCCATGAAGCCTAACAATTCTTCCTAATGCAAGAGATGTATATTTTTAGACGGTGCATATCAAATAAAGTGAAGTATTGGTGCTAAAATAGAATTTATGAAATCTAAAAATCTTAACACAGCTAATGAAAATAGGATAAAGAAGGACACAAACCCAAGTATCATCTAGGGTTAGGGTTTAAGAAATATTTGAAGTAAGTTAGGTTCACCAAATGTTTTAACCTTTTAAGACCTAGTGATTGTAAATCCTATGCTATTAAAGAGATGAATATATTAAATCAGGGTAGAAATATGCAATAGCTATAGCCATTTATCTATTATAAAATTGACTAAATTTTAAATTTCTAAAAGTAGTAATAAATAATGCAAATAAGATCTTCATTGGGAAATGACTGAATTGGATGATATGGATGTTGAAAAGTTATGCAAAGACTAGTATTAGTGTCATAAAGAGGATTCAATTATCAAAACCCATCCTCACTATTAATTACCTAATTGGATAGTAGTAAAATTTGGTACTAGTGTCCTTATTTTAGTGGTAGTGTCTTTTATGTAGGAGCATCTTGAGCTTTTATGTGCACCTGTGTCTAGATTTATAGGGCCTTTTCTTGCATGCATGAGTTTTAAAATCCTATATATTACCTATTTTGATTTATTTTTTGATCAAAACCTAATCCTTAATGCTTCTAGGGCATTCAGTTGATACAATTTGAACAATGTGTTTGTTAGTGGGGTAGACTAGACATACTTAACAAGCCATAATGATGAGAATTACATACATGCCAATAATCTAAAGAGGGATCAATGTCGATGTAGTTATCCCAAACTAAGTGTTGGTTCAAGTGCAAGTGAGGTTAGTATGATAATTCACTTGAGTGATTTGAATGTGCTTGAGACTATAAATCTACGTAATTTGATATTAAGAATGTTATAGATGGTAGTATGTAGAATTAGGGTAGAATAAGAATTGATAACCTTAATTATGCATAGATTATTCTATGTTTACATATGTAATTTTCATTTTATTTTGATATAGTGGTTAGATGGATAAATTTCATATATAGATACTATTTTTGTGATTTTTTGGTTGTTAAAAGAGGTATAGGCACACCCTAAGAGGTATAAGATTTGAAAATATATCCATTTATGAAAAAATAGGGAAAGGATAGTGACACTAATATTGGTATAGTAGTTCCAAGTAGAACTAATATCCCTTTTATGGTTCTAGTGTACAAATGGCATAACCTTAGTAACAAAGTGCCAAAATGCAAAAATGAGGGTATGAGACTACTTTAGGGATGACTAGGTATGCCTCTAGTTTGCACAAAGGCTAGATAAGTGTGAAAATAGGCTTTAGGATAGTCTTAGGGATAAGTTATGTATAGATTTTATGAAGTAACACTCATAGAACTCAAGTTTCATGTTTAGGTGATTACATGTAGTTTATAACATCATGCCTGAGAGTGGGCCAAAATTATCCTATTTTTTATTTTATAGGTGATTATGTGATAATGGAAAATGAACTTTGTTGATTCCCCTCAATAACACACATCAAAAACATGACATCAAACTCTTAATGATAGAGAATGATACTCAATATGATATACTTAGATGTGATGATTCAAAAGTGCCTTTTTCATTATGAATTGGCACCCTTAGGATAGGTTTGGTGAATTAGGTAGTTGATGTTATCACAATATCAAGGGGATGAGATAATTTCAAGCTTCTTTGTATATCAGATTAACCCATCAGGAAAATTAGTATCAATAAGATTACTGACCTCAAGTGGTTAGTCTACTAACCAGTAATAAATGACTTGTCCCTTGATGGAATTCTAGTTGACATATGTAAACTATAATTCACTCACTAGAGTTATGAAATTTCTAGAATTTCATGATAGAGATGGTTGGGGCAAGAAAGTTTATAATTATTGATACCTTACTATGACCTCCATTCCATAATGAGCATGTAGTACAATATCCATTTCATTTTAAAATATTCCAATGACTCTTATGTCTATGTGTAGTAATTTTTATAATCAATGAGAGTATAACTAATGAATTATATAAGACACACTATTTACCATTGTAATTTTATTGGGTAAACATGTATACAAGAGATACCTCAATTTACTTAATATAAATTATGAGGGGATTGTCAAATTTAAGTGATATGAGCATGGAAGGATAGATGAGGAATTTTTTTATTACTTGGAATACATATTGATAATCACATATTCAATTCAATCCACTTTATTTATTAATTAAATTAGTAATTAGATGAACTACATGGGTGGTGCTTTATATGAATCATTTAATGGTCCTCAACTTCCCCAAGAAGTATCTAATCACTAATCCATTAGTGGAGGGGTGAACATATCCAAAAGAAAATAATTTTTTGTGGAATCAATATCAAATCTATGTTATGAGATATTTTAGACAAGGATTTTTCCACTTGTGATTCCAAACACACACTTTTTAGGATTGAGAACAATGTCATATTTTATTAAGTGTGTACAGATGGTGTGTAACACTCTTACATGGTTATTATTTTACATCTTTTTTATTAAAATATCATCTAGATGTACTATACTATATTAAGAATAAGATCATAAAAAATTTGGGTCATGGCCCTTTGATATGTTTCCTTAGTGGGTTTAAGGCCAAAATTCATGACTACATAACAAAAGGCCCCCCATGGTGTGGTGAAGGAGGTTTTCATTTGATCCTCATTAGAGATGAAGATTTGGTTATAGCCAAATAATGTGTCCATAAGGGATATCAACTCATAATTATTTTAGCATCAAATTTAACATTCATGGATGGAATATGAAAATCATCCTTAGGGCATGTTTTGTTAATATATTAAATTTTAATACATATCCTAATTTTAATTTTTTTAGTAATGGGTACAATGTTGTACATATATATTTAATAATCCAAAAGTTTTATAAATCATGATTTGAAGAGTTTAATGACCTTTTATTTCACCATTAATGCCACTTTCTACTTGATTGGCCTAATATTTTATTTTACTAGCTTTGCATAAGGTATTGTGATTAAATTGTGAACAACTAATTTAGGATTGATTATTACCATGTCCACATAGGGAAGGTGAGTTCCTTAGATAATTATGAGTTTTTCTGATTTGATGAAAGTGAAGACTTGAGATTGAGGATTCTAGGAATATGTTTAGTTATTATGTTTATATCAATAGTATCTTCAATTAGGGAATCATTCAACTCATCACATTGATCAAGAGTAAGTGGAATGTCAATATCCTCACCTTTCATGTTAAAAATTTCTTTTTCAAAAGGGAAATAATCTTTAACATTGAAGTAAGAATTGTAATATTATCTCCTAGGGGTAAACATAAGATAACAAGTGAGATAAAAACCTCTTTTTTATTGAAAATATAATATGTCATTGTAGACATGAAGTAAATATAAGATAACTTCATCATTTTTAGCTAGGTTGAGGACTAGTAGTATAGTATCCCTCCATATACAAATGATGTTTTGGTCATTAGCTATTTTATTCATGAGGGGTTATTTTCTAACATACACTATGAATATGAATTAGGTATAATTGGATGGGGGCAAAAAAAAAGAATAGGAAACAACCATAAATTCAACAAATTTGTTACTTTCCATTGACATTAATTATATAGAAACATTTTTAAAACCCTTGGTGTCTTATTTCATAATAACTTTATAAATTTGAAGGTGTCTAAAGTTATTTTTATATATGTATAAGATTTGATTGGTTATTATATATGAATCATATTATATTTTTAACTATAAATTACAAACCATTTAGTGATGAACATTCTAAGAAATAAAGAATCATACTCAAATCAATTATTGGTGAATTGAAAATCATGTTTAAAACTAGAAGGTGGGATCCTTATTTATATGGAGATCAATGTCACTCCTAATGCCATGCCCAAATGGAATTTTTTGTAATTATAAAAGAGGTCCACAAATCATGTGTGAATGGATAATAATAATCACAACTAATGGAGGAGTCTAATCCATTGATATTTCAACCACATTGATGTTAAGTATATTAGCTAGCCCTTCTTAAGTCTTGTGGTCTTGAGATTCAAAGATATGGTAAGTTATTGCACCCCATAGATCAAATGGAAGCACAAGTGGAATTTCCTTTTATAAAATATCAATAATATTAGTCATAGACATGGTTGACATGATTTATGTTGTTTTAAGGTTAGACACTTATATTTTCTACTATTTCAACATAATTGTATTTAGGTTTATCTTTTAGTAGGACTTTAGGAAGTTATCCACCTTTATTTAAAATGACTACGTTTGGGTTTAGGATTGTATTTAATCTCAAATAAATGTGGGATATTACTTATGTCATTAGTGGGAAAGTGGAGGTTGATGTGTAACCCAGGTTGTTTATGCATGGCTACTTGAAAAACTTTGAATGCCTTGGGATTCCCTTGGGATATAAAAACCTTCCTAAGGTTAGTTAACCTTAATAGTTGAAAGTGTGTTGAATTAATGGCCTTCATCCTATGGATCCAGGGTCTACCCAAGATCATGTTTTAATTATTATCCTTGTTGATAATGTATAGTCCTATCTACTTTATCTTAGGGAATAAGGTAATGAGAAGCACACTCTTTCCTATGGGTGTTGATTAGAGGATATCCTAGCCTTGAAGGGTATTTCATGTTGTTGAATAATTGGTTTTTCTGTATCTCATATTATAGATAAATAAAAAAGGAACTATGTTTATTGATAGCCTATCATCACCCATGACTCTCTTAACATAATTATGATATATCTATATTTGAAAGGACTAGGGATATATCCTACATACATAATATTTTCAACCTTTATTATTTAATGATGATTTATATCTTGTAAGAACCCATCGAGTCTCAATCTCTCTGAGTACACACCCCAAGGAGTGCATTGGGAAAGGGGTGGGAATACCATTAGTGCTTAGTAGGATTATTGTTCCTTATTACCACTTATTACCAGGCAAACAAGCTCATAAAAACATTGACCTAAGTTTTACCTCCTATTTTATACCTTCCTCTAGTCATTTACTATCTTTGTTATTACTTTCCCTAACCTAAACTCCTTTTTTGTAGTTTACATGACTATGCCGGCCACATAGACCTTGTATTGTTATTTATAGAGCTTGCTAAGAACTAAGTTGACTATGGCCAACATAGTTCATTATCTAGTATGTTTTTTGTCAATTTTAATATTAGGTTGACTAGGTTAACATTGTTGGCCAATAATTTTAGAAGGTTTTAGGGTTAGATCCACCTATATAAACACATCTATTTCACAATTATTAGAGAGATAACAAGAGTTACTTATTCATTTTCACTTATTTAATATCTACTCTTCCACCATTTTACTTGAGGAGTCTTATCTTAGGGTTTATACTTGGAGAAGAAACTAGTCTTATAGATAAGTCTTTGATGATTTGGCCTTTCTTAGTGATCCTTAAAAACCACAATAACCTCTTAAGAATGACCTTTGGCCAAGGGAAATATTGAGTCTTGATGGGTTCATATTTTTTGTAAGTATCTCTAACTTTGCTCTTCTCTTTAGTAGATAGAAGTAGCATAAGTAATGGATTTCAAATAATATTGTTCTCTCCATGCATTAAGGTTTGACTTATAGAAAGATTAAATAGGATTTTTACTATGCATGTTTAATTTTATGGTTTACTAACCCCATTTTGTGTCATAATCTTTGGTGAGAACTAGATTAGATTTTACTTTACTTGTTATTAGTTTAGTGAATATGCAAACATAGAATCTAGTTAGGGTTATTGCATAGTTTTACTTGACTTGAGGATTTGAAACCCTCCATAGTGATATTATTGTGGTAAGAGAGCCCTTGGAAAGGTATAGTGGATCCATATTTGTCATGACCCTGATTACATAAATATCCCTAATTAGAAGTGTAAGTAGGATCTATATTCTCTATGAAAGTATTGATTTGTATTATATACATTCTGGTTTACCTAATGTGAATATAACCCTTGAAGGTTTTATTTCACTCATTAATTTCTATCATTATATTATTTTTTTATATTTGTGATACTATGTCAACTAGGTTGGTATAGTTATAACTTTTTTACATAGGTTTAACACATAGTCATATCAAAATGACTATGTTATTTTTGTGTAGATCTCAATCAAATATAAGTTACTCAATAAAATAGGTCAACATAATATTATTCTTTAGTTCCATATAAAAAAATAAGTCAAATAGGTCCACTTAGTCTTTTAGTCAGCATCTAGATAACCAACCAAATTAAACAAGTTGACTTAGTCTTATAGTCACCATCCAGAACAAAAAACTAAGTCATGTAGGTAGACTTAACCATATTATTAGGATTCAACAAATAGGGTTTCATAAAACTAGGTCAAACCAATTGACTTAGCTTGCAAAACATGAAAGTAACATTCCAAGCACTATACTAGAAAATTTATAATCCTAATCATCTTCCAACTTATAAAGGATCCTATCTTTCTCTCTCTATCAATTAAGTACTTCATTATAGTTCCATTTTATGTATATTTTTATTCTTTAATATCAAAATCCTAAAATAATCTAAGTTATCTTGGTTGACTTAGGTTTATAGCCTATTTTCTATCTAAAACACTAAATTGACTCAGCTGACTTAGTTCTTAAAGACTCATGCTTCTATAGAATAGTAGTGACCCAGTAAAATTTGTTCTATATTATTTTCATATAGTGTCATTTGAACCAAATTTATACCATTCTTAATTTGGGAATTAGAAACTAGATGCTAGTAATTAATTCAAACTTTAATTGTCATTTATTTCCATGCTTAGTGTAGCTCACATAGTCTAATTAGGTGTTTTTTAAACTTACCATTTAGTTTCACTATTTTTGTCTCTTTGCATACACTACCAAATCAAAAAATATTTAACATTAATTTAACATTTATCTTCCCAAGAGCTACCTACTTGGATTTCATCACCAAGGGGAAACCTAACTTGGTTTTCTAGCTAAGTATAAACACATGGTTAATGGTATATATTGGAAAAGCACTCGACATCCTTATCACTATAGGATTTTTAAGTGAAGGGATAGGCCATAATACCAAGCCATTACCACTACAAAAATGTATCCTTTTCATCCTAAACATCTTGAAACCATATATAGATTTCTTTCTAGTTCCCTATTTTTAGCCAACTTCCTTGTCATGCTTAAAATAACACTTTATAATAAATTAAAAACAAAAAGGATGGCCACTTAGTTTGCATTTACTTTTCAATTGACTACTTGCTCTTTGACCATTGTGTTGTATTGTAAATACTTGCATTGGCTAGTATTGGTCCAAGGTTTTGTGAGATGTGCCCTAATCGAATCATTCTCATTGATCCAATTATTTGTGTGTTTGATTCCATTTATTTCTTTAATTACATTACAAAAAATTAGTTATTTTTTCATGCTATCATTCTATTTGACATAGTCCCTTATCAGACTATGTTCCTCCTATCTAAAGTACTAAGCTGACCTAGTCAGCCCTATACTTTATTTTACCATTCACGTTATAGTACTAAGTTGACCTGGTTGACTCTGTATCCTTATCAGACTATGTTTCTATCTATTTATAATACTAAGTCAACCTATTCAACCTTGTACTCTTTTATGTTAGTCAATTTATAGTACTAAGTCAACTTGGATGACCCTATATCCTTATTAGACTATATTTTTCTTTACCTATAGTACTAAGATGAAATGGTTAACCCTGTATACTTATTTACCTCCTTCTATTTGGCCAACATATTAGTAAGTGGTTGACTTAGTTGGTGAGGTAAAAAACTAGTGGGTTGACTTAGTAGTAATTGGTCGAGTTAGTTAGTTAGGTAAAAAAAATAGTGGGCTAACTTAGTAATAAGTGGAAAACTTAGTTGGTAAATGAAAAAAAACTCGTGTGCTAACTCAAAAGTAAATGGCAAAATTAGTTGGTTAGGTAAAAAACCTAGTGCACCAACTTAGTAGTAAGTGGTTGAATTAGTTCTAAAATCCATCATTTCTATTTATCTATCTATCCCTAATTTCTCTCATTTAGCATCTTGTTTCTTTCCTCAAACATCATATATCTTATCAAAATCTTCTTCAATAACTTGAATCCATTTAGAAACAATATGGGGTGTTGTTTCATTCTTATCTTTTCTTCCTCTTTTCAAATTTTGGGTCATCTTGTGATGCCCATCCACACATTACTCTAGCCTTTTGATAATCTTATGATGCCCACCCACATATCATTTTAGACTCTAGGGCATCTTGTGATTTCCATACCTACATCCACTCACCCTTTGGTTCATCTTATGATGCCCACTCTTACTTTCCATTACATGCCACCAAACTAATTAAAATTCAAGAAACCTTTTGAGACACATAGGCTTGTCTCTCACATGCTCATCCTTGATACATACATTAGTGTATATTTCTTTTTTTTTCTTATCATGATTTTTACATTCTATCTATCTAACACTTTTTGCAAGATACTTACATGGGTCTCACCCTTTTAAATAGTTCTCTACTTTCACAAAATTAGTCATTCCTTTTTATCTTTTGATTTCCCCTTTTCTCATGAGTTTCATTATAAAACAATGGATAGGACCTAGTCTTCCTCATGATTTACCTCTCTTTACTTTCATAATTTTTACACACTTTTTGGCACTTCTTGGGTTTCTCTTTTATGAGTTGTAGTGCAATACCATGGATATAAAGGGGATTTCCTCAAAAATACCATATTTTATTATCCCATTTATTTTTCACATGCTTTGTACACCACCTTGGGTTATTATTTTATGAGTTACAGTGTAAGACCATGGATAGTACTAGGACTTCCTCATAAAATCACCATCTTTTTCTTATCCCATTTATTTTTCTATTACTTTTATTTCACCATCAATGTTGTTTTACCATTTTTCTTGTCCATATTTATTTAAGGATTATTACTAATTTCACATTGATGTTTTATTACCATTATTTTTGACATGTATCCTTGGTTTGACTTGGAAAATTTACCTTTCTTACTTAAGCTTTACTTGTTTGATTTTTTTGATCTTTAGTAGCCTTTGCTTTTTGATTACCCAATTTACTCTAAATTTTGACTTGGTAATTTAGTCTAACATAGCACTTGTCACCCAATCTTAGAAAATTTACAAGTATGTCTCATACACATAACACCAGCTATCTTTGCTTTCTTGATTTTTTTTTGCTCTTGAGTTTTGTATATGTGGGTTTATTGAAAGAAGTATTTACGCCCTCCATGATTAAAAACTAAAAACACAACAAATAACCATCTAATGATAAAGTTAAGTCAAGGTACACATTAATTTTAATTTTTTAGTTATTTCCCTTTTTGACATTAAATTTTAGTTATTTTTGCTCTAAAATACTACAACATTTTTTAGCCTCAGCATTATGTATTGTTATGTTCTTTCTCAAATCACCATCCCCTATTTCACATGAGTGACATGTGATGAACTTAAAGTGGGGCATACTTATACACATAATATTTTCAATCTTTATCAAGTAATGATGCTTTATATCTTGTAAGAAGCCATGCAATCTCAATCTCTCTAAATACATGCCCTAAGGGGTGCATTGAGAAAGGGGTGGGTAGACCATTGGTTTTTTATAAAATTGGTGTCCCTTATTACCACTTATTACCAATCTAACCAGATCCTAAAAACATTTCCCTAAGTTTTGCCTCCTTTTTTTCACCCTCATCTAGTCATTTACCATATTCATTAGCCTTTTCCCTAACCTAAACCCTTTTTTAGTACTTTACATGACTATGGAAGCTATATCAACCTTGTATTTTTATTTACAAAGCTTACTAAGAACTAAGTTGGCCATGGCTGACATAGTTGATTATCTACTATGTTTTTTTCCAATTTTAATACTAGGTTGATCGGGTTGACCTTGTTGGCTAAAACAATTGGAAGGGTATATGGTTATATCCTCTTATATAAACACATTGATTTCACCATTCTTATAGAGAGAACAAGAGTTAATTATTCATTTGAACTTATTTACAATCTACTCTTCCACTATTCTACTTAAGGAGTCTTAGCTTAAGGTTTCTACTTGGATAATAATCTAGTCTTATGGAGAAGTGTTGGATGCTTTGACCTTTCTTAATGATCCTTATAAACCATAACAACCTCTTGTGAATCACCTTAGGCTAAGGGAGAGATTGAGTTTTGATGGGTTCATCTTCAAGGTAATTATATCTAACATTGATCCTCTTTTTAGTAGATAGAAGTAGCATAAGTAATGGATTTTGAATAATATTACTCTCTCCAAACATTAGGGTTTTACCTATACATAGATTAAATATGATTCTCTTATACATATTTAATCTGATTATTTACTAACCTCATTTGTACCACAAGCTTTGGTGATCACTACATTAGATTTTGATTTACATATTATTAAAGCAATAGTATTTCCATAATCCATCAATTATAGTAGAGAGCTTCTAGATTAAACTATGTTTGAGTTTTTTATCGACATTTTGGTTCACACTCCATAAACCATCATCAGGGTGATAGAATTAAAGATGGTTCATAGAGTGTGAACCAAAACATCTATCAAAAACTCAAACATAGTTTAATCTAAGAGCTCTCTACTATATTTATTATTATTTTAATGAATATGAAAATATAGGACCTAGTTAGGGTTATTACATAGTTTTTATTGATTAGAAGCCTTAAAACCCTCCCTAGTGATATTATTATTTTAAGATATTCCTTGTCAAGGTCTAGAGGATCCATATTCATCATGACCCTTATTATCTAATGCATCCATGATCAGATGTATAAGTAGGATCTATCTTCTCTGAACAAGGATTAATTTTTAGATCTACTACATTTCCCATTACATATATTTTGGTGAACTTGACATGAATCTAACCATTGAAATTTTTCTTTCATGCTTTAATTTTTATCATTCTAATATATTTATATATTTGTGATACTATATTGACTAGGCCAGTAAAGTTCTAACTTTTGTGCACATGTTTAACATTGTCATATCAAAATTACTTTGTTGTTTTTGTGCATTTCTTCATTAGATATAGGTTACTATATTAGATATGTTGATAGTATTATTTTTTAGTTACATATAATAAACCAAGTTAAATAGTTTAACTTAGTGTTTCAATCAACATATAGATAACAAACTAATTTGAATAAGTTGACTTAGTCTTCTAAATAACATCTAGAATAACTAAATAAGTCTTACAGGTTGAATTAGTCATCTTATCAGGATTTAGAAAATAGGGTTTCATAAAACTAGGTTAAACCAGTTGACTTAGCTTTTAGAACTTACAAAAAGCATTCAAAAAACTACATTAGAAAAATTTCAATCCTAATCATCTTTAAACCCACCAAGTTTCCTCTCTTTATCTCTTTGTCCATTAAATACTTCACTATAATTCTATTTTGTGAAATTTTAGTCTTTATAACTATAATCCTACAAAAAAATAAGTCATCATGGTCAACTTAGTTCTATATCCTATCTTTTATCTAAAAGATTAAGTTGACCTAGTCAACTTAATTATTAAAGACTCTTGATTTTACAGAATAATAGAGACCCAATCGACTTTGTTCTATACTATTTGCATACAGTGTAATCTAAACTAATTCTATACCATTATTAATTTAAGAATTAAAAATTAGATGATAGTAATTAGTTCACACTTTTATTTTTATTTGTTTTCGTGCTTAGAGTAGCTCACATAATCTAACTATTTGTTTTTTCAACTTACCATTTAGTTACACTATTTTTATCTTTTTTCACACTACCAAATCACACAATATTCAAAATGCATTTAACATTTTTATTCCCAAGACCTACCTACTTGGATGTCATCACCAAGGGTGAAGATGACTTGGTTTTTTGGCCAAGTATAAATACATGGTTAATGGTATATATTGATAAAGCACTTGACACCCTTATCACTGTAAGATTGTGAAATGAGATGGTAGGCCCCAATATATATATATATATATATATATATATATATATATATATGGGGGATATAAGGTTGGTCACATATAATATATAATAGAATGTAGAATGAATCATTTCTTTTCATTTATCCCATATATGTAGTGAACCCAATGCTAATGCTAATGTAATTATTATATATTATATTATTCACTAAGAGATATAAGATATATATAGGGGAGGGGATAATAGATAGATATAGGGGGGCCTTATTTATCTATATTAGGTATATTTTGGGGTTCCTAGATTGATGTGATGTGGTTGACTTGAATAACCTAATGAAATATCTATTTATTAGGAACTAAATTAACATAATTCACCATTGTTAATCCTATATTATTGTATTGATACTTTAATTGTTGGAATGGTACTACATTAAGATGAAAAAATTATTGTATACATAAATAAAATATCATACGCTTATATTAGGAATTATAGTAAAAAACTTATTATTCATTATAATAATTTGTTATAATTAAACTTCCAACTTTTCCATAGAAAGTTAGTTCCCCAAGATAAAACCATTGCCAACATAGATCCCTTTTAGCTTAAATATCCTGAAACTATACATATATTTCTTTCTAGTTCCCTATTTTCAACTAACTTCCCTATCACACTTAAAATAACACTTTATAATAAACTTAAAAAACTTAGGATGACCACTTAGTTAGCATTTACTTTTCAGTTCACTACTTACTCTCTGATCATTATGTTTTTTATTGCAAAAAATTGCATTGGCCAACATTGGTGCAAGGTTTTATCCTATGTGCCCCAATTGGATCATTCTCATTGATCTAATTATTTTTGTGTTTTCTTACATTTATTGCTTTAGTTATATTTCAAAAACATTCCCTATTTTGCACACTATTGTTTTGTTTAACATAGTCCCTTATCACAATGTGTTTCCCCATGTCTATAGTACTAAGTCAACCTATTCAACCCTATACTCTCTTTTATTAGTCAAGTTATTATTCTAATTTGACCTCATTGACTTGATATCCTTATCAAAATATGTTCTTACATATCTATAGTACCAAGTAGACCTAGTCAACCATATACTCTTTTCTATTAGTTAGGTTACAATACTAAGTTGACTAGGTTTACCCTATATCTTTATCAAACTATATTTTTCCTTGAGTGCCATACTAAGTCAACTTGGTCAACCTTGTATCTTTATTTTCCTTCTATCTAGATGACATAGGAGTAAGTGGTTGACTTAGTTGGTTAGGTAAAATAAAGTGAGATGACTTAGTAGTAAGTGATCAACTTATTTGGTTAGGTAAAAAAAACTTGTGTGATGACTTAGTAGTAAGTGGTTGATATAGTTGGTTAAGTATTATTAAGTGTGGATCCCTTTGGGGATATAACATGATCATGGGGATATATTTTTATCACCTACAAAGCTCCAAAAATGTGGGGATCACATTTTTAACCACTCCACCTTTTGTGGAACCTAGTTCCACATGTGAGTGGAATATTTCTTGTATTTGTAATTTCTATGTATTCCATGTTTTATGGAGTTAGTTGTTAGATGCCTATTTTCCATGTTGAATTCCTTGATCTTAGAGAGTTAGTTGTCGATTGGAAAATGGAATTCCTTCCCGATTTCAAGGAGTTGGTTGTGATCACGTGTCCTTGCAAAATGTGACTTTGGAGGAGGAGAGATAAACTCGATGTGTTCCTTCTTGATGGAGGTTTTGGATAAGCTTGTTTAGGTAGAATTGAGGTGTTTCTTAATGGATAATGCTTATCTTAGATAAGCATGGTGTGTTTCTCCTCATTTGGTTTATTTTCCCTTGGCTTTTTATATATATAGGTGTGATGTGACCTTTAAAGATTGATGAGTTTATTTGTAGGTGTGGCTTTGAGAGACATAGTCAAAGTGCAAATATTTTTCAAAGTGAAGGTATTTATTGTAGGGTGTAGTATAGTAGCTTTTAAGATACAATATTTTGTACATGAAAGTGAAATTAAAACATATCATTTATGCAACAATTTCTATAGGAGATATTCTATCTCTATGTGAGTTCATTGTAATCTTATTTTTTATTATAATTTTTATTGAGGACTTTCTTGGTGGATGTAGCCCGCATTGGGTGAACCATGGTAGATTTATGTTATGTATGATTGGTATTTTTTTCTCTCTATTTATGCTTTCATATGAACTATAAATTGAGTAATTATTTTTGTAATGCATGTTAGTACATAATTTAGATCTAATTTCACATTAAAAATCTAGTTATGTGATTTAAATTTGGTTTAAAGTTAATTTAATTCCTAACAACTAGTATCATATCCATTAGTTATGTTTTATTGAAGTGGTAAATAATAGGAAAGGTTTTTATCTTGAGTGGGAGATATGGGAGAAGAGATTATATTTAGGGTTGAGAATTTTGATGATAAGAATTTAGGTTTGTAGAAAATGCAAATTAAAGATTACTTGTATCATAAAGAGCTTCATCTCCCCTTAGAGGGGAAAAGAGAACAACCTGTAAGTATGAGTGATGCAGATTGGTCATTGCTTGATAGGAAGGCATTAGGAGCCATACTATTATTCCTTACATCTTCTATTGTATTTAACATTTATGATGAGAAAACTACAAAGGATCTCATGGATAAACTTGGGAAGTTGTATGAGAAACCCTCAGCCTCAAATAAAGATTTTATTATGAAAAGATTGTTTAACATGAAAATGTCTAAGAATGGTTCAATTTCTAATCATCTAAATGATTTTAATATAGTTTTAAGTATGATCACTTATGTTGGAATTAATTTTGATGATGAAGTTAGAGATTTTTTGATTTTGTGTTCTTTACCTGATAGTTGGGATAGTTTGGTTATGGTTGTAGTAATGTAGTCCTTGCCAAGGGGAGATTAAATTTTGAGGATGTTGTAGGTGTGATTCTTAGTGAGGAAATGTGAAGGAAAAACAATAGTGAATCATATTTAGGTAATTATTTTTCTATTGATACTATAGGGAGGCAAAAAGATAAGAGCAAAGGCAATTGTGGGAAGTTAAAGGGTAGATCTAAGTCTAGATCTAGATCTAAGATGATATGCTAGCATTATGGGACGAGTGGACACTCAAAGAAGGATTGTTTGTCACTTCAAGATAAGAATACCAATAAAGAAGAAATGAATGAGGTAAATGTGACATCAACTAAATCATGTCAAGATGCCTTAATTCTTTCAATGGATAGTTTTTGTAAGTCTTGGGTATTAGATTCAAGGGCTTCTTTTCAGGCCACCCCACATAGGCATTATTTTACTGATTATGTTGAAGAGAATCTAGGACATGTTTATCTTGGTGATGAAGAACCATGTGAGATAGTAGGGAAAGGTTATGTTTAGGTTAAAATGTAGAATTTGAAAACATGGATATTTAAAGATGTCAGACATGTTCCTATATTGAGATGAAATTTGGTTTTAGTGGGGAATTTAGACAATGAGGGATGTTCAATAATTTTTAATATAGATTCTTATAAAGTTACCAAAGGTGCTCTTGTGCTTTTGAGAGGTAAGAAATTTGGTACTTTATATTTGACTAGTAGTGTTGATTCATGTGATTTAGTTGATGTAGATGGAAATGCAACTATGTGGCACTATAGGCTCAATCATATGAGCCATAAGGGCATAGATATATTAAAAGACAAGTTGCCTAGATTAAAATGCATAGATCTAGACTTTTTTGAGAATTTTGTGTATAGGAAATAGAAGTGGGTTAAGTTCCTAAAGGTTAGAACCATAAATAAAGATCACAAGTTAGAATTGGTACATTCATATGTATGGAGACTAACTCTGGTATATTTTATTGGTGGTTCTAATTATTATGTAACTTTTACTAATGATGTAACTAGTAAAGTTTGGGTTTATTTTATTAAAAATAAGTTTGATGTACTTGACACATTTAACAAGTGGAAAGCCTTGGTTAATAATGAAACAAGTCTCAAGTTTAAATATCTCAGATCTGGAGGTGAGTATTATAGTAATAATTTCTTTCATTATTGTTCTAATAATGGAATCTGTAGGCAAAGGATGGTTCCAAGAAATCCATAGTAGAATGTGGTATCTAAAAGGATGAAAAAATAATAATGGAACATGTTAGGAGCATGAGGTTACATGCAGGGTTGCCTTTATAATTTTGGGTAGAAGTAGTTAGCATGGTAGTATATCTAATTAACAAAGGACCTTCTATGACTTTTGATGGAGGCATTCTTGAACAAGCTTGGTCTGGTAAGCATGTTGATTATTATTTTCTTAGAGTCTTTAGATATGAGGCTTTTTCTCTCATTAAGAAAGAGGATGGGATGAAGTTAGAGGCAAAATCAAAGAAATGCACATTTGTTGGTTATGTTAAGGATGAATTTGGTTTCTATTTATGGATCATTAAATATAAGAAAATATTTCAATCTAGATATGTCTTTAATGAAAAGGTCATGTATAAGGATCAGTTGTAGGAATAGGAACAGGAGCAAAAAAATTACATAGTATTAGATGGCATTATGGATGACAAAGTTTCTAATGAATTAATTTAAAAAGATTCTACACAAGGACCCCAAACTCTTATGGTAAGGTCTTCTAGGGTAACAAGAGCACGTGAACAATTTTCTCCTTCTTGGAATTATTTGTTACTAATAATGGAGAACCAGAGTGTTATGAGGAAGTAATGCACGTAGGTGATAGGATGAAATGGGAGCAAGCTATGGATTAGGATCATAAATCTCTCATGGAGAACCAAATTTGGGATTTGGTAAGGCTACCCAAGGGTAAGAGTGCATTTCCAAACAATTGTATTTTCATAATAAAAGAAGAGGATGAAGGGAGAAAAAGGTATAAGGATAGGATGGTGATTAGGGGTTTGCACAAAAATTAGGTATTGATTTTGATGAAATTGTTTTTCCTATTATAAAAATGTCTTCTATTAGGACTATTCTTAGTTTAGTTGTAGTTGAGGATTTGCACTTAGAATAGTTAGATGTGAAAATTGATTTTCTTCATGGTGATTTAGATGAAGAGTTGTATATGAATTAGCCATAGGGATATGAGGTCAAAGGGAAGGCAAACTATGTTTGCAATATAAAGAAGAGATTGTAGGTATAAAATAAGCTCCATGGCAATGGTATAAAAAATTTGATTATTTTATGTTAGAACAAGAATATCAAAGGTGTAACTCTAACCATTGTGTGTACATAAAACATTTTGATGATGGTTCCTTTATTTTATTATTCTTGTATGTGGATGACATGTTAGTTGTAGTAAAGAACAAACACCATATTCATATTCTCAAGAAACATCTTAGTGACCCTTTTCTATGAATGATTTGGGTGCTACAAAGTAAATCCTTTATATGAGGATTACTCATGATAAGGAGAGGAAGTTGGTTTTATCCCAATAAATTTATGTGAAGAAAGTCTTGTAAAGGTTTATCATGTTGGATGATAAATCAATTGATAATCCTTTGTAAAACCACACTAGATTATCAAGGGAGAAGTGTCCAAAGATATAAGATAAAAATCTTAATATGTCTAAGATACATTACTCAGTAGTAGTTGGTAGCTTGATGTATGTCATGGTTTATAATAGGTTGGATATTTCCCAAGCAGTGGGAGTTGTGAGTAGGTATGTGAGTGATCCAAGTTATGAGCATTGGTAGGTAGTGAAATGGATTCTTTGGTATTTGAGAGGGACCATGGATTTTGAATTATGTTATGGTGGATTAGATACCACTTTTCATAGTTATGTGGACTTGGATATGGTAAGGATATTAATAGTGGGAGTATAACAATCTATATATATACATACATATATATATATATATATATATATATATATGGAAATATATATATGGAAATACAGTGGTTATTTATATTTCTAGGAAATCGAAGGTTTTGGCTTTTTTAACCAGAGAGCTAGAGTATGTTGCTACCATAGAGGATAACAAGGAGACGATTTAGTTACAATATTTGTTTTGATAGTTAGGGAATGAGTATGAAATTGGTAGACTACATAGTGATAGTTATAGTGTTATTCATTTGGTAAAGAACTCTACTTTCCACTCAAGGATGAATCACATTCAGTTACATTATCACTTTATTAGGATAGCTTTGGAGGAGAAATTGGTCAAGTTGGAGAATATTCATACTATCTATAATCTTGAAAATATGATGACCAAGGTGGTCACATTTGAAAAAATTAGGCTATGTTCATATTTGGTTGGCCTTAGTGGTCATAAAGTAGTGATAGATTTTGTTCAGGAGAAATGATCTCTAAGTGGGAGATTGTTGAGTGTGGATCCCTTTGGGGCTATCACATGAGCATGGGGATATATTTTTGGGGCCTAGAGAGATCCACAAATGTGGGGAGTGAATTTTACCCCACTTCACCCTTTGTGGAACCTAGCTCCACATGTGAGTGAAATATTCCATGTATCTCTAATTTCTATGTAATCCATGTTTTATGGAGTTAGTTATTAGATGCCTATTTTACATGTTGACTTCCTTGATATTAGGGAGTTAGTTGTTTATTAGAAAAGGGAATTACATTCTTGTTTCAACGAGTTGGTTGTGATCATAGGTCCTTAGAAAATGTGACTTTAGAGGAGGAGAGATAAACTTGGTGTGTTCCTTCTTGATTTAGATTTCAGATAAGCTTGCTTAGGTGTAATTAAGGTGTTTCTTAATAGATAATTCTTATCTTGGATAAGCATGACATGTTTCTCCTCATTTGGTGGATTTTCCCTTGGTTTTATATATATAAAATTGTGATGTGACCTTTAGAGGTTGATGAGTCTATTTATATGTGTGGATTTTGAGAGATAGAGTCAAAGTACATATATTTTACAAAGTGTAGGCATTTATTGTAGGGTGTGGTATAATAGGTTAAGAGATATAGTATTGTGTAAGTGCAGGTGAATGTGTATCATATAATTTGTTTTACATTTTCTATAGGAGATATTTTATCTCTATGAGATTTCATTATAATCTTGTTTTTTATTATAATTTTTATTGAGGAATTTTTTTGTGGATGTAGCCCACATTGGGTGAACCATGGTAGATTTGTGTTATGTGTGATTACTTTTTTGTCCTATCCATTTATGCTTTCATATTAACTATGATTTGAGGAATTGTTTCATGATGCATGCTAATTCATAATTTATATCTTATTTCATATTTAAAATATACTAATGTGATTTTATGGTGATTTAAATCTAGTTTAATGTTAATTTAATTTCTAACAGGTATTAAAAAACTAGTGGGTTAACTTAGTAGTAAGTCATTGACTTAGTGGTATGTGGTCAAATTAGTACTAAAATCCATAATTTTTATTTCTTTATCCCTTATTTCTCTCATTTAGCATGATATTTATTTCCTCAAGCGTCATATCCCTTATTAGAATCTTCTTGGACAACTTGAACCCATTTGGACATTATATGGGGTGCTCTTTCCTTCTTATCTTTTCTTCCTCTTTTCAAATTATGGGGCATCTTGTGATGCCCATCCACACATTACTCTAGCCTTTGGTGCATCTTATGATGCCCACCTACATATCATTTTAGACTATGGAGCATCTTGTGATGCCCATACCTACATCCACTTACCCTTTAGGTCATCTTGAGATGCCCACTCTTACCCTCCATTATATGATACCAAACTAATTAAACTTCAAAAAACCTTCCAAAATACTTAGGCTTCTCTCTAATATGTTCATCCTTGGTATATATGTTAGCATAAATTCCTTCCCTTTTTAACATTTTGTCTATGTGTTATCTATCTAACACGTTTCATAGGATACTTACATGGGTCTCACCCTTTGCAGTAGTTCTCTACATTCACAAATCTTAGTCCTTCCATTTAGTCTTTTGATTTCCCATTTTCTCATGAGTTGCATTTTAAAATTATGGATAGGACTGGGTCTTCCTTATGATTTCCTTCTCTTTAATTTCATAAGTTTTACACACTTTTTGCCATGCTTCAAGTTTTTCTTCTATGATTTACTGTCTAAGATCATGGATAGGACATGGCCTTCCTCTTAAATATAATATTTTTCTTATCCCATTTATTTTTCACATGATTTGTACACCATGTTGGGTTCTTATTTTATGAGTTTCGATGTAAGACCATGGATAAGACCTAGCCTTCGTCATAAAATCACTTTCTTTTTATTATCCCATTTATTTTTCCAATACTTTTTGGCCCCCTTGTGGGTTTCTCTTTTATTAGTTATAGTGTAAGACCATGTATAGGACCTAGCCTCCCTCATAAAATCACCATCTTGTGATTACACCAAAACATGTGATTAAAATCACATATCCTATCTCCAATCAAAGCTCAATATCTATAGTTGGCCTCATAATAGAGTTGAGTTTCATTAGGTTATGATAAGCCAATGTATTATAATAGGATAATTCAACAAACTCTATAATGATACCTACTTTTTCACATAAGTACCCAATCTTCATTGTAAATTGATAGCTTTATAAGGGGTCCTAAAGAATGGGGAACACATTATGGGAAGGTATGTATATTTTACTTTTCATGCATATATCCTTCATGAGATGATCTACATACTTCATTTTTTTCACCTAAGACTTGTATGGCTAATAGTAATTCTTCATAGTCTTTAAGGTTGAAAGTCATCTTGTTTTGACAAACTTAATTTGAGTGTCTTCACTTTGATAAAGAGTTCCTCTACCTTATTTTTTCCTTCATTATCCCCTCCACCCATTTTAATTCCCCCCTTGATAGGCAAAGTGTGATTTTAAATTTGTTTTCCCTTCTTCTATACTTCTTTTTCACATTCTAAAAAAGCATATTATCACTACTTTGTTTCATTTTTATCTATCTTTAGAACAAAAAAAATTTGTTTGAGCAACTATGGATTACTTTATTTACACCATGTCTCTATATTTATAGATATTCCTTGATTTATTTTACCATTTTTCATTGTTGTCCTACCATTTTCTGTAGAAACTTGAGTCCATTTATACTTTCATTTATTTTTTCCATTATTGAGTGAGGTTGGTTTGTTAATTCTCACTCATTAATGGTGTTTTCCCTTTTATGCACCTTTGTCCATTCATGATTGAATAAATCTTATTACTACTAACTCATCAATGTTATTTTACCATTTTGATTCGCCATCTTTGTTTAAGTAAGGATTGCTACTAATTTTACATTGATGTTGGATTACCATCCTTTTTGACATGTATCCTTGGTTTGAATTGGTCAGTTTGCCTTTCTTAATTAAGGTTTACTTGTTTGAGTTTTTCGGTCTTTAATATCCTTGGATTTTTTATTACCTAACTTACTATAAATTTTGACTTGGTCATTTGGTATAACATATCACTTATCACCCTAGATTTCCAAATTTCCATGTATGTCTCTTACACATATCATAAGTTATCTTATATGTATTGTGTTTTTTTATTGTTGCTTTTTAGTTTTGTACCCTTGGGTTTGTCTAAATTAGTCACTACACCCTCCATGATCAAAAATACAAACACATTAGATAACCAACTAGTGATAAAGGTAAGTCAAGGTACACACTACTTTTAATTTTTTAATTATTTCCCTTTCCATCATTAATTTCAATTATTTTGCCCTAAAATACTACAAAATTTTAAGCCTCAGTATTGTGTGTTGTTATGTTCTTTCATGAAACACAATCACCTATTGCACCTGAGTGACACATGATGAGATTTGAGTGGGGCATATGTATATACATTATTTTCCACCTTTATTAGTTACTAATTTATTCTATCTTGTAGAAACCCATTGAGTCTCAATCTCTCTAAGTGCATACCCTAAAGGATGCATCAAGAAAGGTTTGGGTAGACCATAGGTGTTTCATAGGATAGTTGTCCTTTATTTACACTTGTTACCAAAATAACCATCTCTTAAAAATATTTCCCTAGGCTTTGCCTCCTTTTTTTCATCCTCCTTTAGTCATTTACCATCTTCATCATCTCTTTCCATAATGCAAATCCCTTTTTGGTAGTTTACATGACTATGTCAGCCATATCAACCTTGTATTGTTATTTACAGAGCTTACTAACAACTAAGTTGGCCATGGCCAACATAGTTCATTATTTAGTATGTTTTTTATCAATTTCAATACTAGGTCGACTGGATCCACCTTATAGGCTGAAATTTTTGAAAGGGTTTAGGGATAGATCTAACTGTATAAACACATCCATTTTTCCATTCTTACATAGACAAAAAGAGTTAATTATTCATTTGTTCTTATTTTCAATATGTTTTTCCACCATTATACTTGAAGAGTCTTAGTTTATGGTTTCTACCTGAAGAAGAATCTAGTCTTGTGGAGAAGTCTTGGATGCTTTGGCCTTTCTTAGTTATCCTTACAAACCATAATAACCTCTTTTAAAGCACATTTGCCCAAGGGAGAGATTGAGTCTTGGTGGGTTCATATTCCAGGTAATAATCTCTAATTTTACTCCTCTATTGAGTAGATATAAGTATCATAAGTAATGACCTATGAATAATATTATTCTTTCCATACATTATGGTTTTACCTATACATAGTCTAAATAAGATTCTCTTACGCATGTTTAATTTTAATATTTACTAACCCCATTTTATGCCAAAGGATTTGGTGAGCACTAGATTAGATTTTAATTTACTTGTTATTAGTTAGTGAATGTGAAAACATAAGACTTAGATAGGGTTATTGCATATTTTTGATTGAATAGAGGCTTTAGAACCCTCCCTAGTGATTTTATTATGGTAAGAGATCCTTTGTCAAGGTTTAGTAGATTCATATTGGTCATGAACCTAATTATATAATTTATACCCAATCGTAAATGTAAGTAGGATCTATCTTCTCCAAGAAAGGATTGATTTTTAGATCTCCTACATTTATCATTTCATACATATCCCATCATGGCCATCTTAGAATTTGGAGGGAGACTTAGAAGATCAAATAAATAACATTTATCCCTATAATTATACCTAAGTGGAAACATGTCAAGATTAATGTGATTGATTTAGGCCTGAGGTGTGGAAGAAACTCTAGATATATAGCCCAACCCTAAGACATAAATAAATTTTAAATTAAGGACGTGATTTTTAAGTAAATCATTAAATGAGATTTTAGAGAATGTCTTTGTAAGGTTTACAACCAAATCATAGTTTACCATAGGTTTAGGATTAACATCACCCTCAAGTGATTTGGAAGGGTGGGGAGTTGTGGGAATATATTCCCTTGTACAAGTGATGATTTTAACTTATTTATCTAACTCTACCACTCTAATCATTTCAGTCTTCCCTTGTATCCCCAATTGGGGTATGACTTCTAGATTGGTTATGCTAGAAGTTGAAGCCTAGACATCATGAGTGCATGATAGTATAGGTTGGTTATATTCAGAGGGTTGATTTTTTGAGACACATTATGGTTGGTGTTGACCCAAGTAAATGTAGAAATAAAATGGAATTATATTGTAAATAAAATAGTTTACAAAGTATTAATTTGTACTATTCCAGGATCATTTTTACAAAGAGATGTGAAAGCTTAAAAAGCTTCATGGGTGGTTATAGGGACAAACTAACTCTTTTGAGTAAATAAATTTTATTTAACAAAGTAAGCTAACATTAAATAAATTACTAACAAAAAATGAAAGTAAAAGACCTCAGATCCTAAACCTAACAAACTCCCCCTTGATTGAAAGGGTTATATAAGATGAAATAGCTAGAGTGATGACTATGAAGTTATAAAATAAACCATGTTGTAACTATAACTAGTGTACTATACATCATGGTACTAACTAAAAATAATGTCACTCCATACTGAGCCCACCCCTATGAGTTGTGGCATAGAAGGTTGAAAGACATGATCAAGGACTACTCATCCCTTATGAACATTGTACCATAATATAATATAACATGATCAAGGCATGTTAAACTATATCTACCCATATAATTTCCCACATAATAACCCATCTAAGTGATAAATTTTACTCTATATGGCATATCTTCGTAATACCCAACAAACACTAACAACTTTTGCTCAACATTATTGGTACAAGAAACCCATATCAACTCATACTACCACTGATGACTAATTGAGATCCATCTAATGCCAAATTATTCTCCCCTTATTAGGAAATAAGTGATAATATATGCATCAAGAGAAATAAAAATAACTAAATCTATCTTCTATATGTCATCAATATTAGATATCGAAAGCCAAAAATGGAATTAAAAGAAATAACATAACACAAAATAAATCATTCAAGTATTGAAGCCAAACTCCAAGTGAATAGCTAACTAGAGAAGGTAAATAGTCCTTAAACCTCTAATGGATCCTCTAACATCTAGTTTGACACTTACACTTCATCAATTATAAGGATCTAGATGGACCTATAAAAGATGGTGTATGTGCCTACATCACAAGAAATAGGTGGAATTATGAGAATTGTCATGTTGAATGTGTCCATTTCCACTAAAAATGAACATTTATACATAAAGTTAATTACATATGTTTTAAAAATCATATAAATAAACTTCAAACCCCAAAATAAATCATTTTATTATGTCTAGAATATCCACAAACTTATATTTTGAATGGTCACATGACCACCTTTACATAAAATAATAACTAATTAAAATTTTGTCTAAAAAAGTCGTAACTACACCCTTATACTACCAACAAAAAATTAGAATATTCTAGAAATATTCCCTTAAACCAAAAAACAGTTGGAGGGTTTTGACCCGATAACCTCTCCTTTTGACAAAACTTTGTTTTCCAACTCCACTAATCAATATGCATATTGATTTCCATGATAATTTATTTAAATTTCATGTGCTCATATTTTACAAAATAAAAAATCTATGCATGAAAAATATAATTTATGTTTCTTTGCATGTAAAAAATTTAAACTTTCACTTCATGCCACTTGTCTTCCATGGGACATAGATAAAAACCTAATTTTTAAAAACTATATAAAAACACTAGATTTCATAAAAATAATAATTTACTAGGTCCACATTATACTCACACCAGGATGCCATACAAAATTATTCCCTTATTCTTACTGTGAGGTTGTCATATAAATTTATAATTTAACTCAAATATCTAGACTTTTTAAAATTCTAATCACACAAAAAAAAATTAGACCATTATTCAATCTACATTTGAGTAGATTCACTATCATATAAGTGCTAAAAATAGGTTTGAAAATAAAATACCTTGGATCATAAACCCAACAAGTGATTATTGGTAACTCATCATTGATGGTTGGGTAAAGTGTTTTGGTAGATATGGAGTTTTTGGTTTGGGGGAGTCATAGGGCCATTGAACTAATATTTAGGGTTTACATTCACATTTCCTAGAAAAATATCAACAAAATTTTGTATTTGTTCCTTTGGGAGGTTTTAGATGATCTTATTGTACTCTCAAAATAAGTGAGTGTCATGGTCAACCATGTAATGAAAGAGGTAATAGGTGTTGTGGTCATAATCCCTAGGCTTCTATTTTTATCCTTGTTGTCCAAACCCTTGTTGGCTATTATGTTAAAAGAAGGATTAGTGTTGAAATTGAAAAGAATGATCAACATTTGGGAACTAGCCTTGGGTTTTGTCTTTAGTTATGGTACTACATGTTATGAGGTAAAGGATAATTGAAATCAATTTTGTGAACTATCAGAGGAGGATTTTGGTTCCTTGTAATTTTATTATTATTTTTATTGATGTCATTGATCATGGTTTTTTTTTTGGGTTATTGTGTATAGGGTTTAGTTTCTTGTTTTAGTTAGTCACACTATTTGTAGTGGCATTTTTGTTTCAGTTAAAGAACTTTGGACCTTGATTATTGACATTATTTTGGTTTTCATTTTTGAATCCCATATTATTCTAGTTAGGGGTAACAATGCATCCAATGGTCTACTATGTTTGATAGCCATAATTGATAACCACTTAGTTTATTCTCAAATCACTCTCAATATCTTAATCTTAAGATCAATAAAGGAATTTTTTTACATATCCCTTATCTCCTTATTAGGGGAATGAGGGAAAAGATCACATAATTCCATCTAATCCATGTTAAGTGTACTAGTAGATGAATATATAACTAATTTATCATATTGTGATGAAATGTATATCTAATTAATTATTTTCCTATGTAATATGAATGAAGTCTCGAATCTCAATTTTTAGAAGCTTGTTCATATCAAAGTATTTTAAAATTTTAACCATAGTTTATTAGAAAAAGTGGATAGATGCCTCAAGGAGGTGGTATTAATAATTGATAAAAATATATTTTAGGGTTTTAGGGAAAAAATAATAATGACTACTCCATCCCAAGATATGATTTCTCTTATGGCTATGGCATAACCCTTGATGTGTGCATTGGTATATCCATTTTATTTGAACTTGAGATATTATGGTAAGGGATGTGGTAGGATAACTCCTTGTATAATTTTATTAAGGGGTTGTTTCAAGAATTAAAAATATATCCCCATGATATTAAAGTAGTAAAAATGTGTGATTGTATAGTTTAAAATGGATTGGGTTGTACAGGGGTTACATGTGTAACCACTAAGGAAAAAGAGGTCATTTTTGCTGAGATAGTGTATAATAAGTTGAAAAATAGTTATCTTGATAAGTGGATTTAGAGAACATTTGTAATTAAGGGGTAATAAATAGTAAGTAATTATATGTGTTGGTTTAATTATATAGGTGTATGTAGGCTATTGGTAAACTAGTACATAAGTAGAATAGTTTTAGTGTGACAATTGGTTGGTTACTATATATGTAAGATGAACATAAGGTGGTAGTTAGTTTGTCACAACATTCATCGAGTGCATGTAAGGTGGAATATGATTATTTTCCACACTTTTAGGTGAGAGGTAATAATAATATCCTCCTAACAGAGTTTAGATTTCAACTTGGTATACAAGAGGAGGGTTGGGTACCATATGGTTAGGTAGACCATGTGTAAGAATGTCTCATAAATTTTGTCTTTGGACATGGATGATTGGGGGATGAATAACATGATATTGAGGTACCTAATAATTTAATGTAGGTATGAAACTAGGAGGAGAATAATCCTAATTTGGAGAATCCCTATGGCTCTCCAAATCTTAGATGTAACTCACCAAAGTTGAGATGACGTCATTCAAAGATGAATGAGTATTTTTATAAATGACTCAGTCATATATTCAAGTGAGATTTTTTGGTATCTCATGGATATTTTATTAGGTTTTGATGACTTAAGGGGAGTTTCCTTATTTTTCTTAGGAGTTTTAGGAACATTTTGGATGAGATTGGGAGGATTTTCAGGATCTTGAAGCATGTTCAACTCATCTTAAAACTAATGGATTATTTCAAAATAATGATTAAATTTTGAAGAAATTTCCACATCAATGGTTTATAAGCTAATACAAGGCATAACTAATACCTAGAGACTAGTCTTACTTCCACTAGTGAGGGTCATATTGTTAGATTTGGGATTTTTTTTAGCAGTTTCTAATAGATGCCACATTTTTTGGATAGACACTCTTGATTTAGTATGAGAGTTTAAATGTTGGTTTTGATAATTCATATAAATTTTTCATGTAGGGATATTAGTATTTGAACAAAAAAGAGAAGTTTCACCTTGGGCTAGAAATTTTCATCTATAAGTGTCAATATAAATGATTCTTTCAAATATATCTTGACTAGACATATCTAGGGGTATATATATACCCATAAAATATGGAAAGGGTGTGGAGATGGGTAAAAGAGATCAAGAAGGGAATAAAATAGTATAATTTAGAAGGAATAGCATTTTCACACTAGGTTCACCATTTTCTATGCACATGCTAAACTATTCTCTTGACTTATCAAGGCGTGGATGAGTCAACTAACATAACATATGAATGATGGGTGGAGCTAGGATTAGGCTAGTTGTTCAATGGAATGGGGTGTGGAATTATGTGTGGATAAGGGTGATCAAGTAAATATTAAATTAGTTATGTAGTGTCACATTTCTCATTAAGATTATCCAGTAGGGAATAAACATAAATCCAAGGTCCCTCAATGTTAGTAATGACAAGGAGTGGAATCTCCTAAATAATTTTGAAAATGTCAAATTGTAGAAAGTTTGATTAAATGACTCTATGAATATGTTAAACTATGTCAAGTTGATTATACTTTGTCAATGTCATACAAAAATTTGAATGATATATAATTAGGTTAGTCCCTATGATATAAGATAAAAAAATAAAAGTTAGTTGTCCCTGCTCTACTCCACTTGTCACTAGTATGTTGGTGATCCTCAATTTCTTTCATCCTATTAACTAATTACTATTAAATTACATCACTAATAAACTATATCTCTAATTTATCACAAATAAATTGGCACAAATGATTTTTATTTTAGCAAAATTGGAATATATACCCCCAACTAGTTGTTTGGGTTCAAAAGCTATCTATTTTGGAAATTTTCCTTATTAAATCTCATTTAGTATGTTTATAAATCAAATTATTTATTAAATTAATGATTAATAATTGAAATCTAACATTTAATGATTTTTTTGTAGCATATTTTTACAATTTTTTAGGTATGTAATGACTTGCTACAAAATTTAGTCCCCTAACAAAAAATTTAGGTAGTATGATCTTCCCTACACAAATGTTAGGTACACTCATAAAATTTTAATAGATACTATATTTTATTATTTTTCATTAAATTTACACTTTATTCTCATATTTTCTTAGTTTCTAACACAATGTCTCAGCTAGCTTTGCTACACCACAAAGGTAAGTATGAAAACTATATATAACCCTTTGTTTCCCTTATTCACACAATTTCTTGGCACCATACACTCATTTATTCATGATGAGATTTAATCCTAAGGGGGAGATATGTATACACCCAAAAAATTCATTGTGTAATATTTTTGATATGATGTCTAATGATGATACATTGATATCCAAACTATGCTCAAGTGGGTTCTCTCTGACATTCTAATCCCTACACTCTCCTTATCTCTTTTTGGAACCCCTTAGATTTTTTTTAATATTTTGATTCCTATTTTAGCTTGTTTTGATAACCCTCCATAGATGATGAAACCACCCATCTTAGTAATAAAATTTCCTTAGCCAATTACATAATTACGCCTAAGTTGAGATAACCACTGTGTTAGTTTTACAAAACATCATGATGGAACCATCACCAACAAGTGGTTTTATATTACTATAAGGTGGTTTCATCATCTAATATTGTGGTTATATCACAAAAATTGATAATTTCATAAACATCCTTATAAATAGATTTGGTTCCATCACCTCTCATATGTGTGTTAGTTTAGCCTACAAAACTTGAGTTTTTCACCTATTTGCATGTTTTTTCATGTTTATTGACTTTTTCTACCTTGAGTCTACCTCATGACTACCTAGTTTCTTCCCACTCTTTTTTTTATCACTACCCATCCTTATTTAGTGTAAAATTTAGTTAACCAATAATTTAACTCTAGCTTGCAAGCTCCATGCTTCTTCCACAAGTATCTCAATTTTAGATGAATTTTAGATTCAAAAATTTGTATTAAATATAGGTGTTTAAATATTATTAAAAACACATTACTATCCATTAATTTTGAGCTTCACCCTTGATTATTTTCATGCCAAAATACATAATTATATAGAATTGAAACTAAATAATTATATAAAAGTGAAGGCATTGGATAAATAACCATTTCATTAAATTTCAATGTATAAGCTAGCCATGGTAAGTTGCTATCTTATTTGGAGTTGTGTTCCTCCTTACTATCCATTAAATTATTATGATTTTAATATCAAACTTATTCAAATATTTCCTCTAATCATTATTTTAGTGGAGGATATATCACACTAAGGACAAAATCACAACAAATATAACTCTTGCTTCTAGCTAGTCTACAACTTGATCAGGTTGGGGGTTTCTAGTTTTATTTTTATTTGTTTATTTAGTATATTAGATTATAGTTTCATTTCATTCATTATATTAAAATTAATTTTGGAAATTCAATATATAGGGAAATAAATCTTTCTCTCTCTTCATCTTACACTAAAAATAATAGTTAATTTTTTTTTGTTTGCATATACATATTAGATCCATTGAAAAAACATAGTTTTTCATCCAAAAACAAGTTAATTCATAATTAGAAAACCAATCATTTTTATAAAACACAACAATTAATTTCTAGTTTTAAAAAAGCTCTTATTCATGTATAAATAAACACAATAATAAGTAGAAAAACCTAGCCAAACCCATGAGAGAAAAGGGTGTTATCTTAGCATTGATTTTTCTTTATTTTTCATGAGACAGAAAGACTATTTTAAAGTCATAAAATTATAAAATAATAATTTATATATTCACTTCCATTTAGTACATATAATTTAAACTTATATTGAATTCATTAAAAATAATAGAAACTATTTTTGGCATGTATATGAAAAATAATCTTTATATACTTAGTGGTATTGCTACCTAGTGTTGAGGTCAATGTACCCCCATTTCTAAAAAATGGGGGTCCTTGTCTTAAATTGTCAAAAAATTTACCCTAAAGTTGAAAATTCATCTAATCAAAGTATTATTATATTTATTTGTACTTTATCCTCATTTGAAGACCATCCACACCATGGTTTAGCTGGAATATTAGTTCATAATTTTGATTTAATCTTGCCTAAAATTGCTAACATTGATGTTTTTGTTCTAGGTTGTAGGTTTAATGGAGTCCATTTGGAATGAGAAATGTCTAGGTTTTATGATTTGATATTTTATATGCCTTTAGTCTATTTAAATCAAGTTGAATTGATATATGATCATCTTAAAACCCTAACTCCAATTTCCCAAGATCATTCCCTTTGAAATGAATTCAAATTTAGTGGGATCATTTTTCATGGGAATACTTTAATGTGACTTAGTTTTATTTGAAATGAATTCAAATTTTGTGGAATCATTTTTCATGAGAACACTTTAATTTGACTTATTTCTATTTTATCCTAAGTTCTTAGTGATGTTTATTAATACGACCAATACCTTAGTCTAAAATATTTATCCTAATATATTCACATCCTGAGCCCCCTTTTTCCATTTTATCTTAGCATGGTCTAGCTAAATGTAGGGTCCTTTTTATTATGCCATAGACTTAGTTATATTTTTATCCTAAGGTTTAGTCATGTTGTTAAACATGACCAAACCTTATTCTAAATATTTTACATTTGGTCTCTTTATTTTCCCAATCCCCTGTGTTCTCTTTTATTTCTACATGGTCTAAGAAACCATCAGGACCTTTTGTATGTCTGTAGACATAGCCTAAAAATCCTTCTCCTAAGACTATATTTTATGTATTTGATTTTCTACTATGTCCTTTTTATTACGTCTGAAAACATAGCTTATTATGTTTTTTTCTAAGTTCTTACATGTGTTTATTAACACAAAATATAACCATAGTCCAAAACATTAGGCTAAGTATTTTTATTTTCCCATAGAATTTACTTTAATGTCATTTTTATTCATAAGATCAATAATCCACATTTTCTTGAAAGATCAAGATCCAATGGTGTGAGCTTAAATTCAAGACCCTGACCTTAAGATAAAATTCAAGCATCTTATATATATCATTGGTATGCCTTTACTTAGGCTCGATTATTCCAATGATGAGTATCAAGTCAAAATTTTAATAGATACCTAAGACAAGAAAGAAAGTGACAACTGTCATAATCTTAGCCAAAAAATAGTCAGTATCTAATGACATTCAACCTTGAATATCAAGATTCAATGGAACATGTTTACTAAGATGAGGATGATCCAACTATGTGATATGAATGTTGAAAATTCAATACAAATGAGGAGATGAAATATGGCATAGTTTTGGGCCACTAAATTAAAGCTTGATCATCTTATCAAGATTGATGATCTATGAACAAGTGTACACATTTTGATGATCCTAGGTAAGATGTGTATATTTACCCAATAGGATATAATAGCAAAGAGCTTAGTCACCTAATGGTAAAATTCAAAGGATAAAATGAAAGAGTTGACCAACATCTTGATTGAAGATCAAATCCATAGTTTCAAAACCATTACCCTAATTCTTCTAAAACACAATTATGGGACTAATTGTAGAGAAAATAAAAATCCTAAACATAGGGTTTTGGAATTTGGAAAATATCCTTGAGGAAGAAAAATAGATGAAAAACAAGATGGAATAATTACTTAGGACTATGATCACCAAGCCAACTACATTCAGTTGCATAGGCTACATCATTGATGAAGAGTTTAAACACAAAGTTACCCTAGAAATGTAGGAAGTGAGAAGTAACAACCAAGGGAAATTTAGGATGGGCAATAGTAGGGTAATGGATATGATTCTAACCATAAAGGAAAAGAGTAAATAAAGCTATAAACATCAAAATGAATTAAAAAGGGTAGATAAAGACCATAAAAGATTATTAGGTCAACTGAAGGAGCTCTTCATGAAACCAATTATCAACCTTATGCTAATTGAGGAGCAGCATCAAATAAAAATGAAGACACTACAAGAACAACAACAAAGGACTTCAACAACTCAAGGGTATAAAATATTAGTTGGATTAGGAATATTCTTTCTATAGCGAAGCATTATACATTTTTAAAATGGAATATTTTATTTGTAAAGGCATGTTCAACATGTAAGACACATTTCCTATAGATCAATCTATTGGGGAAAGTCTAGTGTATTATAAAACATTTGTAGAAAGGATATATATCCTAACACTTGTACTTTTGTAATTGGATAGGACTGACCAACATACTTACATATTATAAAAGGATCATTGTCAATTGTAAAAATAATAGGGAGTTATGAGAACCAAAATGAAATGCAACTTTTGAGAAATTAATACAAGAAAGGAATTCTACAAAGTTTGTCCAAATTTGCTTGTGTCTTTTATTATCCTAGTTTATCTCTCACTTGTTTCTTTTGAATTACATATTTGAATGGTTCTTATGAATTCTTAGTGTGTACATTTGAATACAAAACTATAAAATTATTTTAATGATAGGTTAATTGGAACTTCTTAGGTTCATTTCATTTTCTTACTCTTCTTGTATTTGGGCTAATGTTGTTTTCTTATAGGGGTAAATATTTAAAGTTAACTTAGTTCTTATTTTCATTATTTCCTACATCCATTACATGTTTTGTTGATGTGTGATAAGATTTGAGATTATGCTACTTCATGTCATACATTAGTTAAGTGCATTCCTAGATTATATTTGAACTTTTTAATGATGTTGGCATGAAGATCAACAACATCTATTATTTGCCTTACCTTTCCTTTTGTTCCCTTTTTTACCAAATCACTCTAGCTTAATTTTCATTATAAATATCAATCTTAGTTTAGTCTTTAGATTAATTTTTTTATCATAATTCACCATTATTAGAATATCATACTTCATATTTTGCATAGATCAACTATTTGGTCATGATGGCTCCCAACCACCAAACTTCATAAATATTATGAAACAGTCAACCTACTTTACCTCTATTCCAACAACAGATAACAAGATTATCATAACCTGTAACTCATGCACTGAATTCCTATAATTATAAAATGAGAAGTGTTATTGAACACTCTAGTCACCTATGATACATATTCATTCATCAAAAAGAGGGGCTTTGTTGGCACTAGAAGGAGGGCATAGTTATATCTTTGTAGATTTGAAGTATCTTTGCTCATTCTTATGAATTGTGTTAAAATATTGGTTTAATCTTTCCATAATTATTCCATTATTTCCTTAGTTATGTAAATATCATTGATATTTATGGTATTCGACCAATATTTATGCTTCCTTTAGAAAAACGTCAATGTTATTTGAAGGTATATGCTTAATTGTGCTAAATATGGCTTAAGCTTTATCAATTTAACATGTTTGAGGTTAGTAATGTTGTTTTCATTAGATATTGATAGATCCTTTGTAAATTTAAGTTTATTTAATCTTAAATATTTATATATCCATCATACTTATGTGTTTTTATACATATTTTAGCTAACTTAGTTAAATATTATTGTCCTTTGCCATCTTTGATACAAATATTTATAAAATTTACTTAATGTGCAAGTTTGATCATTGTTAATTGAAAAGATAAGATTGGCACATTATATTAAAAACATGATTCAAAGACCAAAAGTTAGAATTACCAAGAATCAAGATAAGGACATATTCAAATACTATAAAACCTTTGCTTTCATTAAAAGTTCATAGACAAATTAGGTGAGACAAACATAAGTACAGGCCTTCAATGTCTTTGCCAACTTCAACAATTCAAGGTGATCCTATGTTTGATCCCTATCAAGTTATGGCTTGGATAGGTGGTTCTTCAATAAATTTGGTAGGTGTAGTACATGACCTTCCTCATAATCCTAAAAATTATTTTCCAACATTTAGTCCTAGTGGCATTATAACTCTAAAGAACACATTAAGAATTTCAAAGCTCATTTAAGATTGTTGAATGTGACTAATGAAGATGTAGCATGTAGAATATTCCCATTTACCATCAAATATGTTGTATATGAATGGTTTATAAACCTTCATGAAGATTACATTACCAATAGATTTGATTTTAATAATGTTTTCATTGATAAATTTGGTAAAATCATTAGTCCATGTGTCTTCTACTAGTAATTGACCATAGTGAAAAGAGATTCAAATGAGACCATAAAGCCTTCAATGCTAGATTATATAATATTTTTAGTAGGACCATAAATCCTTATATACCTTATCAATATTTAACCTTATAAATATATAAGTATGCCCTAGATCCCATGACTTCTATGTTTATAAACAGAGCTATTAGGTCCATGAATACATTAGCTTTGGCTTAGCTAAGGATATGATCATTACTGACTAGATGCAACCCCAAAGATAATTGGAATACTCCATTCCTAATGTCAATTCACATTTACCTATTCTTAATGTCATTCCCAATGCCAACCAAAATGTGCCTTCCTTAAACTAACTTCTAATCTTGAACCAACTACCTTTGAGTCATGCACATCCTACTCAAAGCCTAAGATCCCTGAATAGTGCTACCAATGGATCTCAACTACAGGATCAAAAATTTTTAATGTCTATATCTAAAGTTCATATTTCAAAGGCACCAAAGAATGAGATTGACTCTACCTCAAAATGGTTCAAAAACTTAGCATTAACTTCCTTCAATTGAAAAATCAAGTAGGTAATACTAGAGAAAGCTCTAGTAGGAATTTATCCTTTCAAAGGTTCAATAGGCTAGCTAATAGATTCTAGGATGATATTTACCACAATAATAAGAATAATGAACCATCTACTAACAAGAATGTGCTTGATATAAATACTTCTAATGTTGTTTTACCTGACCATTGTAGAGTTAATTACACTTCTAAACATGGGGAAATAGATTGTGTTGAATTTTTTAATGATTTTGAAGCATTCTAAGAAGATTTATATACTTTTTTAGTTGTCCCTAATAAGGATTATGATGTAAGTACATCTGGTTCTTCAAGGCCATCCAAATCTACTGATTCAATTCTCATGGTGGAGACATTTGAGTTACCTTTCTAAGAGTACAATGAGTCTAAGGACATTCCTAAAGAGATTCACGATTTTCAAAAAAAATTGAAGAATAATTATCCTATGATAAAAGGGATTATAATCAACCATTGACCACTTCAGATCCTCCAAATAACTTTGACACTCCTCTTGATACTACATCAAATAACAATCTAAAGACTCCTAAGGGAAGTAAATCTAAACCCAATTTTGATGCATCTAACTCTTCCAATAGGACTTAATATAATATAGTAGAGGACACGAAAAGGATCAAACATAACATTACCTTGCATGAGTTGACTCAGATCACATAACAAAGTCATATGTTGTTGGAATATTTGTTGAAGAAGCCTAGTAAGAATCAACATTCTGCATATTCTAATGTTGTAATACATAAAGTAAAGAAAATGTTCCCCCTTTCTTACTTGAAATTATGATATTTGGTAAGAATTTCCATAATTATTTTTTATATTATGGTACATCTCCAAATATTATGACTAAAGGTATTTGTGATCAACTAGGTTTGACTCCCATTAAATATGATATAGTTGTAACTCAGTTAGATAAATCAAGATTCAAAGTGATTGGTGAATTATTAAATGTTGACATGAAAATTCCCTTAAATATAAGGATCTAATAGTTCACTAATATCTAAGTGGTGGACATCCTTTATGCTTATAGGATTCTATTGAGTAGAGACTGGACTAGGAGCTTGAGCGGTTATATTTCAGTAGATTGTTCACATATGTGGTTTCCTTAGAAGGGAGTCCCTAACCAAATCAAGATAGAAAGAGAGCCTAAAAGTTAGAATATTATTATCAAGTATAATGTAATAAATGAGTGGGTTAACATGGTTAACTAATATATTGGTGTTTACACTCTTGACGTCACAAAGTTATGTAACTCTACAACTTCTCATGCTATGCTTGGATTATGGAAGCTTTATTTTTATGGTGCTAGATGAAAATTAGGTTCTAGAGTAGGAATGGTATTAATCAATCCCATTGGGAAAGAATACAATGCCTCTTATAAACATCAGTTCTCATGCACCAATAATTTTATTGAGTATGAAGAACTTATTATTGGATTACACTTTGTAATCAAACATAAGGTTAAGGAACGATTAGTTTTTGGTGACTTTGAACTAGTAGTTAACCACATCAAGAGTAAATATCAATACAAGTTATCCTATCTTACGAAGTACAAGTTTAATGTTTGGGATTTGATACAATCATTTGATGCTTTTAACATTGTTTCCATCCCTAGGGAAGAGAACAAGGTTATTGATGAGCTTGCCTTAGCATTTACCAATCTTATGCCAAGCCAAGACTCCTAGAACCTTAGTATTGAGTTTGTTCCATGCCCTTTGGTCCTTGATAATGTAAACCATCTTTAGGTATTTAGTTATGATCAATAGATCCTAGACTTCATGGCTAGCTCAAGAGCATTTTTACATGCAAATTTGATGATAAGGTCATTTAGTAGAGTTAAAATAAGATCCACAAAGGGATGATAGCCTTAGAGAGACTATTTGACATTAAAAAATATTTTAGACTGTTAAGATTCCTAAGGTAAGTGGGAAGGATTATAATGCAATTAATCTTAGACTTAATGCCAACCTTAACTAGTTAATATTGATACAACCTATACAAGCATTGAGTCCAAAAGAGCCAAAAAATTATTGATCAATTATAAATATGTTATAGCATGGTCCTAATGATAACTTAAAGATATTTGATCCAAAGGTCATAACACATACCATAACTTTAAAAGAGAACTACAACCCTTTTAGATAATATCAGAGGATAGTCAACCATATCATAGAACCACTGATCTACAAAAAGGTCAAGAATCACTTCGAAGCTAAGATTGTGTTTCCCATTAGAAACTCCACTTGGATAACTAACCTAGTATAAATCAATAATATAAATGGAAAAATAATGTTGTGCACTAATTTTATAAATCTAAATAGATAATCTAATAAAGATAATTACCCCTACCTTCACTTGACCATGCAATCCAAATTATTTTTGGTTCTACCATGATGTCTTTTCTTGATGGTTTTTAGGGTATAACTAGGTGCTGGTGAACCAAGGATATATGATGAAAACTAAATTTACTAAAAAGTGGGGTAGTTTTACCTATAAATTAATGTTAGTTGGACTTATAAATGTAGGAGCCACTTTTTAGAGGAATATGGACCATGATTTCCAAGGTCTTGTAGGTAAGTACATTATCATATAGATTGATGATCTGATTGTCTTTTCTAAAAATAGGGAGGATCATATTATGCTCCTATAATAGGTACTTGAATGATGTATAAGGTATGTGATTTATCTCAACCCAAAGAAAAATATTTTATATAGTACTGAGGGAAAACTATTAGGACATATTATCACTAAGGAGGGAATCTCTATATCTAATATAAAGCCCCCTAATAGTAAGAAGGAATTGAAGTCATTCTTTGGTAAATTAAAATTTGTAAGAAAGTTCATTTTTGGTTTTGTAGAGATAGTGAGACCTTTGAATGACATGTTGAGGAAATATGCTAAGATCACTTGGAATGAAGAGACCAAGAAGGATTTCAAGTACATCATAGATGCAATTGGATAAGCCCTAGTCATGATAAGTCCAGACTTTACTAAATATATTTTTTATTTACTCCTTTGCTTTAGATCATATAATAGCTATAGTTATAACTATAATATAGATGGATGTGACCATCTAATAGATTTTATGAGTGGTAACCTTACAAATGTTAAGTTAAAAAAATATTTGATTGATAAATAAGCATGTTCTTTGGTCAAGGTAGTGAAAATGTTTAGGCATTGTATCCTTAAAAATAAGGTACATGCAATACTACCAGACCCTACCACTAAGCTCATGCTTATTCAATGTGAACTTGGCAAAGGATGAGGTAAATGGATGTCTGTTCTCTTAGAATATTATCTAGAGATGAAGACTACAAAATTGGTAAGGTGTCAAGGTTTAATTTAGTTGATTTCCAATACTAATCCCAAACTAAGTGGGTTGTGTGAACTTTACTCCTTATAATTATCTCAACTTGAAGCTGTTATCTTTAAGTATCTTAGTAATCTGATAGGGACCTATCCATAAAGTTGTGAACTTCACATGTTTACCCTTAAGCTCAAATGCCTTGTCCCAATGAAGAACAAAGTCTCCTTGCATGAACACCTTTATATTTGAATGGTTATCAAAGTACCTTTTCATTATGTTTTGGTGCCTTTTAAAATAATCAAAAGCCTCCTCTCTTGCATCTTCCATCTGTATGATGTCTAGTAACCTTGATCTTGTAAATTCTTGATCCTCCTCCATGTACACTTGCGTAAACTTATAGGTTGGAAATTGAGTGTTATGGGAAATATGGGTTCCTGACTATAAACTAGAAAGAGTGGTGATGCACAAGGTATTGAATACTTGAATCAATGAATAAGAAATTAATGAAAACCATAAAGAAGTCTACAGTTGATAAACCTAAAACATGGCACACGATACTTAAGTATGCCCTTAGGGAAGAGAAAACTAGAGTCAAACAAACCCTCAATGCATCACCACTCTTTCTAGTTTATGGTCAGGAACCCATATTTCCCATAACACTCAATTTTCCAACCTATAAGTTTATGCAAGAGTACATGGAGGAATATCAAGAATTTACAAGATCAAGGTTATTGGACATCATATAGAAGGAAGATGCAAGAGAGAGGAGGCTTTTGATGAAAACCATAAAAAAGTCTACAGTTGATAAACCTAAAACATAACACAAGATACTTAAGTATGCCCTTAGGGAAGATAAAAATAGAGTAAAAAAAAACCCTTAATGCATCACCACTCTTTCTATTTTATGGTCAAGAACCCATATTTACCATAATACTCAAGTTGGCAACCTATAAGTTTATGCAAGAGTACATGGAGGACGATCAAGAATTTACAAGATCAAGGTTACTGGACATCATACAGATGGAAGATGCAAGAGACAAGTCTTTTTATAATTTTAGTAGGAACCAAAACATAATGAAAAGGTTCTTTGATAACCATTCAAAGATAAAGGTTTTCATGCAAGGAGACTTAGTTCTTCTTTGGGACAAGGCATTTGAGCTTAAGAGTAAACATGTGAATTTAACACCTTTATGGATGGGTCCCTATCAGATTACTGAGATACTTAAAGATAAAACCTTTAATTTGAGATAATAATAAGGAGAAAAGTTCACACAACCCACCAATGGGTAGTATCTTAAGCATTACTTCTCTATTGTCCCACCTAGGGTCTTCATGGAGTAAACTATAAGACTAGTTAGAGTTTGTTTAGGTAAGCTAGGTTAGTTTATTTCTATTTATTCCCTCCTATCCCTTGTTTATATAAGTAATATTTTTTTTCCTATTTATTTACTTTCTATTTTTCTACTTTCTATTTTGTGTGTTTATTTTCTCTGATTTGTTCCTTGCTTCTAATAAGTCCTTTTGGACAGTCCTAACCTCAAGATTCATATGATTTCTCAAAGAAAACTTATAATTCATGAATATAGGTATGTTCTCTCAATTTTGGTTAACCATGGATTTTTGAAATATGAGATTAATGTTATAGTTCAAAGCAACTAGTAAACAATAAAAAATAGGTTAATTATGCCTTGAGATTATAAACCTTGTTCTAATCTAAGCTTGGTTTTAAGAAGGATTGCACATATAGGGTGAAAGACTAGATTATTGGTATATAGTCATACTTGCACTTAAAAAACATGAATCTAATAGGATAAATTTTATAGATAAGGATGATTATTTGAAAATTAAACACTTGACCAAATCCCAAAACCTGGCTAACCTAGTTCTCAACATTTGCTAAAAAGTCAAAATGAGTTGAAAAATACAAAAATAAAAACCTTATTGAAAAATTCAAGAGCTTTTTAAGCAAAGGTTATCTTGGTAATCTCCATCAAGGCTATGGATATCTAGCTGGTAGTGGACCAAGGCCTTGAGTGGAGCCAAAGTCATCTCTATCAGGGATATTGATGCCTGGATGGTAGAAGAACAATGCCCAAGCCTTCTCTATACTAAATCATGGTTCTTAATGAATATCTAATCATGTTGAAAGTCAATGTGAATGGTTAAAGTCTTGAACCTAGAATTTTTTATTTATATCATGTTTCAATTAATAATTAGAATCAAACCAAACACATATCATGGCTATGTCTTGATGTTTGATCCTAATTCTACATGTATACGATTTCTTTTATCCATGAACTGGTCATAATAATGGTGTTTAATCAAATGGAATAAGTAGCTTAATTACTATTCTAAACCATAATCTCTATATTCTAACATATTATTATGTTTCCTCTAGATGTTTTCATTTGTTGAGGTCAATATACCTCCATTTCTAAAAAATGAGGACCCTTATCTTAAATTGTGCAAATTTGTACCCTAAATTTGAAAATTCATCTGATCAGAGTACCATTAGAGGACATTGCACTTTATCTTCATTTTAATATCATCAACACCATAGTTTTGTTGGCATAGTTCATAATTTTGATTTAATCTTGCCTGAAATTGCTAACATTGTATATTTATGTTTCAAGTTGTAGGTTTAATGGAGTCCATTTAGAATGAGCAATGTCTAGGTTTTATGAGTTAATAATGATTTGATATTTTACTAGCCTTTGGTATGTTGAAATAAAGTTGAATTCATATCTAATCAGCTTAAAACCCTAACTCCAATTACCCTATATCATACCCTTTAAATTCAATTCAAATTTGGTAGGAATATTTTTCATGAGAACACTCTAATGTGACTTAGTTCTATTTTATCCTAAGTTCCTAATAATGTTTATTAACATGACCAATACCTTAGTCTAAAATCTTTTTCCTAAGATCTCCACATCCGGATCCCCCTTTGTTTCATTTTATCTTAGCATGGTCTAACTAAATGTGGGGTCCCTTTTATTATGCAATGGACTCAGTCATATTTTTATCCTGAGGTTTAGTCATGCTTATTAACATGACCAAAACTTAGTATAAACTTTTTACATTTGGTCTCTTTAATTTCTAGATCCCCCTTGGTCCCTTTTATTTCTACATGGTCTAACTAACCACCATGACTTTTTGTTATGCATATATACTTATCGTAAAAATTCTTGTCCTAAGACTATATGCTATGAATTTTATTATCCATAAGGTCCCTTTTATTATGACTCAAAACATAGATTAATTTTTTTTCTAAGGTCTTGCCCATGTTTATTAATATGAAATAAAACCATAGTCCAAAACACTAGGATAAGTCTTTCATTTTCCTCAAGCATTGACTTAAATGTCATTTTTATTCACAAGATAAATTATTCATTTTTGCTTGGATGATCAAGATCCAATGGTGAAAGCTTAAAGTCAAGACCCTAACCCTAAGCTAAAGCTTGAGAATATTCTAGAGATTAATGGTACATGTTTGTTTAGGCTAGATTGATCCAATGACTTGTATCAAGTCAAAACATCAATAGAGCTCCAAGACAAGTGAGAAAGTGACAAGTATTTCAATCTCAACCAAAGAACACTTAGTGGCCAATAGTGTTTGAATTTAAAGATAAAATTTAATGGAACATGTTTACCCAAATGAGGATGATCCAATGATGGACTATGAACATTAAAAAGTCAAGATGAATGAGGAGATGACATATGCAATAGAAGTGGGCCACTAAATTACACCTTGATCATCTTATAAATATCAGTGTTCCATTAATGACTGTACACATTTAGAATAATGGTCCATAGAGTAGGAGGAAAAATTGAGAAAATCAAAATCAATGAAGTGTAACTAATCCATGTAATTGAGATCAATGGTGTGTAGAAAAAGTTTAAAATTCAAGATGAATGTACAAGTGAAAGGTGTCATAACCATGGGGAATGTAGTGATCAACCGATGGCATTCAAGTTTTTGGATCAAGATTGATGATCCACATTGATCCATGAAAGGATCATACAATAGTACAAAATCATGCATAATTTTTTTAAAAGGTAAGAGTCATTTAAAAAATATGAATGAGAAACTTTTTGCAAAAATGCCACATGGCTGCCATGGTGGAGCCACATAAGCTAGACTAGTTAGTTTTAAATATCTTACAGACCTGAGAAGTACAAGGGCATAAGCACACAATCCAATTTGGATATAAGTAATGAATTTCATTCAAGTTTAGGTAGCTAATACCATTAGAGCTCTATAAAAACCTTTAAAAATACCTAAGCATATATAGTAGCCCTAGTTTAGTGTTATATTCACCATAATCAAGTTATAGAAGTTGAATTATCACTTGTGCAAGAGAATTCAATGAATAAGTTAAATTATTATCCACTAGTGAGAAATTTAATCAATTCACAACCATGGTAGCTCGTAAATATGTTCTTAGGCAAAATGTGGAGCTCTATCCAACATGATACAACAACAAAGATCTTAGTCACCCAAGGTAGAATTCAAAGGATAAAATGAAAGTGTTGACCAACATCTTGATGGAAGATCAAATCAATGGTTTTAAAACCATTAGCTTGGCTATTTTGAAACATAGTTATGGGAGTGCTTGTAGATAAAATCAAAATCTTAAACACAAGGTCTAGGAATTTGGAAAATCTCTTTGAGGATGAGAATCAACTACAAAGTAGGATAAAACACTTACTTGGGACCATGATCACCAAGCCAACTTCATTCAGATCTATAAGCCTCATCATTAATGAGGAGTTTAAGCACATAACTAGCTTGGTCGTGAATGAAGTGAGAAGTAAGAACCAAGGGAAATCTAGGATGAACAATAGTAGGCTCATTGATATGATTCTAATTACAAATGAAAATATTAAGTAAAGATAGAAACATTTAAATTCATTAAGAAAGGTAGATAAAGACCATAAGAGCTTAGTAGGTTGAATGGATGAGATCTTCATGAAACCAATTGTCAACCTTGTGCTAATTAAGGATCAATATTAGAGATAAATGAGGACACTATAGTAATAATAGGGAACTTTAGTAGCACAAGGGTATTAAAGATTAGTTGAATTAAGAATATTTTTCCTATAGATAAGCATTGTACATTTTGAAAATGAAATATTCCATTTGTAAAGGCATGTGTAACTTGTAAGACACATTGCCTATATATCAATGTATTAGGGAAAGTCTAGTGTATACTAGAACATTTGTAGAAAGGATAGTTGTCCTAACACTTGTAATTTTGTAATTGGATATGACTAACCAACATACTTCCTTGCATCCTATAAAAGGAGCATTTTCAATTGTAAGAAAAGGAGGGATTTTTGAGAGCAAAAATGAATTGTAACTTTTTAATGATTAATATAAGCAAGGAATTTTGCAAAGTTTGTCCAAATTTGCTTGTGTCTTTTGTTTTCCTATCTTTTCTCTCACTTGTTTGTTATAACTTCTAGATTTGAATGATTCTTATGAATTCTTGGTATGTACATTTTAATGTAGAGATATTAACTTGTGTCAATGCTAGGTTAATTGAAATTTCTTAGGTTCATTTCATTTTCTTACTCTTATTGCATTTAGGATAATGTTGTTTGCTTACATGGGTAAATATTTAAAGTGAACTTGGTTCTTATTTGCATTATGCCCTACATCCCTTAGATGTTTGCCTAATGTGTGATAGGATTTGAGCTTACACTAATTCATGTCTTATTTTGGTTAAGTACATTCTAGGATGATATTTTTACTTTGTCATCATGTTGGGAATGAAGATCAACAACTTCTCTTCTTTGCCTTACCATTCCTTTTTCTCCTTTTTTTAACTAGATCACTCTAGATTATTTTTCATTGTAAATATCCATATTATATTATTATTTATATTAGTTATTAATCATAACTCACAATTCTTAGCATTACATACTTCATATTTTGCATAGATCAACTACTTAGCCATAGTGGCTCCCAACCACCAAACTTTATAAATATTGTGAAAGAGTCCACTTGCTTTACCTCTTTTCCATCAACAGATAATAGGATTGTTAGAACCTATAACTCATGTGTTGAATTCTTAGAATTTTAAAATGAGAAGTGTTCTTGAACACTATGGGTACCTGTGATACATATTCAGGCATCAGCACTTAAATTATAGATCTAATTTTGCATTTACTTGCCTGTTAGGAAAATATTAGATATTAAAATATATTCATTAATATATAAAATTATAAATATAAATATAAAATAAATTCATTTAGATTACATGAAGGAGGGATAATAATAAACACTTTCATTGCTAGGCTAGATCTTTTTTTAGCATTTACATGTATTGGAAAAATAATTTAAAAATAATTAAAAAAATCATTCTTTCATATGTTTTCAACCATGCATTATTATTTTATTTCATTAAGTATTTAACTTTACTTTCAATCAGAACATTGACATTTATTTGAAAACATAAACAAAATAACCAAATCCTTATCCTAACAATCACAAGCATTCTCAAAACCCTTCTTATTATAAAACAAAAATTCCTACCACATACCAAATTCAAATCAGTATCTTATGATTATAAATTTCATCATATTGTATTTTGTATGACTCTCCTAGAATGTCCTTATCTCTATATAGTAGAAATTTTTCTTAGAGTTAGAGACCTAGGTCCTAGCACCAACATCTAGTCTGACATTAGCATCAATCTCAAGAGAGGTTTTTTTCTCCACACTAATTCCACACCTCATTTTAGACTTTCTCAATGATATATAAATCAAGAGTAGATAATTAATCCCACCATCATCATCCTTCCTTAAAACCAAGGTCATCAATAAAATCTCATTCTCTCCTAGTCACCCTTATCCTTTTTTAGTTTCTCCTTGGGATTAGCACTATTGTATATCATTCACATTTTTATATGACATTGATAGGGCATAGCTATCCTAATAGATTAAACAATATTTGATAATTCATTCCAACAAATCAACCCCACTTTTACATTCTAAGTACTGATCAAGAGATTCAAGTCCTTATCATTACCAATACCAAGGGACCTTGGAGTTTTATTTTCGCCCAAATAGATGTTATTTATGAGTAACATAACATCACATAACTCATTTGGTATCAAATTGAGAACCATTATCCAACCATCATTATGAACCTCATTCTACCAATAGCCCAATTTATAGTTCTACCCCTCATCCATCCTTTAAATTAGTTGGCTTAGCTAGACCTCAATAAGTTGATTTCATAACTTAGTGTGTGTTATTTGCATGCATACAATATATATACCTAGTTTTCCACCCAATCCATCTCAATTGAAGTGATTTAAATCGTTGTATAAGTGTGCTAACATGGTAAATATCAAAGAGTACATAGTGCTATGATTTTCTATATCATGTATAAACTAGTATATCTTGTAATAGAATGAATACACTACCACCATCTACTAAAATGAAATATGAAAATAATTAACAAATGAACCTATCAACATGTATAAAAATTTATAGTAAAATATTTGATGACATAATCCTAGTATCATTAGGACCATATTGAGCACCCTAAGTAATATAAATCATATATTAGTGTGCCCATGATATATGAGTTGGCCCACTACTACCCTATAATGTCACCCATGTTTCAAAAACTAGTAACCAAAATATCCTTCAAAAATCCTATAATTACATTATCATATCCATTTTAGTGAGACAAAAAGTGTAAGTATCTGAAACCTAGGACATGACCAATGTCTCATCATGTGTATGTTATAAGGCATCACAACTAACAACCCAAAATGGCCAAGATTTTATGCATAAATTGTGTCCCTCTCAGCATCATTAAATATAATTATAGCATGGTATCCACCATGTGACCATGCCTAAACTCTCATTCACTCATACCAACCTATAATAACAAATACATAAAACATAATTTAACAATTTTGATGCAGATATGATCAAATATCATTCATGACAATTATTAAAGTATTAATGTACCCACATATAGGTATGCAATAGAAAGGATAGGTCTGTGGTCAAGATAACATGTTCACAACTATATTTTAAAAGTTTAAATAATTTTTAATTTAGACTGGTGTAAACTGGACACAACCTATAAATTTTGAAAACATAACTAGAATATTAAAAAAATGAAAAAAAAATTAAAATTTATAAATGTCTAAAAAATAGTTTTGCAGAATACCAGGGTGCAATGACCTTGAATTTATTGAATCTCATAATTCAAAGATGTCTCTTATGAGTCATTTTGTCGTAGTCAAATTTTAAAACTTGTAGTTTATAAATATGTAAATTAACTACAATTTATTTTTCAACTAACCTATTTATATGGTTTGACTTCTATTTTAAAAAATAATATTTTATAACTAATTCCTCTTAGATTTGTGTACATTATATATTGATAAATACATATCAAAATCACTCTAATTTTTATTTGAACACATGAAATGTGATCTTTTGCATGGTAATATTTTCATCATAACACTCAACCTTTTCAAAAATGATAAAATTGTCACTTAATTACCACTAAACAAAGTTTATCATATATTCCTTGTTATCTCTTAAATTATTTAATTATAAATATTACCATTAAAATTCTTCATAAAAATACTCATCACATTACAATGATTCTCTTAAAAATAGTCAAAATACTAATATGTTAAAATGATCAAAAATTCAAATGTTATTTAATCAAACAAATTATAATTTTATTGAACATATTTTAAAATGTACACCTTATTACTTATATTTTAAATGTTATATATTATCATCCCTTGAAAAAATAAGTGGGCATATAATGAGCTTATCATAGAAAATAAATTAGCAAAATAAAAATTGGATAATTTATGTAGGATTTAGAATGGTTTAAACTAGTTTCATACTACAAATTTGTGACAAGAGTGTACATAGCAATAAAAATACTATGGGAACATGACATAAACATGAAATTAATTCAAATTAAATATATATTATAAATTTCAAAGGTTCAACATAATGCAAAATCAAATTCCATGATAAATCACTTGGTCTACAATACAAGTTCAAAATTCTTAAGTAATTAAAAAATCAAACACATGACATATATTGGCACATTGATATAACTTATGGGGTAATACGACATGAATATTCACTCATTTTTAAAATAATAAGTACATATCCATACACACTTTAATCCATATGCATAGGCATATGTAAAACAATTATAAAAATAATTACTAGTGTCATAATAAAGCTACAATTGAGCATATAGATGTATGACATTCTATATTTTTTTTGCATAAATTAAAAGGTGAGTGATACATGTTCATTCACATTTTTAAATTTAGAAAGGCCATGATACTTGTTCATGCACGTTTTTAAATTTATAAGTTATAGTTTCAAAGACAAATGGTTGTTATTTTAATACAAATATATTGGCAATGTGGTCATGATGGGTGCATGAATATTCTTCATTCTCTTTCAATCATACAAATTGAATATATATTTGTATAAAAGGGTATGACTTGATCTATTATGGGTAATATATGTTTGAGTATAAGTCCACTCAATAGCCTTGGCATTACATTTATATAACCTATTATGTGTTTCTATCTTATGTTATGGGTGATGTATGCTAGAGTCTAGTGACATTAATGTCTATGGCATCACTTATAGATAACCCATCATAGCTACATATTATTTGGGATTATTACATTGTGTATATATAATCATTATTGATATTTTGAATACACATCTCCTCAACTAATAGGAATGATTATTTATTAAAAAATTTATACTTGATCACTCTTATTTTATCAATAATTCAACATAAGAAAATATTTTATCAAAGTTCTTCCACAAGGAGGAATGTTTTCTTTACCCTCATATCTTGGTATTCAATATCAAAGATAGACTAGTCACTTTAATCAAATGGTCATCATTTAATACCACTCGATGACATATTTTATGTCCCATTACCACTCAAAGGATTGTTCATTTCCCTATCTAGAAAATGAGAAGGATTGAATAATAATTTTCCCACTGTGTATATTACAAGAATTCTCCATATGAAACACAATAGTACATGCATATAATTGGACACTTTACCCACTCTTTAAATTTTAGTTAAAAAAATATAATTTCATATTTCGTATTTGGACATTGATTACTATGTGTTATTGTAAGTTTTTCATTGAGTATAAGAAACAATAAAAATTTCAAGTCAAAATACAAAGTGTGACATACACACTTCGGGTTTATTTCTTTTTTTTTACTCTAGAAATATCATTACTAGAATTTGGTGGGTGGGGGGGGGACGTAGACACCCAAATTTTGTATAATCTCATATTTAATGTCACATATAGATTATTAATGATGAATAAGGTATTTTTTGGTGCATTTTACTAAGGTATTATCTATTTTTTATGCATTAATTTATCTTGATATTCATCTTTCCAATTTATCTTTTGGATCTCCAATCTTGGTTGAGTATAATAAACAATAAAAATTTCAAGTCAAAATACAAAGTGTCTCATACACATTTAGGGTTTATTTATTTTTATTGCTATATCAATTTCATTACTAGAATTAGGTAGGAGTGGGGGGGGAGGAGGAGAGGTAGACACCCAAATTTTGTATAATCTCATATTTGATGTCACATATAGACTATTAACAATAAGGTATCTATTGGTGAATTTTACTACGGTATTATCTATTTTTTTCATGCATTAATTTATCTTTATATACATCTTTCTAATTTATCTTTTGGATCTCCAATCTTGGTTTTCTATATTTCTAGACAAGTTTTTTGTTTATGGACATATGCAGTCCCATGGACCTATTCATGACGGGTGGATTTGTCTAGGCATAATTTGAAAAGCTTCTTTTATGTCACATTTTTTTAGTCTTATTTTTATTTATTGGGTTTTATTTTGGGTTAAATTTTGCATTTAAATAGATCTTAAAATTAAAATTAAAACCTATATAAATGTAATTCTACTCTAAGGCATTAAGGATGACACTCCACATCTGAACTATTCAAATATTTACATGTTTAATCTATATAGTTTTTAAGCTAATTTCAGATATTTTAAATGCTTAATTCACATTTATATGCTTGCGCCAAGGTAAAATAGGATAAAGAGAATCTATAATTATGTTCACAGTTTCACACATACATACATACATGGGGAAACTACATTTGAGTTTGATCTCTCTTCAAAGTATTTACAATGTAGTGTATCAATTCAACATTCAATAGGGATTGACCAAGGTTAGTCCAACTCAATCCATTTCAATTTACACCCTCCCCATTAAAAAAAAAATTATATTAATTTTTTTTGTGTGTAGGTATCTAGGATTTGGCATTGCAAGTATTTCCATGTATATAAGCATGTGTGGTTAAATAGTTAGATATATGTCATGGTCAATGCAGTCAATTACACCATCAAAGGACATGATCAATCTTTGTTATTTTTCATGAAGAATAATGATGTCTAAGTATATTATCATATTTTACTTATGATCAGTCACTGTCATGTTTTATTTTTTTATGTATTATCCTATTTTTCACTAACCATAGTTAATTAAGACAAGTCCACATTAAATTTACTTAAACATCCTACACTTTTATCAAAAGAGTGTCAACTTTTCTAGAAATAGTTTAGATTATATTTCTAATATTGATCATGCATAGTTCAATATTTTGTCTAATTTCACCTTCAAACATCCAAAATAGGTAATATAAATCCCAATTTGATCTAAATACATTTTTATTAGTGTTTTCATAATATAGTAGTTTTCCATATATATAAATTTACAAAATCATATTTTTAAATTATTTCACATATCATTTTTATATCATTCAAGTTTAACACTTATTATTATAACATATTTATTTTCAAATAAAAAATTTGGTCAAACATAGTCTAGATCATCTATGTTTATAGTTAATCTTGATTTCCATATATTATTATATAAATAACTTCTACAAGTTTAGCCTAATGTGATTCACACTTAATCTAATAATAGGGTAAACCATTATAATTAAATAATAATAGAGAAAGTAATGTGATTTTGTATAACCATTTAATGTCACCATATAATATATAAAAAGATTATATCCATAGGAAATGACACTATAATAAATATATGAACAATAGAATTCCATGTATAAATAATATAAGTAGCTCAATATAAAAAATTAAATCGCATAAAAATATATAACCTATAATGTGTATTTGCATGTCCCATGTGTAACCTATATGTCTTACATATAGCTCATGTATACCATGAAATTCTTTTGCATAGAAAATGTATAGGTAACTCACTATGTATATTTAACACAACATTAAAAAACTATATATACCATCAAAACAATCCATTTATAGGTATTAGTTTAATATTTTTGAATTTTTTCTCACATTTTTGAAATATTTTATTTATTTTCACTTTTTGAAATATTCAAATTGAACAACCACTTAGTAAAATAAATAAATCCAAGGGGAAAAGTTGAAAAATATAATGATAGAAGTGAGTAAAATATTTAACTATCATATGTGAATGTATAGCATGAACCAAATGTAATAACAAATTAGTCTTAAAGAAAACAAGTAATATGCTTCTAATATATGGTAACATCACATCACAAAGTGATATAATAAAACTTATAATAGAAACCAACCATTTGTGGGAAAATTTAATGTGAAAATGACACTATATCTGGGCATGGAATAAATGTGTTTCATGACAAAATAAAGTATAAATAATCAATATGGATAAGTGGGAACATAGTTGTCCATGTCAAGGTGTAATATGTCTCAAAAATATATAAATGAAATCAAACTAGTGTAAAGGATGCATGAGCATCATAGAATAACAAGTGTGAGTGTCTATATTAGGACAAGCAATTTAAAATAAAGGGCCAAAATAACATGGTAATAAAGTAAAAAAGTAAGGGTTAGAAAAATGATCAAATCAACCACATATGTAAAAATTGATATAGAGTAATGTATAAATCAATAAGTAAACTCTTAAGAATGAGATGAAGAATTCAATCAATAAGAATCTAAGTCTAGTATATTATGCCAAAATTAGTCTAAGATCCCATCAATTGGATGCTAAAGTGGAGTTCCTATATCAAACATTATAAATGTCAAATGATGTAGTGGGCATGTATGTCGTGATCATAATATTAAAAATCATGGTGATATTTTAGATTTAGCATTATAAGACATTAGATAGTATCCCTATACATTAATTTTTTCATGGAAAGAATTTTCACCTTGTGTTCTTTATTTGTATGAAACATACCATCAAAATAATTAAATTACTTGTAAACAATTTACTCGTGGGTGGCTATAAATAAGATTTGTTTGAAATTATTTTGTAATTATTTTTCATCCATAGGATTTTTCATTTTTAAAGTCATAGTATTATAATGAAGCAAGTATTCACTAATAGGCTCATTATGTCCTTTTTTGAGTTGATAAATTTGATAATAATAGACCTTCCTAATAATTTTCATAAAGAAGTGAGCTAAGAATTGCCCAGATAAAGGATTAAAATCATGTATTAATTGGATAGGAAGGTCATAAAACCATCATAAGGAATATTCCTTAAGACTCTTAGAAAAAAAATGTTTGTTACTAAATTATCAATATATGCATAGTATAAACATGGGTAGATACTAAAATATGGTCATCAATACTTTACAATGACAATATTGACACACATTTACACACATGGATTATGTACTTAGACAAGGTCATAATATACCATTATCTCACACTTATAATATATCTTATGATTTAGCCATTCCATTATGTTATTACAAACCTATAGTAACCTTATTATCTATTTAAAACCTACCAAATATCATGCACACACATATCAAAACTCTTAGATCATTCCACTTATACACCTTTATTTTTATAGAAATGATCAATTCCACCATTCGATACTAATCGATTCAGTTGAAACTAACTCATCCAAACAATAAATATTTTTTAAAAATAAAAAACATCTTTAGGGTCATTTCATCAGCCTAGTGTGTTAGTGGCCTGATAAATGATTTATTTAGATCTATAATAAATAAATTAAATATATCATTCAATAGGGACTTAACACTTACATGATATAAATATTTACACAATTGCACACTAATCAAATCTTCCATATCCTTCCTAATTTTCAAACTTATCAAAAAGATAAGTCATAATCTAAGCATGAATCACTCTAAATCCAAGTAAATGTAAACATTATCAAGTAAAAAATCCACATAAGTAGATACATGCATATAAAAAATAAGCATAATTATACAATCACACTAGATGGGAGAACTACAGGTGTCCTTATTTCACTCATTAGATTATTGGATACATAGGTAGTAGTCAATCATAATAAGGGGATTATTTAGGTTATCTTAACCCATTACACTTACCCAAAAAATTTAGGATTATATATCTCATAAACACATCTAGGGTTGGAATACAAAGGAGAGCAATTTTTTTAATTTTCACACAACATCAAGATTTAATATTGAAAACATAGAGAAAGGAAAAAAAAATCTTAGATGATAATATAATCATTGTGAATTATTCCCATATAGGTAAATACCAACTAGTAGGTTAGTATCAACTAACATTATTGATCTAGATATGTGTAAATAACCCAACATAGGTAATGAATTAATTTTGGAACTGAATAAATCATAGGCCTACTTATCCTTAATTACCACTTCCAAAATATAGTCACAATTAGATAATCAACAATAAAAGTTAGGTACATTGATCCATTTAGTACAGCCTGTAATTAGCATATGCCTTTATCAAATTAGAATAATCCATCTCAATATGTTACATTTAGATTTATGATTTAATGCCATATCTATCTATATGAATTACATTTCAAAGTTATATCTTAATTAAACTGATCTTACTAATTAATCTAGATTTTGTTAAAATATATTGCTGAAATTGTACACATTAAATAATGTAAATATATATGTTTTACCTTAAGTTTTCATCCTTATAAGCCTTTAAATTTCATCCTTAGTGTTTTATTTTCAAACCACATTTTTATTATTCCCTAAAAATAAAATTATTAGTGAACATGTTGAATAAACATTATTGGTTGACACATATAATGAAGTTACTCCTTTCATATTATTCTACATGGAAAATTTATTTTATTTGGATCAATTATGAAATTAAATGAGTAACAATTCAAATCTAAATTTATTAATAAAGCTAAAGTAACCAAATAAAAATACCAAGTCTTCCTCTAATCTTATTATTACAACATCCAATCTGAGATTATCATTATTATTACATCCAAACACTAATTTACATGCATGAATCCCTTTATTACTTCTCCCCTAAGTCCTCAAGTCTATAATAGCTACCATATATATCCCATTATCTAACCATAACTTGTTTTTGATTCCATGGTCTATGATTCCAACACTAGATGAGATTGAGTATCCCACCATGTTCAGTAGAATTAAGGAAGTCAACATGTTCCTCATCAACCCCCTTCACCTCCTATAAGACATGATAGCTAGCCTAAATAGTATGGCATCATTGATGAACTAAGTAATACCCATGTAAGATTTATTTGTTAGAATTAATAAAAAGATTAATAGTCCACAAAGATATATTATACAAGGCATTACAATAAATAATTTTACCCAATGATATATAACTTACATAATTTGATTTTATTATGAATACATTTAGGGTAACAATAGAGCTATCACTATTAAAAATAAGTACTTACCCACACAACACACAATAGTACTCACACAACACACAATAGAAAAACTTTTTCCATTTTCCATTCAATTTAGAGTACAAAACAACTTGGTCAAGCATGTGTTGGTAGATAATGGTTCTAGAATGAACATTTTTAACACTACATTCCTAAAATTATTATGGAACAACATGGATAGTATTAAAAAAAATTATTAGAGAATAAAAGGATTTGATAACAATCCACATCAAATAATTAGAATAATCTTATTATATGTGATACTCAATCTCAAGACTGTATTGACCTATTACTTTTCATGTTGTGCCTAATTAGTTACATCATAACTTAATTTTAGGATGACCATGGATACATGCTACAAAATAAATAATATGGAAATTAATAGATGTATCAAATATATGCATGAAGGTTATTCCTATTTAGAACCATTAAATGAGGATCTTTTCATTTGTTGAAAAATAACCAAATCTACTAATGAGGACCAATATCAATCATAGTTGAATCATCATACTATTATTTCTCCATCACAACCAATTTCATTAGATTATATTGACACATATGAGGTAGGTTATTAAATTAAAAAAAATAACAAGGAACCAAATCTAACACACCAACTAGCTATGCAATAAGAACCACATGTTAATCTTGAATATCTTAAAACTATTCCTAATCTCCCATTACTTGTGAAATTAGAATATCAAGATGGCATAGCTATAGACTATTATGATAGTGATCATAAATATATCAACATAACATATATGAAATATTACCATATAATATATTTAAACTTTAATTCATCAGAGGAATGATTATCATGTACTCTTCATACCTATTAGAGTTAGAACATATCAAGATGATTTATATATAAATAATAAGGAAAAATTATAATATCCTATTGAGATAAAAAAAAAACTAGGGGTCAAAGATATGTATAAAAAATAGATAATAATTATATACTAATGTGAAATTTAGTGTTAATACTATTACACACCTAGCATAGGCAACATTAAATGAAAAAGCCTTGGATAAATATTCAATAATATAAGTTATTAAATAATCTAGATATGGTCGATTAGAAGACTCCAAAATAATTATAAATAAGAAATATTTACGACACACTAAGAAAAATAGTATAACTATTACTTGACCATAATCTCATGACATTACCATCTACTGGACATTGTGTTATGGGTTGTCTTTCATGTCAAGAAGGCAAGGCATATTTTAGTTAACATAGAATCATAGGACATGACATACATCATTATTAATAATTACAAAAAAGATTCATAAATATGAGGATGAATTAATTATCATGATTTTATATCAAAAATAGTAATAACCCCCATTGAGTATCATAAAGTCTCTCTTTACAACAACAATGACCAAAAAACATTCTTGAATAAATCTATTGACCATTATCATTATCTTTGAAGGTGTCTATTACAAAATTAATTATAAAAACAACATGACATATGTAGTGTTAGTAGCTTAAAATATTTTAGTCATGACATTTTATAATTAAAACATAGTTTATAGTGGTTAGGAGCCCTTGGATATATCCTTACACTAATCACTTGTGGGCCAAAAAAGGTTAATACATACATATGGGTCATACCTCCTAGATAAACATGTCATTTCACATCAGGAAAATTATGGTTAAAATAGATGTAGGATAAAATGTGTTCAACCAATAAACATATCACTTTATCAAAATCATTCATAATTACCATGATTTGACATGATGGCAATGTTTACCATTAAAGAATGCAATATTTAGAGATGAAAAAAAGTATAGAGTTTGAATTAAAAAACTAGGTGAATAAGAATAAATATGATTACGTAATCTCAATGAAAAACTAGTATATCTTGACTTAAATCTATATGAATATAACTCACTTTAAAATTCATAAGAATAAAATCCCAAATATTCCAAAAACACACAAAAATAAAATCAGAAATTATAAAAACATTCAAATATCCAAAATCAAAACCTAGGCATGCCATGATTTCTAGTTGACACTATTTACATATGTTACTTATAAAATGTGTGGTAAGCATCCTATTATTTATATTGGACATGCATTTCATGGTATATTATCTATACATAGGACATAAAAGTTACACATGGACATACAAATGTTTGTTTTTATGTACCAAGTGGCCATGCTAATATTCAAGGATTCATATTCCACATGTTTCACCATTACAAATTATATCTTTCTATGACATTTGTAAAATTTTGAGCTAACTATGTTGCTTACACCTACCTTGATGATTACTCATTTATTACATAGATACATTACATTCCATTATACTATGATGTGAAATTTATATATAATGATGGTATAGACTAATTCCTTATTTTATGATCCATTGATGTTATTACTCTTTTACATGATATGATATTTTGTGTTTGAATAATATGTGTGCTCCTTAGTATTGATTTATGTGACACCCTTCATGTCACTTTTTGTGACATTTTTTATGTCCTTTTGCATGTGAACCTTGGCCTTATTTTTATAACATTTTATTCCCTTACTATGTATCTCTTCACCTTATGTGTGAAACTAAGACTTGCACTTATTTATCTTGTTGACATTGAGTGGTGCCATGATCTATATAATGCACTCTTTATGTGTTATTTTATTCATTTACAATTATATTATGTGATTCATTGATACATATATCTAGACATGACACTTAAATATATTACATTTAATATGGTGCATGCATGCATTGATCAATATATACATTAATATGATGACATATTATCCACATGATCAAATAATATTACATTATTTTATATTTTCACATAATGTGATACCATTAGATCTTATTTTTATATGCGTGACTTAAAAAATACATCCCTCATATAAAAAGGGAGTTAATAATAGTGGGCTTGTCATATATACATAATCCTCCATAATTAAAAAAATAAGATCAAAGTATAGATTTCAAAGATACAAATTGGTTTAGATACAATATATATATTAGCTGATTTGTATAAAGTATATTGGAATATGTCATGTATATGCATTGACACATATATATATATTACATTTTCATATATATATTAAAAAAACTTGAGCATAATTCATTGACACTTGGGTGCATGAGAATGGCCATATGCATAAAATTTACATAAACATGATTATAGGTTTTCACAGACACATAAATTAGAGATACATTTTCTCAAATTCATCATATAGGTACACATAATTCTATATAATTTGGTAAATATTTAGGGAACATGATATTGGTTCATGCACATTAACATCAACATAATATATTTTAATGGAAAATGGTTGTCATTCCACTCCACATTTATCACATTTATGTTGATGATGTGGGTATGGACATGGATAAGGTCCATTACCTTTCAATAATGCATTATCTTCTAAATAAAGTGAAATTATACAAATAAACCTACATACATGATTGGGGGATAAAAATTTCAATTTCATTTCAATCATGAATATTTATTGTTTACATGGAGCGAACTTGAGGAAAAAAAATTGAATTTGAGTCTATAATCCATATGTAGTGGTTGATTCATATTTTTATTTAACCTATCCTAATTGATATATAATTTACCTAAGAAGTTATTTATTTGAGAAAACATGGCTTGATGGTTCTCTCTCTTTCATGCATAGTTTATTGGGGTTATATAGTATGTAATTTTCCCCATGTTCATGAGCGTTTCAGTGTGTTACATTCCCAACCTATGACCCTACATAGATACACACTTTTGGGGCATGATCACCCAAAATATCCATGTTATTCCATGATGAAGCATCATCTCTAAAATGTTATAATGAAACATGGTTTAATGATATATAGGTGTACTACTTCCTTGGTCTTAATTATTTTTCAATTTTCAATTTCATATTTCATATTTAACATATGGATATCAACTAATTCATTTTAATTTCAAGTTTAAATGGAGAAATGTTGTACATTTAAATCCATATCTTAAATAAAAAGAGTGTTGTACATAATCATTTACATTTTATCCTTTTAATTTATAAATTTAATTACTAGAATAAAATGGTGAAAATTTTAGATACTAAATTCTTGTCTTCGGTACTTGACAATGACATTCTTGATGTACCTTTACCATGCATGAATTAAACACTAAAATAATGTCCTAATCTAAAAATATCTCACACATGCATGTTATCATATGATTAAACCATTGTGTTCTATTGTTACACACCCACCAAAACACCGTTGTCTATTTAAAATATACTGATTATCATGCACATACATATCTAGAATCTCATAACATTTGACCCAAACACAGGTAGGTTATACTAGACCTAGTTAGTACCACTAGTTGATATTATTTGATCTAGTCTAAAATAACCCACTCCCAACAATGACTATTTATCAAAATCAATCCCACCCTAAGGTTTAACCAATCATCTTAGTGTGTCTATGATATGATAGATTATTTGATTAGATCCATATATAAACAAATCAATGTCTCATTAAAAATGGACATTTAAAATTTATATATTAATTATATTTATCTCAGCCATTAATCAAAATTATGATAAAAAACATTCTACAACTCTATTATGGGTCAACTTTACCATAAATTGGTGTAAGATTAGGTACAAAATATGTTTTAGGTAAAGTTTAAGTGGAAATATGTGAGGTGCATGGGTTAACCAATAAGTCTTTATAGTTCGTGGAATTATGTAAACTATTATAATCCTATCCTATTTGAGTAACCTTGTCTTTGAGATTGAAAATAAAATTTTATATGAGTGGTGTATTGGTATCCATATTATATTTACTATTATTAGTTTGTGTCACATGAGACGTAGACCTATGAGGCACATAATAAATATCATCTTTTATAGTAATAATCATAAATACACACACACACACACACACACACACACACACACACGCACACACACACACACACACACACACACACACACACACACACACACACACAAGGAGTAAACTTTGGTGTCCCCATAGTAGGTATAATAGGAATCACTTGTGTAACCATAGGTGTAGACACATGACTATGATTAATAGTAATAATATTTTGAACAATTATTTTAGGATGTAAGTCTATAAAATGTGTATTAGTATCATTATAAATATCATCATGATATTCTTAAATATTTATTTCCTTAGGTTTATTTGTATTTTTAGATTCTAACAGAATGGCCAAGATGTTTTTCATTAGCTTGTGTACTGATTCTTTTCTAATATTAGGCAGTGCTTCTACCTATTTAGGATCTACACCATTAACTTATTAGGATGTATTCACCATGATATTTATAATAAATTTCATTATTATCTTCATAATAATTTTCAAATTTAGGTATTTTTATCATGTAATCAAGTATATGTATGTTCATTTTTTATTATTGTATCAAAAGAAGAAGAAATATGTAATTCATAACTTTCAAAATTATAACTGACATAAAAAATAGGGTTGAAATATAAATATCATCAATTATAATGCCACTTAATCTAGAGATTTGTAATATAAGTAGGAAATTCCTATAATTTTTATATGGCATGTAATGTGATGTAGAGGAAAACTAATCACAAATCACACTTCTTTTGTTTCAACTAACTCATATTTTGACAAAGGCTTATAAGCAACATATCTTCACAGAATTTTCAAGGTTTATTTATTCTATTTAGGTTACTTATGATCATTATAATTATAATTTTATTCCTATTTTATCCCTTATCCAACTCAAAAACCTCTTAGTACATCTATTGTAACTTACACTACTTCTTGTCTTTGGTCTAACTTGCTAGTAGCCTTTTTTTGGCATTTTACATTTATATGGATAGATATTGATTGGTATTAATAAACTAAGGTTATATTATGAAAAAATATATTTAATTCATCTTTACCATGAAATTTATTTTCTTAAATACACTCCTATATTCCCTTTTCAAACATTGTTTAGGCCTAATTAGGCCTCCTTTATCCCTATTTAAGCATAGTCACTCCAAATCCACACTCAAAGGTCCATAAACGCAAATAAGTTAAAAAATACTTTGGATTAATTTAAAACCTATGTTATCACCAAGTTTAAATATTTTCCACTAGTGGTAATTCCTAATAAACAAGATGTCTCAAAACCCTAATACATGGTTAACCTAGTCTACACAAACTTGAGAGGGAAAAATTTAACGTTTTAGGTGATATATAAAGTTTCAAATAAATATTTTGGTTGGATAAAATCTATTTTCACCTTACACACCTTTTCAAATCATCATATACCCCTCCTTAAACTTTTGTGACTCAGTTTTGGACTACTCTCTATTGGACTATGTATATATTTACTAGCATATACAGGACTATCTTGTCATTATCACAAATAAGTATATAAATAATTTAAAAAAATGTAATAAAACAAATAATAAGTCTCTAAAACATGTCTTTATTCAACCTTTCTTTAATGATCAATCATACACAATCAATCTCTAATGCATATACATAGAAAAATAGGGTTTGCAGTCCCATTTACACCAAAAATGAGGATTAAATTATTATTTTATTAGATATTTAACCAATTCATACATGAATTAACTATATTGCATGAAAAACCAATAAATTTTATACATCCTACAACTATTTTAACTAGCTTTTGACCTTCTAACGGTCACTAAAAGGCTAGTAAGGCATTGAGCAGATACATCAAATAAGTTTTGTCATACATAGATGATATAAGACCAATGATATAGACCAATGGTGTCTTAAATAATTCCCACTTAACAATTTCAAGACTGAATCATCCCTTAAACACACATAAAACTCTTAAACTAGCCTCTCAAATAAAAAAATTTAAATTATTGAAATTGGCAAGAAAGTGCCAATCTTAAAATATAACCTTCCTAAGCACACTTAAACACTTGGATAATTTTCCCACGTGTGTATTATGACTCATAAAACCATTAAAACAACATAAACAAACCATATTACCACTAAACATCTTGATCAAGCCAAAATTATGCAAGAAAAAACAAGATAATTCATCCTTAGAAGGATGATCCTACATCATAATGTATGTATAAAATCACTAAGAAAACTATGGAAAAGAATAAAAAATAATAATTTATTACGAAAAAATGGAAATTATAATATATATATAAAATTCAAATCCTATGATGAAATATAAATCTTACACCCTAAAAATATTTTTGCCAACCCTAATGGATAATGAAGCTATGGTTTTTAAATTTATATGAATGATCACATTTGTAAAAAAAAATACTTATTATACATCTAGGATATTTTAAAATAATAAAACTATGCACACATTCATATTATGTAAAACACAACATTTAACAAAAACATATCGATTGAAAAAAATTCATAGATATTTCACTTACTAAATTTAAAAATGACAAATAAAAAAGGGATGACATACTTAGATATTTATTCATATATATTACTCAAATAATTGATAACTATGTTTGTAAATTATTTATATTTTATTTGTAAAATTTTCATATTATAAATAGGGTCTGAAAACTTTACTAGAAATTGTTGATAAATTTGAACACTTACGACCACTACAACTATCAAGTTTACTATTAGTGTTCCTATGCATAGTGGGGGTCTAATATATCTAGAAATAATGTTCATACAACTATAATTTTTTAATGTGTGTATGCACATTTATTATATTGTGTTTAAATTCATGTATTATTTCTCTTCCATTTAAAATCATAATTTTTATTTCAATCACAAGATGAAATTAAAAAGAGTTAGTGTTTTGGGTTATACTAACCTAAACCAATCCCATATAAATGGTTGAATGTTACCTATGTGACAATACTCCAAATAGTTTTTGAACCACATATAGTTTTCCCACTTATGTTTGTGTATGTATAACATCTTGAATAATATTAAATTCCATGATTTTTTTGGCATTTGATACTTGACACCATGCAATTTTGAGTTTGTGTATTTATATTTCACTCTAACAATTTCTGTATGGATTCTCTTTGAAGTGTTTAGATATGTATTCATTTTTTATAATGTATTAATAGATCATTATGTATTTTTACCAAATGTTCTAAATGAATCCCAATTATATGATGACATATGGGTGATTTGTATTTACATATTATTCTTCTTTATTTTCTACCATGACCAATCCATGAAATATGTCTAAGTTAGCCTAATAGAGACTTCTCAATTTTAAATATATTAATTTAAGGAAATTAGATGTTGTTTATATAATGTGAAACCTATGGTAACTAAATTTCTCTAGGTTTACCGATATTGTACTAAATATGTTAAATAAAGATATGAAATATCAATATAGTTTGTTTAGGATTGGGAAAAGTTTTTTTACAAACTCAACTAATCCTAGATACATATTTTTAGTTAATATAGGTGGCTAAGACAATATATAAATATACCAATAGAGGGAAATTATGATCAAGATTAAAATATATGTGTAATGCCTAAGCATGTCAAAGTATTCCAAAGTTGATTTTTCCAAAATTATGAAGACCAAATCTAGGTGTTTATAACTTCACATATCTTTCTCATCTTAAAATTATAATTTATCAAACCTAAAACTAAAAAAATTTGTTATCCTTAATTAAACATTATAATTATATATATTATTTTTAAATAAAGTTTTAAATTTTTCTAATATAATTCAATATTTTTTTGTAAGGCTTTATAAGGTTATATTAGTTTTATTTTAGTAGATCTATTGAGAATTAAGATTTAGCTTTATCTCCAACTTTAGTGGAGGTTTTTTAGAGCCCATTTAATATTGATGATCTATTTAAGGTATTTAGACCTAAGACTTATTAATTCCTTTATTCTAATTTCTTATCACCAACCATGAACCTTATGGAAATAAACACACACCTAAGTATGGTCTAAATTATTATTGTATTTAACCACGTTTATAAATTTGAAAAACTAATAGTTTCTTAGATTAAACTCATTAATTACATTATGAATTCAAATAAATGATAATACAATCTATTTAATTTTCTAATCACCATTGAGTAATTGGGTCTAAAACATATTCACATTTTTTTATTTACTCTTTCATTTCTTTTCATAATTTCATTAAACAAAGTTTCTTGTTTACATGATCAAGATATGGAATAAAATACATAAGCATTAAAACTATTTTCTTCTAAAAATATCATAATATTTCATAGGTATTCATAAGATTCTAAAAATGTATCAAAATATTTATTCATATTTCAATTCTAAATAATAAAAATAAAAACTAACATGATAAACCATTATGACTTTATGTAAAATATATTTCATGCAACCTTATCGAGTAGAGATTAAATCAATTTACACAAACCAAATGAATTAAAAGTAAATATTTTAACCAAGATTGGTATTTTATAAAATTAATTTATTCTAACTTGACCATTTCTAATTTTCATTTTAACCTATGCATTTTATTTATATTTAAATGTAATAAAGATCACATAATTTATTTGATTCCTTTTTTCATGAATCTATCATTGTTTAATAGTCAAGTGAATTGATAGAAATTATTATTCACATCCAATTGAAATAAAAACCCATATAAACCTATTAAAAATCAAAGAAAAATAAATGTCATATACACAAAAATAATCTTAATGTTTTACGTTATTGAAGGTTACATGTCCCAATTTGATGCCTTTATAATTATTAAAAAAAAGGATCTTGTATGCACAACTCTTCATAAAATAAATATAAGTCTTTCCACTCACTAAAAATATCATGCTAAGAGTGTGTCAAAATATCCCATCCATTGGTGACCACATATCAACCCTTTAATTAATTCAAGATTATTAAATAAAACATTTTAGCCATATTATAGTTATAAAAATCTATACTCAACTAATACTACCTTTTAAATATGATAAAATAATTTAAATATATTATAATATAAGAAAATGGAGAAACTTGTATTTGATTTAACATATATACAACTTACCATGATAAAAATTAAGTGAAGGTTGTAAACAAGAGTTTATTTTAATAAAGATATCAAGGATATAACTAGGATCTATATGTAAGGAACTAACAAGCAAAGACATACCTAGATATGAGAAGTAAAATGGGTAAGCTAAAGAGAGATGAATTATATTACATAGGTACCTAAGAGGTATATAAAATAATGATTGTAACTAATAGGTAAATATTGGTATTTTTTTCTCAAAAATATCTAAACATCAAGTACCTTAAGGGATGACCCATAAGTTTTTGAGAAAATACCTTAAACTGACCCAAAGCACACATTTATTTTATATTGTAAAATTTGGAGCTCTACCTATAATTTATAATTTGAAAATTGCAAATTTCTTCCTGAGATCTAGATCCCACAATGCATTATCTAGTGAAAACTAGAGATCTAACCATAATTTGTAATTTGCAAAATTTCAAATTGCATCCAGACCTCCCGATCCCACAATACACTAGCTGGAAAAAATTGGGAGCCTGCTTGTAATTGAAATTTGAAATATTTCAAATCATAAGAAAAGTTTTGGTTCTCACAAACCAAACACCCCATGGAAATTTTAACTCAAACTGTAATATGAAAATTTTCAAATTGTAGGCAGAGTTCTACTTCCCGTGAAATACTCTATCCATAATCCAAAACTTATAGAGTAATTTGCCATTTACAAAATTGAAAATTACAATCCAAGTTTTGGTTCCCTCCAACAACCTAGCTACAAAATCTATAACTCCAAGTGCAATTTGCAATTTTTCAAAATTTCATGTTATTCTTGGGCTTCTGCCTTTGCATTTCCAAAGAGGTCAACCAATCCTTACCAGCAAAATCCAGAGGTAACACTAAAATTTTCAAAATTAAAAAATTGGAAAAATTATTGAAGACTTCAAAACTCCACCACCAAATGCCATTATAGCATTAAATATAGAGGCTCTATATAATCAAAATGGGGATTTTGTTTTAATCCATTGTTAATTTAAAAATATGACTTAGGTTTTCAATAGTGACCTCTATCCATGCTATGCCTCAAGTTTGAAAACAATGACTTCAAGCCATGACTTTAAATGATGTCATTATCACCTTATATGGTACTCCTTCAAATTACCTACATTTTTAAAGCTATAATTTCCCATGTTTATCTTGCTTAGACTATCTTTATTTCTTTCAAATGTTGTTGATAGTTTTTATTGCATTTTATAGGGTTTTCATTATCTTGGCATCATTAGGGTTTTTTAGCTGGTGTCATAGAGGATTTGTTATTGTTTTATTTTCCTAAAAATCATATTTTCCAAAGACCTAGGTTTTTTCCTAAAATTTGCATTAGAAATAATTGAGAACTTAGGTTTTGCATTTCGCATAACTAAGCAAATATACTAGTGTATATTCACATTACTAGATCATATTCCCTACAAAGATTCCTTAATATTTCCATAGACATTCCAATTTATAATTGCACCTCCCATTTCTATGGGATTTCAACCTAATTTAAACACCTCATAAACCTATAGACATTCCTATTTCTTCAAACAACTCTAAGTTCTATGGAGTTTTCCATTGTTTGGAATAGCTCTAAGTTCCATCAGACTTTTGGCCTACTTTTTGTACCTCAATTATCCACTAGATATTTCAACTTGCTTTTATAGCTACACTTTTCTGCCAAAATTTCCACCTATACAAAGCACCTTTAATTTATACCAGAGATTCTACCTACTTCTAGCACCTACAAATCCTACCAGCTTTTATAGTTGGTTTTCCCTTAGTAGTATCTCCAGAATCCATGTCTGGGAAAGAGACAAAGATCATTTTGAAAGGACCTAGTGTAATTCTCAATTTGGATTCTAATACCACTAATATTATAGACATGGACCTAGCTCACATTAACCTAAGTGACTTTTATACTAAGATAAGTGTAGAATTGAAGAATGACTAGATCTAGAGTATTTATGACTATGGATAACCACAAACATTTTTCCCTTGATGGTGTTAATCCCAAAACTAGTACTAACACTAGCTTAACATTATGATGCTAATAAGAGAGAAGTCTTGAATGATAAAGGGGAAAGGATTCTAATATGGACCCATAATTAATTGATTCAATATTTGTGATACTAAATTTTGAGATTCATATTGACATAACTCTAAAGACATCCAATAAATTATTTTAGGATAACAACTTTGGATTCCAGAGAGTGATAAATAATGTCTTAAGACCCCAAAGGTTACCTCCATCATATTTCTAAAGACACTGGAAAAAAACTAATTTCAAGGATGATCCAGGCATCAATTTAGGCGACAATTCGGGTGACAGTTCCACCCCAATTGATGACGGAACTTTCGGGAGCCATAACTTTTTCACCGTAGCTCCAATTGACTCGCCGTTTGAACCGTTGGAAAGCTAAGAACGAGGGGAACATCGTGAAATGGCATTGAGATCCGATAAATGAATTTTTACCCCAGAAATCCAACGAAAGTGCCTCAAATTTCATTTTTAATAGTGTTGTCTAAAAATAGTAAGTTTCTAAAAATAGTAATTCCTCAAATTATGTATTGTTTTAAATATTGGAAGTCATACCACTTCATCTCCCTCAGGATTTATGACCTTCCACATCCTCCCCATGCTTTCAAATTGTGTATAAAAGAAGAGGTAACCCAAAATGTGAAGACAGACATCTCTTCCCAGAGATAAGCATATTTTTGTATTGTGATTTTGAGTAATACTACATCTCTTCTCAGAGAATTCATTGTTAATGTGTTATTTATATGTTATTGTGATATTTATCAACCAAAACTTTTGAGTTTTGGATCAGTGGTATTAGAGCGGTTTGTCTTGAGAGTGTATGATCCCGAGGACGAGGTCAGGCTATAAGAAGCTTGGGTGGGAAACAACAGAGCTTCCAAATTTTCCACCTGTTCACTCCAAACGACCTCAAATGGTGGACGACACTGAGACATCTTATTCTTTTAAGGAAATGGTGAATGAGGCCCTCCAATGGCAACAAGCACAGATGCTGTAACAATTTGCCCAAATTCTTCAAACACTTTCGATGGGAAATCCTGGCTCTACGGCTCCACTTCCTAGCTCTTCATCCAGGGAATGACCTTTCAGTGCCCCAACATCCTTCAAGGTCCAGTAAATTTTGATATTCCTACATTTGAAGGTAAAATAAATGCTGATGTAGTAGAAAATTGGTTAGATCAATTGTCTTCCTACTTCTCTATAAATAAGTTCATCGATGTAGAAAAGATTACTTTTGCTCTTTTGAAATCAACATTGCCTGTGAAAAATTGGTGGGAAGTGTGCAAAAAGAGGTTCAGCACAGATGACATTGGCCTTGAGGCGGAACCTACCTGGGATGATTTTGTAGAAGTAGTGAAAGAAGAGTACTATCCCATCGGAGCATATGATGATCTCTACATACAGTGGCAACAACTTCGCCAAGGTAAGGACCAATCTGTTCAAGATTACACAGACGCTTTTCATTCTTTGTCTACAAGGTTGGGCATTCAAGAAAGTGAGAAACATAAGACTCTCAAATATCGTGGTGGACTACAATGGTACATACGGGGGGAAATGGAACTCTTCAATATGGAAAGCCTCGGTGAGGCATACAAATTTGCAGTGAAGATTGAACAAAAGAATGGCAAAAAGAATACGAAGAGTCAACCCTCAAAATGGAAAAGTGATAAGGAAGGTCAAACACAAGGCCCAAATTAGAAGCAAAAGGAGTTTAAGGATAAGAAATCCCAAAAAGGGAAGGCTATAAAATGGTGTGATTACCACAAAATTGGGACTCACTCCAAAGAAGAATGTCGAGCCATCAAGTCATTGCTTTCTGAGTCACAATACTTGCCATCCACTACTCTGCCTCATACACAACCCACAGTTGAAGAGGACGAAGAAGAAATTGTAGATGCTGAGCCTGACACCATTGTCACTTCATCACACAATCGTGGGGAAAGACCAAATGACAAGGAAAGATTATTCCACTCCAAACTATGGGTAAAAGGTATGCCTTTACATTTCATTCTTGATAGTGGGAGTCAAAAGAATTTAATCTCTGCTAAAGTTGTGAAAAGTTTAAATCTATCTGTGAAGCCTCATCCAAAGCCCTATAGTATTGGATGGTTAAGCCTAGGGAGAGACCTCCGTGTCACCCATCAGTGTCTTCTTTCATATGCCATAAAACCATTCCAAGATGAAGTCTTGTGTGATGTAGTCAATCTAGATGTTTGTGATGTACTCCTTGGTCAGCCAGTCATGTATGAGTGACATGGCATCTATGAATCACGAACTCCAAGGATTACCCTCACCCTTGGAAAATGGCGCTATAGGGTACCAGAGGTACCACCTCCCACATCTATCCCCTGATTAGTGTGAAGCAATGTAAGAGATTGGTGGAGAAAACAAAGCAATTTGTCCTCATGGTGGTCAAGCCACAGAAATCCATGAAGGCCGATGTTGCAGTCCTGACTACACAACTAACACAACAACAGAAGCAGATAGGATGCATCACAGGAGAATATGATGACTTATTCATGTCACCCACAGGAGTTCCACTACATTTCTAGGTAAAACATTCTATTGAATTGATCTTAGGATCACGTTTGCCTAATAGTCATGTGTATCGCAGATTAGTTTTAGAGAATGATGAGATAAAAAGACAGATTCAAGAATTGATCCAAAAGGGTCACATCAGGCCAAGCTCTTCACCTTGTGGTAGCCCAATTGTCTTGGCATTGAATAAAGATGGAACATGGAGGCTTTGTATTAACTATCAAGCCCTGAATAAAATCTCTGTGAAGAATCACTATCCTCTCCCCAGGATTGATGACCTGCTGGACTAGCTCCGTGGTGCCAAGTTCTTCACCAAAATTGATCTCAAATCTGGTTATCACCAAATTCCCATCAATCCCACTGATGTCTAGAAAACTGCATTCAAATCTAAGGAGGGGCTCTTTGAATGGTTGGTTATGCCTTTTGGCTTAACTAATGCACCTATAACCTTCATGAGGATGATGGATGACATCCTACAACCCTTCACCAACTCATTTGTGGTTGTCTACTTAGATGACATACTCATCTATAGCAGAACATGTGAAGAACATTTGCAACATGTTCCTAAGGTGCTTCAAACTCTTCGAGAGCACAAGTTGTATGCAAATATTGACAAATGCACATTCGGGATGACAACAATTCAGTACCTTGGGTATGTTGTGAATGCAGAAGGGGTCCATGTTGATCCAAAAAAGATTTGGGTTATTCGAGAATGGCCCACACCAAAGACCCTCATAGAGCTTCGTAGCTTTTTGGGTCTTCCAAATTTCTACCACAGGTTTGTTCTTGGATTTTCACATGTTGCTTGGTCACTAACCCAAGTGACTAAAGGAGGAGCAAAAGCTACATTTCAGTGGGGTGAAATACAGCAAAGGGCATTTGATAATTTGAAGAAAAGACTCTGCTCAGCCCTTGTTCTTGCCTTGCCAGATTTGCATCAACCTTTTGAGTTGATGACAGATGCATCTAAATATGGCATGGGAGCTATCATCATGCAACATGGCCATCCTATTGCATATCACAGTGAAAATTTCAATGATACAGTCAAGAAATATCCAACATATGATAAAGAGCTCTATGTCATTGTGCAAGCCTGCAAACAATGGAAACACTACATCTTGGGAAAAGAAATGGTCATCCACACTGACCACAGACCATTGGAATTCATCCAGACACAAAGCAAGCTCCAAAATGAGAGGCATCAGAAGTGGGCCACATATGTTTAGCAATTCCACCTGATAATCAAACACAAAAATGGGAGCTCAAATACAGCTGTAGATTGTCTGAGCCGCCCACCAATTACTGCACTCACAACAGTTTTGGACCTGTACGGACATGAGACTGCCACTTGGGGTACCCTATATGAAGCAGATCCTACCTTTGTTGCTACATATCAAGCACTTCAAAAAGGTACACATGTTTTTGATTTCTATTTGCAATATAATGTCCTCTGTCATATGGGACACATTTGTGTTCCAGTTGTAGAGCAACAAAAGATGATATGGGAAGCACACTTTAGTAAGACAGCTGGACACTTTGGTATTTAGAAAACATTGGCAGTTCTTCAAAAACACTTCTACTGGCCCCATATGCGAGAGGATGTGGAAAGATATCTCAAATTTTACACCCCATGTGCGATAGCCAAGCTGACAAATAAGAAGCATGGATTGTACACGCCATTGCCAGAACCAACCAGGCCTTGGGAATCCATCTCAATGGATTTTTTATCAGGTTTGCCAACTTTAAAACATGGTAAGGAGTGTATTTATGTGGTAGTTGATCATTTTTCAAAAATGGCTATCATGATTGCCTGTAAAAAAATATATCTGCTGAGGAAACTGCTCAACTATATTTCAGTCATGTATGGCTCCATTTTGGTCTTCCCAAGTCCACTGTCTCAGATCGAGATAGCAGGTTCTTGAGCATCCTCTGGTCCACTCTATGGAAGATGATGGATACTAAGTTGATGAAGTCCATAGCCTTCCATCCATAGACTGATGGTCAAATAGAGGTGGTAAACCACTTGATTGTTCACATGATTTGGATTTACCACTCCAAACATCCATGCACATGGGATGAGGGACTTCTTTTCATACAACATGGATACAATCAGGCACTGCACAGCTTGACCAAGCACAGTCCATTCCAAGTATGTTTTGGGTTCCAACCCATGGCACCAGTTGATTTAGTAGTTCCATTTTCCACCATGGAATACACACCTCATGGAGGATCTGAGGTACCAAAAGCTACAAAGTTTATTGAAAAAATGCAACACCTCTAGCAATAATTTCATGACATCTTGGAGAAGATGAATCAAAATTATAAGCAACACCATGATAAACACAGGATTGCACACCATTTTGCTGTGGGTGACAATGTCTGGTTGCGGCTCCAAAAGGAATGAATTGTAAGCCCACATAGAAAGATTTTGCCTCTGTGATATGGTCCATACACCATCACTAGAAGAGTTGGAGAAAATGCTTTTGAGTTGAAACTCCCAGCCTACCTTGGTCTGCACCCAATATTCAATGTGGAGCTCCTCAAGCCATATCATCCACCTCTCTTGGACACTTCAGTTGTAGCAGAACACCTCGACATTGATGAACTTCATCCACAGAGTTTTGCTTTAGTGGAAGAGGATCAGATTGTGGATACCTGGATGAAGACAACCAGAGGACGTTTTATTCTGCTTTATCAAGTGGTCAAAAGGGGCTAGCTTAGCCATCAAGGTGAGTGGCTCACAGAGAATCAAATTAAGAAACAACTACCACACCTGATGGGGAGCATTGATGCAATGGGGATCATTGCTTTTCAAGGAGGTAGGAATGATCTAGGCATCAATTTAGGTGACAATTCGGGTGACAATTCCACCCCAATTGATGACGGAACTTCCGGGAGCCAGAACTTTTGCACCGTAGCTCCAATTGACTTACAATTTGAACTGTTGGAAAGATCATTGAGCTCTGATCAATGAAGTTCGACCCCTGAAAACCCAATAGAAGTGCCTCAAATTTCATTTTTAATAGTGCTGTCTAAAAACAGTAATTCCTCAAATTATGTATTGTTTTAAATATTGGAAGTCATACCACTTCATCTCCCTCAGGATTGATGACCTTCCACATCCTTCCCATGCTTTCAAATTGTATATAAAGGAAGAGGTAACCCAAAATGTGAAGACAGACATCTCTTCCCAGAGAAAGCATATTTTTGTATTGCGATTTTGAGTAATACTACATCTCTTCTAAGAGAATTCATTGTTACTGTGTTATTTTTACGTTATTATGATATTTATCAACCAAAACTTCTGAGTTTTGGATTAGTGGTATCAGAGCGGTTTGTCTTGAGAGTGTATGATCCCAAGGACGAGGTCAGGCTATAAGATTCTTGGGTGGGAAACAATAGAGCTTCCAAATTTTCCACCTGCTCGCTCCAAATGACCTCAAATGGAAGACGACACTGAGACATCTGATCCTTTTAAGGAAATGGTGAATGAGGCCCTCCAACGGCAACAAGCACACATGCTGCAATAATTTGCCCAAATTCTTCAAACACTTTCGATGGGAAATCCTGGCTCTGCAGCTCCACTTCCTGGCTCCTCATCCAGGGAACGACCTTTCAGTGCCCCAACACCCTTCAAGGTCCAGGTAAATTTTGATATTCCTACATTTGAAGGTAAAATCAATCCTGATGTAGTAGAAAATTGGTTAGATCAATTGTCTTCCTAGTTCTCTGTAAATAAGTTCACCGATGGAGAAAAGATTACTTTTGCTCTTTTGAAATCAACATTGCCTGTGAAAAACTGGTGGGAAGTGTGCAAAAAGAGGTTCAGCACAGATGACATTGGCCTTGAGGTGGAACCTGCCTGGGATGATTTTTTAGAAGTAGTGAAAGAAGAGTACTATCCCATCGGAGCATATGATGATATCTACATACAGTGGCAACAACTTCGCCAAGGTAAGGACCAATCTATTCAAGATTACACAGACACTTTTCATTCTTTGTCTGCAAGGTTGGGCATTCAAGAAAGTGAGAAACATAAGACTCTCAAATATCATGGTGGACTACAATGGTACATATGGGGGGAAATGGAATTCTTCAATTTGAAAACCCTCGGTGAGTCATACAAATTTGTAGTGAACATTGAACAGAAGAATGGCAGAAAGAATACAAAGAGTCAACCCTCAAAATGGAAAAGTGATAAGGAAGGACAAACACGAGGCCAAAATTGGAAGCAAAAGGAGTTTTAGGATAAGAAATCCCAGAAAGGGAAGGCTGGAAAATGGTGTGATTACCACAAAACTGGGACTCACTCTAAAGAAGAATGTCAAGCCATCAAGTCATTGCTTTCTGAGTCACAAAACTTGACGTTCACTACTCTACCTCATACACAACCCACAGTCGAAGAGGATGAAGAAGAAATTGTAGATGCTGAGCCTGACACCATTGTCGCTTCATCACAAAACCGTGGGGAAAGACCAGATGACAAGGAAAGATTGTTCCACTCCAAACTATGGGTAAAAGGTATGCCTTTACATTTCATTCTTGATAGTGGGAGTCAAAAGAATTTAATCTCTGTTAAAGTTGTGAAAAGTCTAAATCTATCTTTGAAGCCTCATCCAAATCCCTATAGTATTGGATGGTTAAGCCCAGGGAGAGACCTCCATGTCACCCATCAGTGTCTTCTTTCATATGCCATAAAACCATTCCAAGATGAAGTCTTGTGTGATGTAGTCAATCTAGATGTTTGTTATGTACTCCTTGGTCAGCCATTCATGTATGAGCGACATGGCATCTATGAATCACAAACTCGAAGGATTACCCTCACCCTTGGAAAATGGCACTATAGGGTACTAGAGGTACCTCCTCCCACATCTGTCTCCTTGAACAGTGTGAAGCAATGTAAGAGATTGGTGGAGAAAACAAAGCAATTTGTCCTCATGGTGGTCAAGCCATAGAAATCCATGAAGGCTGATGTTGCAATCCTAACTAAACAATCAACACAACAACAAAAGTAGATAGGATGCATCACAGGAGAATATGATGACTTATTCAAGTCACCCACAAGAGTTCCACTTCATTTCCAGGTAAAACATTATATCGATTTGATCCCAGGATCACCTTTGCTTAACAGTCCTGTGTATCACAGATCAGTTTTGGAGAATGATGAGATAAAAAGACAGATTCAAGAATTGATCCAAAAGGGTCACATCAGGCTAAGCTCTTCACCTTGTTGTAGCCCAATTGTCTTGGCACCGAAGAAAGATGGAACATGGAGGCTTTGTATTGACTATCGAGCCCCGAATAAAATCTCTGTGAAGAATCGCTATCCTCTCCCCAGGATTGATGACCTGCTAGACCAGCTCCATGGTCCGAAGTTCTTCACCAAAATTGATCTCAAATTTGGTTATCACCAAATTCCCATCGATCCCACTGATGTCTGGAAGACTACATTCAAATCTAAGGAGGGGCTCTTTGAATGGTTGGTTATGCCTTTTGGCTTAACTAATGCACCTGCAACCTTCATGAGGATGATGGATGACATCCTACGACCCTTCACCAACTCATTTGTGGTTGTCTACTTAGATGACATACTCATCTATAGCAGAACATGGGAAGAACATTTGCAACATGTTCGTAAGGTGCTTCAAACTCTTCGGGAGCACAAGTTGTATGCAAATCTTGACAAATGCACATTCGAGATGACAACAATTCAGTACCTTGGGTATGTTATGAATGCAAGAGGTGTCCATGTTGATCCAACAAAGATTCGGGTTATTCGAGAATGGCCCACACCAAAGACCCTGACAGAGCTTCGTAGCTTTTTGGGTCTGGTAAATTTCTACCGCAGGTTTGTTTTTGGATTTTCACATGTTGCTTGGTCACTAACACAAGTGACTAAAGGAGGAGCAAAAGCTACATTTCAGTGGGGTGAAATATAGCAAAGGACATTTGAGAATTTGAAGAATAGACTCTGCTCAGCCCTTGTTCTTGCCTTGCTAGATTTTCATCAACCTTTTGAGTTGATGACAGATGCATCTGAATATGCCATGGGAGCTGTCATCATGCAACATGGCCATCCTGTTGCATATCACAGTGAAACTTTCACTGATACAGTCAGGAAATATCCAACATATGATAAGGAGCTCTATGCCATTTTTCAAGCCTACAAACAATGGAAACACTACATCTTGGGAAAAGAAACGGTCATCCACACTGACCATAGACTATTGGAATTCATCCAGACACAAAGCAAGCTCCGAAATGAGAGGCATCAGAAGTGGGTCACATATCTTCAGCAATTCCACCTGATAATCAAACACAAAAAAGGGAGCTCAAATACAGCTACAGATTATCTGAGCTGCCCAACAATTACTGCACTCACAATAGTTTTGGACCTGTGCGGACATGAGACTACCACTTGGGGTACCCTGTATGAAGCAGATCCTACCTTTGCTGCTACATATCAAGCACTTCAAAAAGGTACACATGTTTCTGATTTCTATTTGCAAGATAATGTCCTCTATCATATGGGACACATCTGTGTTCCTATTATAGAGCAACAACAGATGATATGGGAATCACACTTCAGTAGGATAGCTGGACACTTTGGTATTGAGAAAACATTGGCAGTTCCTCAAAAACACTTCTACTGGCCCCATATGTGGAAGCATGTGGAAAGATATCTCAAATCTTGCACCCCATGTGCAATAGCCAAGCTGACAAATAAGAAGCAAGGATTGTACACGCCATTCCCAAAACCAACCAGGCCTTGGGAATCCGTCTCAATGGATTTTATTTCAGGTTTGCCCACTTCAAAACATGGTAAGGACTGTATTTTTGTGGTAGTTTATTATTTTTCAAAAATGGCTATCATGATTGCCTGTAAAAAAATATATCTACTAAGGAAACTTCTCAACTATATTTCAGTCATGTATGGCTCCATTTTGGTCTTCCCAAGTCCATTGTCTCAGATCGAGATAGCAGGTTCTTGAGCATCTTCTGGTCCACTCTATGGAAGATGATGGATACTAACCTGATGAAGTCCACAGCCTTCCATTTATAGACTGATGGTCAAACAGAGCTGGTAAACCACTTGATTGTTCACATGATTCAGATGTACCACTCCAAACTTTCACAGACATGGGATGAGGGACTTCTTTTCATACAACATGGATACAATTGGGCACTACACAGCTCGACCAAGCACAGTCCATTCCAAGTATGTTTTGGGTTCCAACCGATGGCACCAGTTGTTATAGCAGTTCCATTTTCCACCATGGAATACACACCTCATGGAAGATCTGAGGTAGCAAAAGCTAAAAAGTTTATTGAACAAATGCAACACCTCCAGCAACAAGTTCATGACATCTTGGAGAAGATGAATCAAAACTACAAGCAATGCCATGATAAACACAGGATTGCACACCATTTTGCTATTGGTGACAAGGTCTAGTTGCAGCTCCAGAAGGAACAACTTGTAGGCCCACAAAGAAAGATTCAGCCTCTATGATATGGTCCATACACCATCACAAGAAGAGTTGGAGAAAATTCTTTTGAGTTGAACCTCCCAGCCTACCTTGGTCTGTACCCAATATTCAATGTGGAGCTCCTTAAGCCATATCATCCACCTCTATTGGACACTTCAGTTGTAGTAGAACAACTCGACATTGATGAACTTGATCCATAGAGTTTTGCTCCAGTGGAAGAGGATCAGATTGTGGATACTTGGATGAAGACAACCAGAGGACGTTTTATTCCACTTTATCGAGTGGTCAAATGGGGACAGCTTAGCCATCAAGGTGAGCGGCTCACAGAGAATCAAATCAAGAAACAACTACCACACTTGATGGGGAGCATTGATGCAATGGGGACCATTTATTTTCAAGGAGAGAGGAATGATCCAGGCATCAATTTAGGTGATAATTCGGGTGACAGTTCCACCCCAATTGATGACGGAACTTCCGGGAACCATAACTTTTGCACCATAGCTCCAATTGACTCGCCGTTTGAAATGTTGGAAAGTTGAGAATGAGGGGAACGTTGTGAAATGGCATTGAGATTTGATCAATGAAGTTTGAACTCCGAAAACCTAATGGAAGTGCCTCAAATAGTAGTTCCTTGAATTATGTATTGTTTTAAATATTGGAGGTCATACCACTTCATCTCCCTTGAGATTGGTGACCTTCCACATCCTCCCCATGCTTTCAAATTGTGTATAAAAGAAGAGGTAACCCGAAATGTGAAGAGAGACATCTCTTCCCAGAGATAAGCATATTTTTGTATTGTGATTTTGAGTAATACTACATCTCTTCTAAGAGAATTCATTGTTACTGTGTTATTTCTATGTTATTGTGATATTTATCAACCAAAAATTTTGAGTTTTGGATCAGTGGTATCAGAGCGGTTTGTCTTGAGAGTGTATGATCCCGAGGATGAGGTCAGGTTATAAGAAGCTTGGGTGGGAAGCAACAGAGCTTCCAAATTTTCCACCTGTTCACTCCAAACGACCTTAAATGGAGGATGACACCGAGACATCTGATCCTTTTAAGGAAATGGTGAATGAGGCCCTCCAATGGAAACAAGCATAGATGCTACAATAATTTGCCCAAATTCTTCAAACACTTCCGATGGGAAATCCTGGCTCTGTGGCTCCACTTCCTGGCTCCTCATCTAGGGAATGACCTATCAGTGCCCCAACACCCTTCAAGGTCCAGGTAAATTTTGATATTCCTACATTTGAAGGTAAAATCAATGCTGATGTAGTAGAAAATTGGTTAGATCAATTATCTTCCTACTTTTCTATAAATAAGTTCACCGATGGAGAAAAGATTACTTTTGCTCTTTTGAAATCAACATTGCTTGTGAAAAACTGGTGGGAAGTGTGCAAAAAGAGGTTCAGCACAGATGACATTGGCCTTGAGGTGGAACCTACCTAGGATGATTTTGTAGAAGCAGTGAAAGAAGAGTACTATCCCATCGGAGCATATGATGATCTCTACATACAGTGGAAAAAACTTTGCCAAGGCAAGGACCAATCTGTCCAAGATTACATAGACATTTTTCATTCTTTATTTGCAAGGTTGGGCATTCAAGAAAGTGAGAAACATAAGACTCTCAAATATCATGGTGGACTACAATGGTACATATGGGGGGAAATGGAACTCTTCAATTTGGAAACCCTCGATGAGGCATACAAATTTGGAGTGAAGATTGAATAGAAGAATGGCAGAAAGAATACGAAGAGTCAACCCTCAAAATGGAAAAGTGATAAGGAAGGACAAACACGAGGCCCAAATTGGAAGCAAAAGGAGTTTTAGGATAAGAAATCCCAGAAAGGGAAGGTTGGAAAATGGTGTGATTACCACAAAACTGGGACTCACTCCAAAGAAGAATGTCGAGCCATCAAGTCATTACTTTCTGAGTCACAATACTCAACGTCTACTACTCTGCCTCATACACAACCCACAGTTGAAGAGGACGAAGAAGAAATTGCAGATGATGAGCCTGACACCTTTATCACTTCATCACAAAAAAGTGGGGAAAGACCAGATGACAAGGAAAGATTGTTCCACTCCAAATTATGGGTAAAAGGTACGCCTTTACATTTCATTCTTGATAGTGGGAGTCAAAAGAATATAATCTCTACTAAAGTTGTGAAAAGTCTAAATCTATCTTTGAAGCCTCATCCAAAGCCCTATAGTATTGGATGGTTAAGCCCAGGGAGAGACCTTCGTGTCACCCATCAGTGTCTTCTTTCATATGCCATAAAACCATTCCAAGATGAAGTCTTGTGTGATGTAGTCAATCTAGATGTTTGTTATGTACTCCTTGGTCAGCCATTCATGTATGAGCGACATGGCATCTATGAATCACGAACTTGAAGGATTACCCTCACCCTTGGAAAATGGCACTATAGGGTACTAGAGGTACCTCCTCCCACATCTATCTCCTTGAACAGTGTGAAGCAATGTAAGAGATTGGTGGAGAAAACAAAGCAATTTGTCCTCATGGTGGTCAAGCCATAGAAATCCATGAAGGCTGATGTTGCAATCCTAACTAAACAATCAACACAACAACAAAAGCAGATAGGATGCATCACAGGAGAATATGATGACTTATTCAAGTCACCCACAAGAGTTCCACTTCATTGCCAGGTAAAACATTCTATTGATTTGATCCCAGGATCACCTTTGCTTAACAGTCCTGTGTATCACAGATCAGTTTTGGAGAATGATGAGATAAAAAGATAAATTCAAGAATTGATCCAAAAGGGTCACATCAGGCCAAGCTCTTCACCTTGTGGTAGCCCAATTGTCTTGGCACTGAAGAAAGATGGAACATGGAGGCTTTGTATTGACTATCGAGCCCTGAATAAAATCTTTGTGAAGAATCGCTATCCTCTCCCCAGGATTGATGACCTGCTGGACCAGCTCCATGGTGCGAAGTTCTTCACCAAAATTGATCTCAAATCTAGTTATCACCAAATTCCCATCGATCCCACTGATGTCTGGAATACTGCATTCAAATCTAAGGAGGGGCTCTTTGAATGGTTGATTATGCCTTTTGGCTTAACTAATGCACCTGCAACCTTCATGAGGATGATGGATGACATCCTAAGACCCTTCAACAACTCATTTGTGGTTGTCTACTTAGATGACATACTCATCTATAGCAGAACATGGGAAGAACATTTGCAACATGTTCGTAAGGTGCTTCAAACTCTTCGGGAGCACAAGTTGTATTCAAATCTTGACAAATACACATTCAGGATGACAACAATTTGGTACCTTGGGTATGTTGTGAATGCAGAAGGGCTCCATGTTGATCCAAAAAAGATTTAGGTTATTCGAGAATGGCCCACACCAAAGACCCTCACAGAGCTTCATAGCTTTTTTGATCTTGCAAATTTCTACCGCAGGTTTGTTCTTGGATTTTCACATGTTGCTTGGTCACTAACCCAAGTGACTAAAGGAGGAGCAAAAGCTACATTTCAGTGGTGTGAAATATAGCAAAGGGCATTTGAGAATTTGAAGAATAGACTCTACTTAGCCCCTATTCTTGCCTTTCTAGATTTGCATCAACCTTTTGAGTTGTTGACAGATGCATCTGAATATGCCATGGGAGCTGTCATCATGCAACATGGCCATCTTGTTGCATATCACAGTGAAACTTTCACTGATACAGTCAAGAAATATCCAACATATGATAAGGAGCTCTATGCCATTGTGCAAGCCTGAAACAATGGAAACACTACCTCTTGGGAAAAGAAATGGTCATCCACACTGACCACAGACCATTGGAATTCATCCAGACACAAAGCAAGCTCCGAAATGAGAGGCATCAGATGTGGGCCACATATCTTCAGCAATTCCACCTGATAATCAAACACAAAAAGGGGAGCTCAAATACAACTGTAGATTGTCTGAGTCACCCACTAATTATTGCACTCACAATAGTTTTGGACCTGTGTGGACATGAGACTACCACTTGGGGTACCCTGTATGAAGCAGATCCTACCTTTGCTGCTACATATCAAGCACTTCAAAAAGGTACACATGTTTCTAATTTTTATTTTTAAGATAATGTCCTCTATCATATGGGACACATCTGTGTTCCATTTGCAAAGCAATAAAAGATGATATGGGAAGCACACTTCAGTAGGACAGCTGGACACTTTGGTATTGAGAAAACATTGGCAGTTCTTCAAAAACACTTCTACTAGCCCCATATGCGAAAGGATGTGGAAAGATATCTCAAATCTAGCACCCCATGTGTGATAGCCAAGCCAACAAATAAGAAGCAAGGATTGTACACGCCTTTGCCAAAACCAACCAGGCCTTGGGAATCCATCTCAATGGATTTTCTATAAGGTTTGCCCACTTCAAAACATGGTAAGGACTGTATTTTTGTGATAGTTGATCATTTTTCAAAAATGGCTATCATGATTGCTTGTTAAAAAATATATCTGTTGAGGAAACTACTCAACTATATTTCAGTCATGTATGGCTCCATTTTGGTCTTTCCAATCCATTGTCTTAGATCGAGATAGCAGGTTCTTGAGCATCTTCTGGTCCACTCTATGGAAGATTATGGATACTAAGCTGATAAAGTCCACAACCTTCCATTCATAGACTGAAGGTCAAACAGAGGTGGTAAACCACTTGATTGTTCACATGATTCATATGTACCATGCCAAACATCCACGCACATGGGATGAGGGACTTCTTTTCATACAACATATACAATCGGGCACTGCACATCTCGACCAAGCACAGTCCATTCCAAGTATGTTTTGGGTTCCAACCCATGGCACCAGTTGATATAGTTGTTCCATTTTCCACCATGGAATACACACCTCATGGAAGATCTGAGGTAGCAAAAGCTGCAAAGTTTATTGAACAAATGCAACACATCTAGCAACAAGTTCATGACATCTTGGAGAAGATGAATCAAAAGTACAAGCAATGCCATGATAAACATAGGATTGCACACCATTTTGCTGTGGGTGATAAGGTCTAGTTGTGGCTCCAGAAGGAATGACTTGTAGGCTGACATAGAAAGATTCAGCCTCTGCAATATGGTCCATACACCATCACTAGAAGAGTTGGACAAAATGCTTTTGAGTTGAACCTCTGAGCCTACCTTGGTCTGGACCCAATATTCAATGTTGAGCTCCTCAAGCCATATCATCCACCTCTCTTGGACACTTCAGTTGTAGAAAAACAACTCAACATTGATGAACTTGATCCAAAGAGTTTTGCTCCAGTGGAAGAGGATCAGATTGTGGATACCTGGATGAAGACAACTAGAGGATGTTCTATTCTGCTTTATCGAGTGGTCAAAAGGGGCCGGCTTAGCCATCAAGGTAAGTGGCTCACAGAGAATCAAATCAAGAAACAACTACCACACCTGATGGGGAGCATTGATGCAATGGGGACCATTGATTTTCGAGGAGGGAGGAATGATCTAGGCATCAATTTAGGCGACAATTTGGGTGACAGTTCCACCCCAATTGATGACGAAACTTTCGGGAGCCAGAACTTTTGCACCGTAGCTCCAATTGACTCACCGTTTGAACCGTTGGAAAGTTAAGAGTGAGGGGAACGTTTTGAAATAACATTGATCTATGCTAAATGAATTTTGGCCCCTAAAAACCCAATGGAAGTAACTCAAATTTCATTTTTAATAGTGTTGCCTAAAAATAGTAAGTTTCTAAAAATAGTAATTCCTGGAATTATGTATTGTTTTAAATATTGAAAGTCATACCACTTCATCTCCCTCGAGATTGGTGACCTTCCACATCCTCCCCATGCTTTCAAATTGTGTATAAAAGAAGAGGTAACCTGAAATGTGAAGAAAGACATCTCTTCCCTGAGATAAGCATATTTTTGTATTGGGATTTTGAGTAATACTACATCTCTTCTCAGAGAAGTCATTGTTACTGTGTTATTTCTATGTTATTGTGATATTTATCAACCAAAACTTCTGAGTTTTGGATCAGTGGTATTAGAGCAGTTTGTCTTGAGAGTGTATGATCCTGAGGACAAAGTCAGGCTATAAGAAGCTTGGGTGGGAAACAACAGAGCTTCCAAATTTTCCACCTGTTCGCTCCAAACGACCTCAAATGGTAGAAGACACTGAGACATCCAATCCTTTTAAGGAAATGGTGAATGAGGCCCTCCAATGGCAACAAGCAGAGATGCTATGACAATTTGCCCAAATTCTTCAAACACTTCTGATGGGAAATCCTGGCTCTGCGGCTCCACTTCCTGGCTCCTCATCCAGGGAACGACCTTTCAGTGCCCCAACACCCTTCAAGGTCCAGGTAAATTTTGATATTCCTACATTTGAAGGTAAAATCAATGCTGATGTAGTTGAAAATTGGTTAGATCAATTGTCTTCCTACTTCTCTGTAAATAAGTTCATCGATGGAGAAAATATTACATTTGCTCTTTTAAAATCAACATTGCCTGTCAAAAAATGGTGGGAAGTGTGCAAAAAGAGGTTCAGCACATATGACATTGGCCTTGAGGTGGAACCTACCAGGGATGATTTTGTAGAAGCAGTGAAAGAAGAGTACTATCCCATCGGAGCATATGATGATCTTTACATACAGTGGCAATAACTTTGCCAAGGTAAGGACCAATCTGTTCAAGATTACACAGACACTTTTCATTCTTTGTCTGCAAGGTTGGGCATTCAAGAAAGTGAGAAACATAAGACTCTCAAATATCGTGGTGGAATACAATGGTACATATAGGGGGAAATGGAACTCTTCAATTTGGAAACCCTCGATGAGGCATACAAATTTGTGTTGAAGATTGAACAAAAGAATGGCAAAAAGAATACGAAGAGTAGAACCTCAAAATGGAAAAGTGATAAGGAAGGTCAAACATGAGGCCCAAATTAGAAGCAAAAGGAGTTTTAGGATAAGAAATACCAAAAAGGGAAGCCTGAAAAATGGTGGAAAATGGTTTGATGACCTACTGGACCAGCTCCATGGTGCAAAGTTCTTCACCAAAATTCATTTCAAATCTGGTTATCACCAAATTCCCATCGATCCCACTGATGTCTATAAGACTACATTAAAATCTAAGGAGGGGCTCTTTGAATGGTTGGTTATGCCTTTTGGCTTAACTAATGCACCTGCAACCTTCATGAGGATGATGGATGACATCCTACGACCCTTCACCAACTCATTTGTGGTTGTCTACTTAGATGACATACTCATCTATAGCAGAACATGGGAAGAACATTTGCAACATGTTCGTAAGGTGCTTCAAACTCTTCAGGAGCACAAGTTGTATGCAAATCTTGACAAATGCACATTTGGGATGACAATAATTCAGTACCTTAGGTATGTTGTGAATGCAAAAGTGGTCCATGTTGATCCAAAAAAGATTTGGGTTATTCAAGAATGGCCCACACCAAAGACCCTAACAGAGCTTCATAGCTTTTTGGGTCTTGCAAATTTCTATCGCAGGTTTGTTCTTGGATTTTCACATGTTGCTTGGTCACTAACCCAAGTGACTAAAGGAGGAGCAAAAGCTACATTTCAGTGGGGTGAAATATAGCAAAGGACATTTGAGAATTTGAAGAACAGACTCTGCTCAGCCCATGTTCTTGCCTTGCTAGATTTGCATCAACCTTTTGAGTTGATGATAGATGCATCTGAATATGCCATGGGAGCTGTCATCATGCAACATGTCCATCTTGTTGCATATCACAGTGAAAATTTCACTGATACAGTCAGGAAATATCCAACATATGATAAGGAGCTCTATGCCATTGTGGAAGCCTCCAAACAATGGAAACACTACATCTTGGGAAAAGAAACGGTCATCCACACTGACCACAAACCATTGGAATTCATCCAGACACAAAGCAAGCTTTGAAATGAGAGGCATCAGAAGTGGGCCACATATCTTCAGCAATTCCACCTGATAATCAAACACAAAAAGGGGAGCTCAAATACAGCTGCAGATTGTCTGAGCTGCCCACCAATTACTAAACTCACAACAGTTTTGGCCCTATGCAGACATGAGACTGCCACTTGGGGTACCCTATATGAAGTAGATCCTACCTTTCCTGCTACATATATAGCTCTTCAAAAAGGTACACATGTTTTTTATTTCTATTTGCAAGATAATGTCCTCTATCATATGGGACACATCTGTGTTCCTGTTGCAGAGCAACAAAAGATGATATGGGAAGCACACTTCAGTAGGATAGCTGGACACTTTGGTATTGAGAAAACATCGGTAGTTCTTCAAAAACACTTCTACTAGCCCCATATGTGAAAGGATGTGGAAAGATATCTCAAATCTGGCACCCCATGTACAATAGCCAAGCTGACAAAAAGGAAGCAAGGATTGTACACGCCATTCCCAGAACCAACCAGACCTTCTGAATCCATCTCAATGGATTTTCTATTAGGTTTTCCCACTTCAAAACATGGTAAGGACTATATTTTTGTGGTAGTTGATTATTTTTCAAAAATGGCTATCATGATTGCCTGTAAAAAAAATATATCTGCTGAGGAAACTACTCAACTATATTTCAGTCATGTATGGCTCCATTTTGGTCTTCCCAAGTCCATTGTCTCAGATCGAGATAGCAGGTTCTTGAGCATCTTCTGGTCCACTCTATGGAAGATGATGGATACTAACCTGATGAAGTCCACAGCCTTCCATCCATAGACTGATGGTCAAATAGAGGTGGTAAACCGCTTGATTGTTCACATGATTCAGATGTACCACTCCAAACATCCATGCACATGGGATGAGGGACTTCTTTTCATACAACATGGATACAATTGGGCACTGCACAGCTCAACCAAGCACAGTCCATTCCAAGTATGTTTTGGGTTCAAACCGATGGCACTAGTTGGTATAGCAGTTCCATTTTCCACCATGGAATACACACCTCGTGGAAGATCTGAGGTAGCAAAAGCTAAAAAGTTTATTGAACAAATGCAACACCTCTAGCAACAAGTTCATGACATCTTGGAGAAAATGAATCAAAAGTACAAGCAACGCCATGATAAACACAGGATTGCACACCATTTTGATGTGGGTGACAAGGTCTAGTTGTAGCTCCAGAAGGAACAACATGTAGGCCAACAAAGAAAGATTTAGCCTCTATGATATGGTCCATACACCATCACCAGAAGAGTTGGAGAAAATGCTTTTGAGTTGAACCTCCCAGCCTACCTTGGTCTGTACCCAATATTCAATGTGGAGCTCCTCAAGCCATATCATCCACCTCTATTGGACACTTTAGTTGTAGCAGAACAACTCAACATTCATCAACTTGATCCACAGAGTTTTGCTCTAGTGGAAGAGGATCAGATTGTGGATACCTAGATGAAGACAACTAGAGGACCTTTTGCAACATGTTCGTAAGGTGCTTCAAACTCTTCGAGAGCACAAGTTGTATGCAAATCTTGACAAATGCACATTCAGGATGACAACAATTCAGTACCTTGGGTATGTTGTGAATGCAGAAGGGGTCCATGTTGATCCAGAAAAGATTTGGGTTATTCGAGAATGGCCCACAACAAAGACCCTCACAGAGCTTTGTATCTTTTTGGGTCTTGCAAATTTCTACCGCAGGTTTGTTCTTGGATTTTCACCTGTTGCTTGGTCACTAACCCAAGTGACTAAAGGAGGAGCAAAAGCTACATTTTAGTGGGTTAAAATATAGTAAAGAGCATTTGAGAATTTGAAGAATAGACTCTGCTCAACCCCTGTTCTTGCCTTGCCAGATTTGCATCAACCTTTTGAGTTGATGACAGATGCATCTGAATATGCCATGTGAGTTGTCATCATGCAACATGGCCATCCTGTTGCATATCATAGTGGAACTTTCACTGATACAGTCAGGAAATATCCAACATATGATAAGGAGCTCTATGCCATTGTGCAAGCCTGAAACAATGGAAACACTACCTCTTGGGAAAAAAAATGGTCATCCACACTGACCACAGACCATTGGAATTCATCCAGACACAAAGCAAGCTCCGAAATGAGAGGCATCAGAAGTGGGCCACATATCTTCAGCAATTCCACCTGATAATCAAACACAAAAAGGGGAGCTCAAATACAACTGTAGATTGTCTGAGTCACCCACTAATTACTGCACTCACAATAGTTTTGGACCTGTGTGGACATGAGACTACCACTTGGGGTACCCTGTATGAAGCAGATCTTACCTTTGCTTCTACATATCAAGCACTTCAAAAAGGTACACATGTTTCTAGTTTCTATTTGCAAGATAATGTCCTCTGTCATATGGGACACATCTGTGTTCTAGTTGCAGAGCAACAAAAGAAGATATGGGAAGCACACTTCAGTAGGATAGCTGGACACTTTGGTATTGAGAAAACATTGGTAGTTCTTCAAAAAACTCTTGCACCCCATGTGCGATAGCCAAGCCGACAAATAAGAAGCAAGGATTGTACATGCCATTGCCAGAACCAACCAGGCCTTGGGAATCCATCTCAATGGATTTTCTATCAGGTTTGACCACTTCAAAACATGGTAAGGACTGTATTTTTGTGGTAGTTGATCGTTTTTCAAAAATGGCTATCATGATTGCCTATAAAAAAAAATATATCTGCTAAGGAAACTTCTCAACTATATTTCAGTCATGTATGGCTCCATTTTGGTCTTCCCAAGTCCATTGTCTCAGATCGAGATAGCAGGTTCTTGAGCATCTTCTGGTCCACTCTATGGAAGATGATGGATACTAAGCTTATGAAGTCCACAGCCTTCCATCCACAGACTGATGGTCAAACATAGGTGGTAAACCACTTGATTATTCACATGATTTGGATGTACCACTCCAAACATCCACACACATGGGATGAGGGACTTCTTTTCATACAACATGGATACAATCGGGCACTGCACAGCTCGACCAAGCACAGTCCATTCCAAGTATGTTTTGGGTTCCAACCCATGGCACCAGTTGATACAGCAATTCCATTTTCCACAATGGAATACACACCTCAAGGAATATCTAAGGCAGCAAAAGCTACAAAGTTTATTAAACAAATGCAACACCTCCAACAACAAGTTCATGACATCTTGGAGAAGATGAATCAAAAGTACAAGCAACGCCATGATAAACACAGGATTGCACAACATTTTGCTATGGGTGACAAGGTCTAGTTGCGGCTCCAAAAAGAACAACTTGTAGGCCCACACAAAAATATTTGGCCTCTGTAATATGGTCCATACACCATCACCAAAAGAGTTGGAGAAAATGCTTTTGAGTTGAACCTCCCAGCCTACCTTGGTCTACACCCAATTTTCAATGTGTAGCTCCTCAAGCCATATCATCCACCTCTCTTGGAAACTTCAGTTGTAGCAGAACAACTTGACATTGATGAACTTGATCCACAGAGTTTTGCTCTAGTGGAAGAGGATCAGATTGTGGATACCTGGATGAAGACAACCAGAGGACGTTCTATTCCGCTTTATCGAGTGGTCAAAAGGGGCCAGCTTAGCCATCAAGGTGAGTGGCTCACAGAGAATCAAATCAAAAAACAACTACCACACCTGATGGGGAGCATTGACACAATGGGGACCATTGCTTTTCAAGGAGGGAGGAATGATCCAGGCATCAATTTAGGCGACAATTCGGGTGACAGTTCCACCCCAATTGATGATGGAACTTTTGGGAGCCATAACTTTTGCACCGTAGCTCTAATTGACTCACCGTTTGAACCATTGGAAATCTAAGAATGAGGGGAACATCGTGAAATGGCATTGAGCATGGCTCAATGAAGTTTGACTCTAGAAAACCCAATGGAAGTGCCTCAAATTTTGTTTTTAATAGTGTTGTCTAAAAATAATAAGTTTCTAAAAATAGTAATTCCTCAAATTATGTATTGTTTTAAATATTGGAAGTCATATCACTTCATCTCCCTCAAGATTGGTGACCTTACACATCCTCCCCATGCTTTTAAATTGTGTATAAAAGAAGAGGTAACCTGAAATGTGAAAATAGACATCTCTTCCCAGAGATAAGCATATTTTTTGTATTTTGATTTTGAGTAATACTACATCTCTTCTCAGAGAATTCATTGTTACTATGTTATTTCTATGTTATTGTGATATTTATCAACCAAAACTTCTGAGTTTTGGATCAGTGGTATCAGAGCGGTTTGTCTTGAGAGTGTATGATCCCGAGGACGAGGTCAGGCTATAAGAAGCTTGGGTGGGAAACAATAGAGCTTCCAAATTTTCCTCCTGTTCGCTCCAAACGACCTCAAATGGTGGATGACACCGAGACATCCGATCCTTTTAAGGAAATGGTGAATGAGGCCCTCCAACAGCAACAAGCATAGATGCTACAACAATTTGCTCTGTGGCTCCACTTCTTGGCTCGTCATCCAGGGAACGACCTTTCAATGCCCCAACACCCTTCAAGGTCCAGGTAAATTTTGATATTCCTACATTTGAAGGTAAAATCAATGTTGATGCAGTAGAAAATTGGTTAGATCAATTATCTTCCTACTTCTTTGTAAATAAGTTCACCGATGGAGAAAATATTACTTTTGCTCTTTTGAAATCAACATTGCCTGTGAAAAACTGGTGGGAAGTGTGCAAAAATAGGTTTAGCATAGATGACATTGGCCTTGAGGCAGAACCTACCTGGGATGATTTTGTAGAAGCAGTGAAAGAAGAGTACTATCCCATCGGAGCATATGATGATCTCTACATATAGTGGCAACAACTTCGCCAAGGTAAGGACCAATCTATTCAAGATTACACAGACACTTTTCATTCTTTATCTGCAAGGTTGGGCATTCAAGAAAGTGAGAAACATAAGACTCTCAAATATCATGGTGGACTACAATGGTACATACGGGGGGAAATGGAACTCTTCAATTTGGAAACCCTCGGTGAGGCATACAAATTTGTAGTGAAGATTGAATAGAAGAATGGCAGAAAGAATACGAAGAGTCAACCCTCAAAATGGAAAAGTGATAAGGAAGGTCAAACACGAGGCCCAAATTGGAAGTAAAATGAGTTTCAAGATAAGAAATCCCAGAAAGGGAAGGCTGGAAAATGGTGTGATTACCACAAAATTGGGACTCACTCCAAATAAGAATGTCGAGCCATCAAGTCATTGCTTTCTGAGTCAAAATACTTGACGTCCACTACTCTACCTCATACACAACCCACAGTCAAAGAGGACGAACAAGAAATTGTAGATGTTAAGCCTGACACCATTATCGCTTCATCACAGAATTGTGGGGAAAGACCAGATGACAAGGAAATATTGTTCCACTCCAAACTATGGGTAAAAGGTACGCCTTTACATTTCATTCTTGATAGTGGGAGTCAAAAGAATTTAATCTCTGCTAAAGTTGTGAAAAGTCTAAATCTATCTGTGAAGCCTCATCCAAAGCCCTATAGTATTGGATGGTTAAGCCCAGGGAGAGACCTCCGTGTCACCCATCAGTGTCTTCTTTCATATGCCATAAAACCATTCCAAGATGAAGTCTTGTGTGATGTAGTCAATCTAGATGTTTGTGATGTACTCCTTGGTCAGCCATTCATGTATGAGTGACATGGCATCTATGAATCACAAATTCGAAGGATTACCCTCACACTTGGAAAATGGAGCTATAGGGTACTAGAGGTACCACCTCCCACATCTGTCTCCCTAATCAGTGCGAAGTAATGTAAGAGATTGGTGGAGAAAACAAAGCAATTTCTCCTCATGGTGGTCAATCCACAGAAATCCATGAAGGCTGATGTTGTAGTCCTAACTATGCAATCAACACAATAATAAAAGCAGGTAGGATGCATCATAGGAGAATATGATGACTTATTCAAGTCACCCATAGGAGTTCCACTACATTTCCAGGTAAAACATTCTATCGATTTGATCCCAGGATCACCTTTGCCTAACAGTCTTGTGTATCGCATATCAGTTTTGGAGAATGCTAAGATAAAAAGACAGATTCAAGAATTGATCCAAAAGGGTCACATCAAGCCAAGCTCTTCACCTTGTGGTAGCCCAATTGTCTTGGCACCGAAGAAAGATGGAACATGGAGGCTTTGTATTGACTATCGAGCCTTGAATAAAATCTCTGTGAAGAATCACTATCCTCTCCCCAAGATTGATGACCTGCTGGACCAGCTCCATGGTGTGAAATTCTTGACCAAAATTGATCTCAAATCTGGTTATCACCAAATTCCCATCGATCCCACTGATGTCTGGAAGACTGCATTCAAATCTAAGGAGGGTCTCTTTGAATGGTTGGTTATGCCTTTTGGCTTAACTAATGCACCTGTAACCTTCATGGGGATGATGGATGACATCCTAAGACCCTTCACCAACTCATTTGTGGTTGTCTACTTAGATGACATACTCATCTATAGCAGAACATGGGAAGAACATTTGCAACATGTTCGTAAGGTGCTTTAAAGTCTTTGGGAGCACAAGCTGTATGCAAATCTTGACAAATGCACATTCGGGATAACAACAATTCAGTACCTTGGGTATGTTGTGAATGTAGAAGGGGTCCATTTTGATCTAAAAACGATTTGAGCTATTCGAGAATGGCCCACACCAAACACCCTGACAGAGCTTCGTACCTTTTTGGGTCTTGCAAATTTCTACCACAGGTTTGTTCTTGGATTTTCACATGTTGCTTGGTCACTAACCCAAGTGACTAAAGGAGGAGCAAAAGATACATTTTAGTGTGGTGAAATACAGCAAAGGGAATTTGAGAATTTGAAGAATAGACTCTGCTCAGCTCCTGTTCTTGCATTGCCAGATTTGCATCAACCTTTTGAGTTGATGACAGATGCATCTGAATAGGTCATAGCTGCTGTCATCATGCAACATGGCCATCCTATTGCATATCATAGTGAAATTTTCATTGATACAGTCAAGAAATATCCAACATATGATAAGGAGCTCTATGCCATTGTGCAAGCCTACAAACAATGGAAGCACTACATCTTGGGAAAAGAAACAGTCATCCACACTGACCATAGACCACTGGAATTCATCCAGACACAAAGCAAGCTCCGAAATGAGAGGCATCAAAAGTGGGCCATATATCTTCAGAAATTCCACCTGATAATCAAACACAAAAAGGGGAGCTCAAATATAGCTGTAGATTGTCTAAGCCACCCACCAATTACTGCACTCACAATAATTTTGGACTTGTGCGGACATGAGACTGCCACTTGGGGTACCCTGTATGAAGCAAATCCTACCTTTGCTGCTACATATCAAGCACTTCAAAAGGGTACACATGTTTCTGATTTCTATTTGCAAGATAATGTCCTCTGTCATATGGGGCACATCTGTGTTCTAGTTCCAGAGCAACAAAAGATGATATCGGAAGCACACTTCAGTAGGACAATTGGACACTTTGGTATTGAGAAAACATTGGTAGTTCTTCAAAAACACTTCTACTGGCCCCATATGCAAAAGGATGTGGAAATATATCTCGAATCTTGCACCCCATGTGCGATAGCCAAGCCAAAAAATAAGAAGCAAGGATTGTACACGCCATTGCTAGAACCAACCAGGCCTTGGGAATCCATCTCAATGGATTTTCTATCAGGTTTGCCCACTTCAAAACATGGTAAGGACCGTATTTTTGTGGTAGTTGATTGTTTTTCAAAAATGGCTATCATGATTGCCTATAAAAAAAATATATCTACTGAGAAAACTGCTCAACTATATTTCAGTCATGTATGGCTCAATTTTGGTCTTCCCAAGTCCATTGTCTCAGATAGAGATAGCAGGCTCTTCAGCATCTTCTAGTCCACTCTATGGAAGATGATGGATACTAAGCTAATGAAGTCCATAGCCTTCCATCCATAGACTGATGGTCAAACAGAGGTGGTAAACCACTTGATTGTTCACATGATTCAGATGTACCACTCCAAACATCCACACACATGGGATGAGGGACTTCTTTTCATACAACATGGATACAATCGGGCACTGTACAGCTCGACCAAGCACAGTCCATTCCAAGTATGTTTTGGGTTCCAAGGCATGGCACCAGTTTATATAGCAGTTCCATTTTCCAGCATGGAATACACACCTCATGGAAGATCTGAGGCATCAAAAGCTACAAAGTTTATTAAACAAATGCAACACCTCCAGCAACAAGTTCATGACATCTTGGAGAAGATGAATCAAAAGTACAAGCAATGCCATGATAAACACAGGACTGCACACCATTTTGCTATGGGTGAAAAGGTTTGGTTGCAGATCTAGAAGGAACAACTTGTAGGCCCACACAGAAAGATTTGGCCTCTACGATATGGTCCATACACCATCACCAGAAGAGTTGGATAAAATGCTTTTGAGTTAAACCTCCCAGCCTACCTTGGTCTGCACCCAATATTCAATGTGGAGCTCTTCAAGCCATATCATCCACGTCTCTTAGACAATTCAATTGTAGAAGAAAAACTTGACATTGATGAAATTGATCCACAGAGTTTTGCTCTAGTGGAAGAGGATCAGATTGTGGATACCTGGATGAAGACAACCAGAGGACGTTCTATTCCGCTTTATCGAGTGGTCAAAAGGGGCCAGCTTAGCCATCAAGGTGAGTGGCTCACAGAGAATCAAATCAAGAAACAACTACCACACCTGATGGGGAACATTGATGCAATGGGTACCATTGATTTTCAAGGAGGGAGGAATGATCCAGGCATCAATTTAGGCGACAATTCGGGTGACGTTTCCACCCCAATTGATGACGAAACTTCCGAGAGCCATAACTTTTTCACCGTAGCTCCAATTGACTCACCGTTTGAACCGTTGGAAAGATAAGAACGAGGGGAACATTGTGAAATGACATTGAGCTTTGCTCAATAAAGTTTGAACCCAGAAAACTGAATGGAAGTTCCTCAAATTTCATTTTTAATAGTGCTATCTAAAAATATTAAGTTTCTAAAAATAGTAATTCCTTGAATTATGTATTGTTTTAAATATTGGAAGTTGTACCACTTCATCTCCCTCGATATTGGTGACCTTCCACATCCTCTCCATGCTTTCAAAGTGTGTATAGAAGAAGAGGTAACCTGAAATGTGAAGACAGACATCTCTTCCCAGAGATAACCATATTTTTGTATTGCGATTTTGAGTAATACTACAACTCTTCTCAGAGAATTCATTGTTAATGTGTTATTTCTATGTTATTTTGATATTTATCAACCAAAACTTATAAGTTTTGGATCAGTGGTATCAGAGCAGTTTGTCTTGAGAGTGTATGATCTCGAGGATGAGGTCAGGCTATAAGAAAAGTGGGTGGGAAACAACAGAGCTTCCAAATTTTCCAGCTATTCACTCCAAACGACCTCAAATGGTGGACGACACTGAGACATCCGATCCTTTTAAGGAAATGGTGAATGAGGCCCTCTAATGGCAATAGGCATAGATGCTACAACCATTTTCCCAAATTCTTCAAACACTTTCGATGGGAAATCCTGGCTCCGTGGCTCCACTTCCTAGCTCCTCATCCAGGGAAGGACCTTTTAGTGCCCCAACACCCTTCAAGGTCCAGGTAAATTTTGATATTCCTACATTTGAAGGTAAAATCAATGATGATGAAGTAGAAGATTGGTTAGATCAATTGTCTTCCTACTTCTCTGTAAATAAGTTCACCGATGGAGAAAAGATTACTTTTGCTCTTTTGAAATCAACATTCCCTATGAAAAACTGGTGTGAAGTGTGCAAAAATAGGTTCAGCACAGATGACATTGGCCTTGAGGTGGAACCTACCTTGGATGATTTTGTAGAAGCAGTGAAAGAAGAGTACTATCCCATTAGAGCATATGATGATCTCTACATATAGTGGCAACAACTTCACCAAGGTAAGGATCAATCTGTTCAAGATTACATAGAAACTTTTCATTCTTTGTCTGCAAGGTTGGGCATTCAAGAAAGTGAGAAACATAAGACTCTCAAATATCATGGTGGACTACAATGGTACATACAGGGGGAAATGGAACTCTTCAATTTGGAAACCCTCGATGAGGCATACAAATTTGAAGTGAAGATTGAACAGAAGAATGGCAGAAAGAATATGAAGAGTCAACCCTGAAAATGGAAAAGTGATATGAAGGTCAAACACGATGCCCAAATTGGAAGCAAAAGGAGTTTTAGAATAAGAAATCTCAGAAAGGGAAGGTTGGAAAATGGTGTGATTACCACAAAACTGGGACTCACTCCAAAGAAGAATGTCGAGCCATCAAGTCATTGCTTTCTGAGTCACAATACTCGACGTCCACTACTCTGCCTCATACACAACCCACAGTCAAAGAGGATGAAGAAGAAATTATAGATGCTGAGCATGACACCATTGTCACTTCATCACAGAACTATCGGGAAAGACCAGTTGACAAGGAAATATTGTTCCACTCCAAACTATGGGTAAAAGGTATGCCTTTACATTTCATTCTTGATAGTGGGCGTCAAAAGAATTTAATCTCTGCTAAAGTTGTGAAAAGTCTAAATCTATATTTGAAGCCTCATCCAAAGCCCTATAGTATTGGATGGTTAAGCCCAGGGAGAGACCTCCATGTCACCCATTAGTGTCTTCTTTCATATGCCATAAAACCATTCCAAGATGAAGTCTTGTGTGATGTAGTCAATCTAGATGTTTGTGATGTACTCCTTGGTTAGCCATTCATGTATGAGTGACATGGCATCTATGAATCACGAACTCGAAGGATTGCCCTCACCCTTGGAAAATGGTGCTATAGGGTACCAGAGGTACCACCTCCCACATCTGTCTCCCTGATCAGTGCGAAGCAATGTAAGAGATTGGTGGAGAAAACAAAGCAATTTGTCCTCATGGTGGTCAAGCCACAGAAATCCATGAAGGCCGATGTTGCAGTCCTGACTACGCAATCAACACAACAATAGAAGCAGATAGGACACATCACAGGAGAATATGATTACTTATTCAAGTCACCCACAGGAGTTCCACTACATTTCCAGGTAAAACATTCTATTGAATTGATCCCAGGATCATGTTTGCCTAATAGTCTTGTGTATCACAGATCAGTTTTGGAGAATGATGAGATAAAAAGATAGATTCAAGAATTGATCCAAAAGGGTCACATTAGGCCAAGCTCTTCACCTTGTGGTAGCCCAATTGTCTTGGCACCGAAGAAAGATGGAACATGGAGGCTTTGTATTGACTATCGAGCCCTGAATAAAATCTCTGTGAAGAATCACTATCCTCTCCCCAGGATTGATGACCTGCTGGACCAGCTCTGTGGTGCGAATTTCTTCACCAAAATTGATCTCAAATCTAGTTATCACAAAATTCCCATCGATCCCACTTATGTCTGGAAGACTAAATTCAAATCTAAGGAGGGTCTCTTTGAATGGTTGGTTATGCCTTTTGACTTAACTAATGCACCTGCAACCTTCATGAGGATGATGGATGACATCCAACAACCCTTCACCAACTCATTTATGGTTGTGTACTTAGATTATATACTCATCTATAATAGAACATGGGAAGAAAATTTGCAACATGTTGTAAGGTGCTTCAAACTCTTCGGGAGCACAAGTTGTATGCAAATCTTGACAAATGCACATTCGAGATGACAACAATTGAGTACCTTGGGTATGTTGTGAATGTAAAAGGGTTCCATTTTGATCCAAAAAAGATTCGGGTTATTTGAGAATGGCCCACACCAAAGACCCTCATAGAGCTTCATAGCTTTTTGGGTCTTGCTAATTTCTACCACAAGTTTGTTCTTGGATTTTCACATGTTGCTTGGTCACTAACCCAAGTGACTAAAGGAGGAGCAAAAGCTACATTTCAATGGGGTGAAATACAGAAAAGAGCATTTGAGAATTTGAATAATAGACTCTGCTTAGCCCCTATTCTTGCCTTGCCATATTTGCATCAACCTTTTGAGTTGATGACAGATGCATCTGAATATGCCATGGGATCTGTCATCATGCAACATGGCCATCCTGTTACATATCACAGTAAAACTTTCACTGATACAGTCAAGAAATATCCAACATATGATAAGGAGCTCTATGCCATTGTGTAAGCTTGCAAACAATGGAATCACTACATCTTGGGAAAATAAATGGTCATCCACACTGACCACAGACCATTGGAATTCATCTAGACACAAAGCAAGATCCGAAATGAGAGGCATCAAAAGTGGGCCACATATCTTTAGCAATTCCACCTGATAATCAAACACAAAAATGGGAGCTCAAATACAGCTGCAGATTGTCTGAGCCGCCCACCAATTACTACACTCACAATAGTTTTGGACCTGTACGGACATGAGACTGCCACTTGGGGTACGCTGTATGAAGCAGATCCTACCTTTGTTGCTACATATCAAGCAGTTCAAAAAGGTACACATGTTTTTGATTTCTATTTGCAAGATAATGTCCTCTGTCATATGGGACACATTTGTGTTCGAGTTGCAGAGCAACAAAAGATGATATGGGAAGCACACTTCAGTAGGACAGTTGGACACTTTTTTATTGAGAAAACATAGGTAGTTCTTCAAAAACACTTCTACTGGCCCCATATGCAAAAGGATGTGGAAAGATATCTCAAATATTGCACCCCATGTGTGATAGCCAAGCCAACAAATAAGAAGCAAGGATTGTACACGCCATTACTAGAACCAACCAGGCCTTGGGAATCCATCTCAATGGATTTTCTTTCAGGTTTGCCCACTTCAAAACATGGTAAGGACTGTATTTTTGTGGTAGTTGATTATTTTTCAAAAATGGCTATCATGATTGCCTCTAAAAAAATATATATCTACTGAGGAAACTTCTCAACTATATTTCAGTCATGTATGGCTCAATTTTGGTCTTCCCATGTCCATTGTCTCAGATCGAGATAGCAGGTTCTTGAGCATCTTCTGGTCCACTCTATGGAAGATGATGGATACTAAGCTGATGAAGTCCAAAGGCTTCCATCTATAGAATGATGGTCAAAAAAAAATGGTAAACCACTTGATTCTTCACATGATTCAGATGTACCACTCCAAACATCCATGCACAAGGGATGAGGGACTTCTTTTCATACAACATGGATACAATAGAGCACTGCACAGCTCGACCAAGCACAGTCCATTCCAAGTATGTTTTGGGTTCCAACCCATGGCACCAGTTGATATAGTAGTTCCATTTTCCCCCATGGAATACACACCTCATGGAAGATCTGAGGCAGCAAAAGCTACAAAGTTTATTGAACAAATGCAACAACTCTAGCAACAAGTTCATGACATCTTGGAGAAGATGAATCAAAAGTATAAGCAACGCCATGATAAACACAGGATTACACACCATTTTGCTATGGGTGACAAGGTCTGGTTGTGGATCTAGAAGGAATGAATTGTAGGCCCACATAGAAAGATTTGGCCTCTGGGATCTGGTGCATACACCATCACTAGAAGAGTTGGAGAAAATGCTTTTGAGTTGAACCTCCCAGCCTACCTTGGTCTGCACCCAATTTTCAATGTGGAGCTCCTCAAGCCATATCATCCACCTCTCCTAGACACTCTAGTTGAAGCAGAACAACTCGACATTGATGAACATGATCCATAGAGTTTTGCTCCAGTGGAAGAGGATTAGATTGTGGATACCTGGATGAAGACAACTAGAGGACGTTCTATTCCGCTTTATCGAGTGGTCAAAAGGGGCCAGCTTAGCCATCAAGGTGAGTGGCTCACAGAGAATCAAATCATGAAACAACTACCACACCTAATGGGGAGCATTGATGCAATGGGGACCATCGCTTATTAAGGAGGGAGGAATGATCTAGGCATCAATTTAGGTGACAATTCGGGTGACAGTTCCACCCCAATTGATGACAGAACTTTCAAGAGCCATAACTTTTGCACCGTAGCTCCAATTGACTCGCCGTTTGAACCGTTCAAAAGCTAAGAACAAGGGGAACATCGTGAAATGATATTGAGCTCTGATCAATGAAGTTTGACCCCAGAAAACCTAATAGAATTTCCTCAAATTTCATTTTTAATAGTGGTGTCAAAAAATAGTAAGTTTCTAAAAATAGTAATTCCTCGAATTATGTATTGTTTTAAATATTGGAAGTCATACCACTTCATCTCCCTTGAGATTGGTGACCTTACACATCCTCCCCATGCTTTCAAATTGTGTATAAAAGAAGAGGTAAGCCAAAATGTGAAGACAGACATCTCTTCCCAGAGATAAGCATATTTTTGTATTGCGATTTTGAGTAATACTACATCTCTTCTCAGAGAATTCATTGTTACTATGTTATTTCTATGTTATTGTGATATTTATCAACCAAAAATTCTGAGTTTTGGATCAGTGGTATCAGAGCGGTTTGTCTTGAGAGTGTATGATCCCGAGGATGAGGTCAGGCTATAACAAGCTTGGGTGGGAAACAACAGAGCTTCCAACTTTTACACCTATTCGCTCCAAACGACCTCAAATGGCAAACAACACTGAGACATCCGATCCTTTTAAGGAAATGGTGAATGAGGCCCTCCAACAGCAACAAGCACAGATGTTGCAACAATTTGCCCAATTTCTTCAAACACTTCTGATGGGAAATCCTTGCTCTGCGGCTCCACTTCCTGGCTCCTCATCTAGGGAACAACCTTTCAGTGCCCCAACACCCTTCAAGGTCCAGGTAAATTTTGATATTCCTACATTTGAAGGTACAATCATTACTGATGCAGTAGAAAATTGGTTAGTTCAATTATCTTCCTACTTCTCTATAAATAAGTTCACCGATGGAGAAAAGATTACGTTTCCTCTTTTGAAATCACTATTGCCTATGAAAAATTGGTGGGAAGTGTGCAAAAAGAGGTTCAACATAGATGACATTGGCCTTGAGGCTGAACCTACCTGGGATGATTTTGTAGAAGCAGTGAAAGAAGTGTACTATCCCATTAGAGCATATGATGATCTCTACATATAGTGGACAAAATTAGAAGCAAAAGGAGTTTCAGGATAAGAAATCCCAGAAAGGGAAGGCTAGAAAATGGTGTGATTACCAAAAAACTGGGACTCACTCCAAAGAAGAATGTCGAGCCATCAAGTCAATACTTTCTGAGTCACAATACTCGATGTCCACTACTCTGACTCATACACAACCCATCGTCGAAGAGGACAAAGAAGAAATTGTAGATGCTAAGCCTAACACCATTGTCGCTTCATCACAGAACCATGGGGAAAGACCAGATGAGAAGGAAAGATTGTTCCACTCCAAACTATGGGTAAAAGGTACACCTTTACATTTCATTCTTGATTGTGGGAGTCAAAAGAATTTGATCTCTACTAAAGTTGTGAAAATTCTAAATATATCTATGAAGCCTCATCCAAAGCCCTATAGTATTGGATGGTTAAGCCCAGGGAGAGACCTCCGTGTCACCCATCAGTGTCTTCTTTCATATGCCATAAAACCATTCCAAGATGAAGTCTTGTGTGATGTAGTCAATCTAGATGTTTGTGATGTACTCCTTGGTTAGCCATTCATGTATGAGGGACATGGCATCTATGAATCATGAACTAAAAGGATTAACCTCACCCTTGGAAAATGGCACTATAGGGTACTAGAGGTACCAGCTCCCACATTTGTCTCCCTGATCAGTACGAAGCAATGTAATAGATTGGTGGAGAAAACAAAGCAATTTGTCCTCATGGTGGTCAAGCCACAGAAATCCATGAATTCCGATGTTGCAGTCCTGACTACGCAATCAACACAACAATAGAAGTAGATAGGACACATCACAGGAGAATATGATGACTTATTCATGTCACCCACAGGAGTTCCACTACATTTCTAGGTAAAACATTCTATTGAATTGATCCTAGGATCACGTTTGCCTAATAGTCTTGTGTATCACATATCAGTTTTGGAGAATGATGAGATAAAAAGACAGATTCAAGAATTGATCCAAAAGGGTCACATTACGCCAAGCTCTTCACCTTGTGGTAGCCCAATTGTCTTGGCACCAAAGAAAGATGGAACATGGAGGCTTTGTATTGACTATCGAGCCCTGAATAAAATCTTTGTGAAGAATCCCTATCCTCTCCCCAGGATTGATGACCTGCTAGACCAGCTCTGTGGTGCGAAGTTCTTCACCAAAATTGATCTCAAATCTAGTTATCACAAAATTCCCATCGATCCCACTGATGTCTGGAAGACTACATTCAAATCTAAGGAGGGGCTCTTTGAATGGTTGGTTATGCCTTTTGACTTAACTAATGCACCTGCAACCTTCATGAGGATGATGGATGACATCCAACAACCCTTCACCAACTCATTTGTGGTTGTGTACTTATATTATATACTCATCTATAACAGAACATGGGAAGAACATTTGCAACATGTTGTAAGGTGCTTCAAACTCTTCGAGAGCACAAGTTGTATGCAAATCTTGACAAATGCACATTCGAGATAACAAAAATTCAGTACTTTGGGTATGTTGTGAATGCAAAAGGGTTCCATGTTGATCCAAAAAAGATTCAGGTTATTTGAGAATGGCCCACACCAAAGACCCTCACAGAGCTTCATAGCTTTTTGGGTCTTGCAAATTTCTACCACAAGTTTGTTCTTGGATTTTCACATGTTGCTTGGTCACTAACCCATGTGACTAAAGGAGGAGCAAAAGATACATTTCAGTGGGGTGAAATACAGAAAAGGGCATTTGAGAATTTGAATAATAGACTCTGCTTAGCCCCTATTCTTGCCTTGCCATATTTGCATCAACCTTTTGAGTTGATGACAGATGCATCTGAATATGCCATGGGATCTGTCATCATGCAACATGGCCATCCTGTTACATATCACAGTAAAACTTTCACTGATATAGTCAAGAAATATCCAACATATGATAAGGAGCTCTATGCCATTGTGCAAGCTTGCAAACAATGGAAACACTACATCTTGGGAAAAGAAATGGTCATCCACACTGACCACAGACCATTGGAATTCATCTAGACACAAATCAAGATCTGAAATGAGAGGCATCTGAAGTGGGCCACATATCTTTAGCAATTCCACCTGATAATCAAACACAAAAATGGGAGCTCAAATACAGCTACAGATTGTCTAAGCCGCCCACCAATTACTGCACTCACAACAGGTTTGAACCTATACGGACATGAGACTGCCACTTGGGGTACCCTGTATGAAGCAGATCCTACCTTTGTCGCTACATATCAAGCAGTTTAAAAAGGTACACATGTTTTTGATTTCTATTTGCAAGATAATGTCCTCTGTCATATGGGACACATTTGTGTTCCAGTTGCAGAGCAACAAAAGATGATATGGGAAGCACACTTCAGTAGGACAGCTGGACACTTTGGTATTGAGCAAACAGAGGTAGTTCTTCAAAAACACTTCTACTGGCCCCATATGCGAAATGATGTGGAAAGATATCTCAAATATTGCACCCCATGTGTGATAGCCAAGCCAACAAATAAGAAGCAAGGATTGTACACGCCATTGCTAGAACCAACCAGGCCTTGGGAATCCATCTCAATGGATTTTCTTTAAGGTTTTCCCACTTCAAAACATGGTAAGGACTGTATTTTTGTGGTAGTTGATTATTTTTCAAAAATGGCTATCATGATTGCCTGTAAAAAAAATATATCTACTGAGGAAACTGCTCAACTATATTTTAGTCATGTATGGCTCCATTTTGGTCTTCCCATGTCCATTGTCTCAGATCGAGATAGCAGGTTCTTGAGCATCTTCTGGTCCGCTCTATGGAAGATGATGGATACTAAGCTGATGAAGTCTAAAGCCTTCCATCCATAGAATGATGGTCAAAAAAAAATGGTAAACCACTTGATTGTTCACATGATTCGGATGTACCACTCCAAACATCCATGCACAAGGGATGAGGGACTTCTTTTCATACAACATGGATACAATCGAGCACTGCACAACTCGACCAAGCACAGTCAATTCCAAGTATGTTTTGGGTTCCAACCCATGGCACCAGTTGATATAGTAGTTCCATTTTCCCCCATGGAATACACACCTCATGGAAGATCTGAGGCAGCAAAAGCTACAAAGTTTATTGAACAAATGCAACAACTCTAGCAATAAGTTCATGACATCTTGGAGAAGATGAATCAAAAGTATAAGCAACGCCATGATAAACACAGGATTACACACCATTTTGCTATGGGTGACAAGGTCTGGTTGTGGATCCAGAAGGAATGAATTGTAGGCCCACACAGAAAGATTTGGCCTCTGGGATCTGGTCCATACACCATCACTAGAAGAGTTGGAGAAAATGCTTTTGAGTTGAACCTCCCAGCCTACCTTGGTCTGCACCCAATATTCAATGTGGAGCTCCTCAAGCCATATCATCCACCTCTCCTGGACACTTTAGTTGTAGTAGAACAACTCGACATTGATGAACATGATCCATAGAGTTTTGCTCCAGTGGAAGAGGATCAGATTGTGGATACCTGGATGAAGACAACCAGAGGATGTTCTATTCTGCTTTATCGAGTGGTCAAAAGGGGCCAGCTTAGCCATCAAGGTGAGTGGCTCATAGAGAATCAAATCAAGAAACAACTACCACACCTAATGGGGAGCATTGACGCAATGGGGACCATTGCTTATCAAGGAGGGAGGAATGATCCAGGCATCAATTTAGGTGACAATTCGGGTGACAGTTCCACCCCAATTGATGACAGAACTTTCAAGAGCCATAACTTTTGCACCGTAGCTCCAATTGACTCGCCGTTTGAACCGTTCAAAAGCTAAGAACAAGGGGAACATCGTGAAATGATATTGAGCTCTGCTCAATGAAGTATGACCCTAGAAAACCCAATAGAAGTTCCTAAAATTTCATTTTTAATAGTGGTGTCTAAAAATAGTAAGTTTCTAAAAATAGTAATTCCTCGAATTATGTATTGTTTTAAATATTGGAAGTCATACCACTTCATCTCCCTTGAGATTGGTGACCTTACACATCCTCCCCATGCTTTCAAATTGTGTATAAAAGAAGAGGTAAGCCTAAATGTGAAGATAGACATCTCTTCCCAGAGATAAGCATATTTTTGTATTCCGATTCTGAGTAATACTACATCTCTTCTCAGAGAATTCATTGTTACTGTGTTATTTATATGTTATTGTGATATTTATCAACCAAAAATACTAAGTTTTGGATCAGTGGTATCAGAGCGGTTTGTCTTGAGAGTGTATGATCCCGAGGATGAGGTCAGGCTATAAGAAGCTTGGGTGGGAAACAACAGAGCTTCCACCTTTTACACCTATTCACTCCAAACGACCTCAAATGGCAGACAACACTGAGACATCTGATCCTTTTAAGGAAATGGTGAATGAGGCCCTCCAACAGCAACAAGCACAGATGCTGCAATAATTTTCCCAATTTCTTCAAACACTTCCGATGGGAAATCCTGGCTCCGCGGCTCCACTTCTTGGCTCCTCATCCAGGGAACAACCTTTCAGTGCCCCAACACCCTTCAAGGTCCAGGTAAATTTTGATATTCCTACATTTGAAGGTAAAATCATTGCTGATGCAGTAGAAAATTGGTTAGTTCAATTATCTTCCTACTTCTCTATAAATAAGTTCACCGATGGAGAAAAGATTACTTTTGCTCTTTTGAAATCACTATTGCCTATGAAAAATTGGTGGGAAGTGTGCAAAAAGAGGTTCAACACAGATGACATTGGCCTTGAGGCTGAACCTACCTGTGATGATTTTGTAGAAGCAGTGAAAGAAGTGTAATATCCCATTGGAGCATATGATGATCTCTACATATAGTGGCCAAAATTAAAAGCAAAAGGAGTTTCAGGATAAGAAATCCTAGAAAGTGAAGGCTAGAAAATGGTGTGATTACCACAAAACTGGGACTCACTTTAAAGAAGAATGTCGAGCCATCAAGTCAATACTTTCTGAGTCAAAATACTTGATGTCCACTACTCTGACTCATACACAACCCACAGTCGAAGAGGACAAAGAAGAAATTGTAGATGCTAAGCCTGACACCATTGTCGCTTCATCACAGAACCGTGGGGAAAGACCAGATGAGAAGGAAAGATTGTTCCACTCCAAACTATGGGTAAAAGGTACGCCTTTACATTTCATTCTTGATAGTGGGAGTCAAAAGAATTTAATCTCTACTAAAGTTGTGAAAAGTCTAAATATATCTATGAAGCCTCATCCAAAGCCCTATAGTATTGGATGGTTAAGCCCAGGGAGAGACCTCCGTGTCACCCATCAGTGTCTTCTTTCATATGCCATAAAACCATTCCAAGATGAAGTCTTGTGTGATGTAGTCAATCTAGATGTTTGTGATGTACTCCTTGGTTAGCCATTCATGTATGAGGGACATGGCATCTATGAATCACGAACTCAAAGGATTAACCTCACCCTTGGAAAATGGCACTATAGGGTACTAGAGGTACCAGCTCCCACATTTGTCTCCCTGATCAGTGCGAAGCAATGTAAGAGATTGGTGGAGAAAACAAAGCAATTTGTCCTCATGGTGGTCAAGCCATAGAAATCCATGAAGGTTAATGTTGCAGTCTTGACTACACAATCAACACAACAATAGAAGTAGATAGGATGCATCACAGGAGAATATGATGACTTATTCAAGTCACCCATAGGAGTTCCACTACATTGCCAGGTAAAACATTCTATTGATTTGATCCCAGGATCACGTTTGCCTAACAGTCCTATGTATCACAGATCAATTTTGGAGAATGATGAGATAAAAAGATAGATTCAAGAATTGATCCAAAAGGGTCACATCAGGCCAAGCTCTTCACCTTGTGGTAGCCCAATTGTCTTGGCACCGAAGAAAGATGGAACATGGAGGCTTTGTATTGACTATCGAGCCCTGAATAATATCTCTGTGAAGAATCGCTATCCTCTCCCCAGGATTGATGACCTGCTGGACCAGATTCATGGTGCAAAGTTCTTCACCAAAATTGATCTCAAATCTAGTTATCACCAAATTCCCATCGATCCCACTGATGTCTGGAAGACTGCATTCAAATCTAAGGAGGGTCTCTTTGAATGGTTGGTTATGCCTTTTGGCTTAACTAATGCACCTGCAACCTTCATGCGGATGATGGATGACATCCTATGACCCTTCACCAACTCATTTGTGGTTGTGTACTTAGATGACATACTCATCTATAGTAGAACATGGGAAGAACATTTGCAATATGTTTGTAAGGTGCTTCAAACTCTTTGGGAGCACAAGTTGTATTCAAATCTTGACAAATGCACATTCGGGATGACAACAATTCAGTACCTTGTGTATGTTGTGAATGCAGAAGGGGTCCATGTTGATCCAGAAATGATTTGGGTTATTTGAGAATGGCCCACACCAAAGACCCTCACAGAGCTTCGTAGCTTTTTTGGTCTTGCAAATTTCTACCACAGGTTTGTTCTTGGATTTTCACATGTTGCTTGGTCACTAACCCATGTGACTAAAGGAGGAGCAAAAGCTACATTTTAGTGGGGTGAAATACATAAAAGGGCATTTGAGAATTTGAAGAACAGACTCTGCTCAGCCCTTGTTCTTGCCTTGCTAGATTTTCATCAACCTTTTGAGTTGATGACAGATGCATCTGAGTATGCCATGGGAGCTGTCATCATGCAACATGGCCATCCTGTTGCATATCACAGTGAAACTTTCACTGATACAGTCAGGAAATATCCAACATGTGATAAGGAGCTCTATGCCATTGTGCAAGCCTGCAAATAATGGAAACACTACATCTTGTGAAAAGAAATGGTCATCCACACTGACCACAAACCATTGGAATTCATCCAGACACAAAGCAAGCTCTGAAATGAGAGGCATCAGAAGTGGGCCACATATCTTCAGCAATTCCACCTAATAATCAAACACAAAAAGGGGAGCTCAAATATAGCTGCAAATTGTCTGTGCTACCCACCAATTACTGCACTCACAATAGTTTTGGACCTATGTAGACATGAGACTGCCACTTGGAGTACCCTGTATGAAGCAGATCCTAGCTTTGCTGCTACATATCAGGCACTTCAAAAAGGTACACATGTTTCTAATTTATATTTGAAAGATAATGTCTTCTGTCATATGGGACACATCTATGTTCCAGTTGCAAAGCAAGAAAAGATGATATGGGAAGCACACTTCAGTAGGACAACTAGACACTTTGGTATTGAGAAAACATTGGCAGTTCTTTAGAAACACTTCTACTGGCCCCATATACGAAAGGATGTGGAAAGATATCTCAAATATTACACCCCATGTGCGATAGCCAAGCCGACAAATAAGAAGCAAGGATTGTACACGCCATTGCCAGAACTAACCAGGCCTTGGGAATCCATCTCGATAGATTTTCTATCAGGTTTTCCCACTTCAAAACATGGTAAGGACTGTATTTTTGTGGTAGTTGATCATTTTTCAAAAATGGCTATCATGATTACCTATAAAAAAATATATCTACTGAGGAAACTACTCAACTATATTTCAATCATGTATGGCTCCATTTTGGTCTTCCCAAGTCCATTGTCTCAGATCGAGATAGCAGGTTCTTTAGTATCTTCTGGTCCACTCTATGGAAGATGATGGATACTAAGCTGATGATGTCCATAGCCTTCCATCCATAGACTGATGGTCAAATAGAGGTGGTAAACCACTTGATTGTTCACATGATTTGGATGTACCACTCCAAACATCCATGCACATGGGATGAGGGACTTCTTTTCATACAACATGGATACAATTAGGCACTGCACAGCTCGACCAAGCATAGTCCATTCCAAGTATGTTTTGGGTTCCAACCCATGGCACCAATTAATATAGCAATTCCATTTTCCACCATGGAATACACATCTCATGGAAGATTTGAGGCAGCAAAAGATACAAAGTTTATTGAACAAATGCAACACCTCTAGCAACAAGTTCATGACATCTTGGAGAAGATGAATCAAAAGTACAAGCAACGCCATGATAAACACAGGATTGCACACCATTTTGTTGTGGGTGACAAGGTCTGGTTGTGGCTCCAAAAGAAATGACTTGTAGGCCCACATAGAAATATTTGGCCTCTGTGATATGGTCCATACACCATCACCAGAAGAGTTGGAGAAAATGATTTTGAGTTGAACCTCCGAGCCTACCTTGGTCTGCACCCAATATTCAATGTGGAGCTCCTCAAGCCATATCATCCACCTCTCTTGGACACTTTAGTTGTAGCAGAATAAATTGACATTGATGAACTTGATACACAAAATTTTTCTCTAGTGGAAGAGGATCAGATTGTGGATACTTGGATGAAGACAACCAAAGGACGTTCTATTCCGCTTTATCGAGTGGTCAAAAGGGGCCAACTTAGCCATCAAGGTGAGTGGCTCACAGAGAATCAAATCAAGAAACAACTACCACACCTGATGGGGAGCATTGATTCAATGGGGACCATTGCTTTTCAAGGAGGGAGGAATGATCCAAGTATCAATTTAGGTGACAATTCGGGTGACAGTTCCACCCTAATTGATGACGGAACTTCCGGGGGCCATAACTTTTGCACCGTAGCTCCAATTGACTCACAGTTTGAACCGTTTGAAAGCTAAGAATGAGGGGAATGTCATGAATTTGCATTTAGCTTTGGTAAATGAATTTTGACCCCCGAAAACCCAACGGAAGTGCCTCAAATTTCATTTTTAATAGTGTTATCTAAAAATTGTAAGTTTCTAAAAATAGTAATTCCTCGAATTATGTATTGTTTTAAATATTGGAAGTTATACCACTTCATCTCCCTCAATATTGGTGACCTTCCACATCCTCCCCATGATTTCAAATTGTGTATAAAAGAAGAGGTAACCTGAAATGTGAAGACAGACATCTCTTCTCAGAGATAAGCATATTTTTGTATTGTGATTTTGAGTAATACTACATCTCTTCTCAGAGAATTCATTGTTACTATGTTCTTTCTATGTTATTGTGATATTTATCAACCAAAAATTTTGAGTTTTGGATCAAAGGATGAGGTTGGAGACATAATTATATTACTCCATAGGATCACTAGTAGTCTTGATGCAAAGATTTTCCATATATATGGGTCATCCATGATCATAAACAATATATCCACTAGGCCCATCTCATTAGTGACTCCCTCCATAATAATTTTATGGAGGTATAGATCACAAGAAAGTTTTATATGACTTCCTACTTAATATACATATTATCCAAAAGGAGAGATTTCCCAAGGCTCAATATAATGGCCAGTGAAATAAATAAAGTGTATAACTATTATCCTCAACTCACTTTGGAGGCTAATAGATAACACTTTAGAAGAGTGAATGATGCATTCATTTATTGCATCATAATAATGTTTAATAAGAAAATATAGAGAAAAAGATTCTTTGATGTAGATACTATATAAATCACCTGATGGGGTTATTACTTCATTTAGTTCCCCACCTAGTCCTATATCAAGGTATGCATATTTAGTGTATACCCCTACACTCTTACAAGATATGTGAGTGATAAATGGGAATTTATGGAGATAGTGAGATAACTTTTGGAAATTCATAATCTTTTATATAGTAAACACAAGTTACAAATTCATTTCCCAATCAATATAGGTAGATACACATGCCCCTCCTTGCTCAACTCCAAGTGTGCTAATACATATGATCCTTAGGGATTTAGAGGTGATGCCATACTATTATTTTCATGGCAACATCACCAACACATTTGTAAATTCCACATATTCCCTTGTCAAATACTTTAAATATTTTTAGGATGATTTGGATGATGAAGAGGAGGTCAGATTAAGGGACCATTATATAATGACCTTGGATCAAATCAAATATTTTGACTTAGTACTAGTCCCCAAATATTTAGTGGATGATGAGTCCCTAGTGGACAAAAATACTACAAAAATATCATTACTCAACCCCTTCCAAAAATAAGGTGGTCTATCCATGAGTCTTTTTCTCTTGTAGATAGAACTACAAATGTGATCAGTAAGACACTCAATTGGATTAGGATTAAATCTATCTAAGTGACCAAGGATATGGTAAATATCATAGAGAATTAATTAATCTCAAGGAGAAAGTAATTTCAACATCAGGGGAGGGTCTTAGTGGTGCAAAAATAGAGCAATCATAAAGGCTAGTTATCTCCCATAAGAAGAAGAAATTTAAGGCCAAGAAGGGGAAATAAAGAAGAGAGGGAGCAGTAATAGTCCAACAAAGAATCATTTCATCCAAGGACATAGCTAAAGTTAAGAATCCATAGATTAAACCCCTATCTCAGTGATAGTCACAACTCTAATCCTAATGATTCATGTCCTGACTATTTTTGTTGTTCCTATGGCTCCATTACCTCCAACACCTCTACCTCCTATCTACACTCCACCCCAAGTGACTCCACCCTCCATTCCCATCACCATACCCATGTCAATAATTTTAGTTCCAATAGTGTAAATAAGTCAAGTGCACACTCAAGGTCTCTTTTTAGTGTATACTCAGGTTTCTATTTCACTTTCCCTTCCCAAAATTTCATTCCCTCTTTACATTATAATTACAACTCTTTACATTTCATCCCTATTGATTTATAACACTACTCAATAATATATAGTTATGGAATCAATCATTATAACTTCAATTCTACTAGCCATCCCAACTACTAGTATAAGTACTAATTCATTTTCATCCCCCTTCATCTTTCCTACATTACCACCCCTAAGTGGCCCTACCAATTTAATTGACTCATTTTATGCTTTGGCCTCCACACTTCCACTAGTCCCTAAGTTTTTAATCCCTATGTCTACTTCCCCATTAATATTACTTCCATATCCTACAACCCCAGTAGACACATCTATTACCATTACCCTACCTCTTCCAATTACATAGTAACCATAACCCCATTAGTGGAGATAGGTGAGGATTAAGTAGTTGATGAAAATGTCGATGTTTAACCTATAAATGGAGATGAAATTCTAAAGACATATTAATTAATCAGTGGTAGTATCAGTATCGGATTTAACACTTTTCACCATGCCTAATAGTGCAACATATTTAACTTCACATTTTTAAGTGATAGTGTTTACACTTCAAGATGTTATCTTAATTTGGTTAGTATAGATAGTGGGGAATAAATGAAAGCAAATGGTGTCCCCTAGTACATTGGGCTTTGTTCTTTCAAATAAATGAATGAAATATAAGGCTACTACCTATACCTTATCAAGGATATTATGTGACTCATTAGGGGAAATATATGTAGATATTGTAGTCCCCCCACTAGATAAATAAAGAGAAGATCTAGTGGTGGTGGATTATCATGTATCAAAGGTTCACCTTGGACATCCTACAAGGAAGGGATTGAAACATGAATTTGAATCCAACATTAACTCCCTCTTTGAGAAAATGGATAATGACAAAGTTACTAAGGAAAAAATATAAAATAAGGTTGAATAACTTATGACTACATTGAATAAATTCATCGAACCAATTTCTCAATCAGCATAACTTCAACTAGTATAGTTAGTCACCCAAATCACATATCATGTAATACTTGATGTGGTGATAGAAATTTATAGCATGGGAAGGGACACTAAGTAATGGGTAGAGGATTTAATCTCCAAAGGTAATAGAATTATTGATATAATAATAGACCAATATATAGTTTTGAGATAAAGAAGGGTCACCTTGAGAGAATTGGTCAACAAAAATGAAGGAGAGATAGAAACCTTGAATTTGTTTTATTCTAAATTGATAGCTATGGATTAAATTGACATATACATCCTCCTTTAAAAAATCATATTGAAAAAATATGGAGAGAAAGAGGAATAAGACATAGATTCTCAATTTAGAATAAAGATGCTACCCATAAGGGCAAGGTTGTACATGACAAGGCCTTTGACATGATATATGACATGCAGGATTTGTTAAATAAAGGGTCATGTTGGATAAAATATTATGAAGATAATATTTTTTTAGTAGAAGAGGGTAAAATTAAATTCAAATAAGTGATAAAAAAGGAATCTACATGAGATGTCATCTTTACATTGAGCTCTATCCATCACTACATCAAATATCATAACAAGTTGGATCATATTGGTAAATATATTCAAGAATACAGAACTTTGAGGAGGGAAATATTCAATACAGTAGTAGATTTTCAGATCACCAACCTCTACTCTTTTCAACCAAATGAAGAGAGAATCCAAGATATATTTAAGGCTTTTGATGCATATGTTCAGAAATTACAAGCTGAGAAAGATAAGGAGGTAAAAGAAGTGTTGGAAATAGATTAATTATTTCTAAAGCATTCTCATCTATCATAATTTTATTATTTTTGAAATATTGTAAATTTACAAAACTACATTTTGTAAATTGTAACTACCTTTTTGATAGCTCTTTTTGAGAAAGAGCCATGCATATTTTACAATTTTTATTTTTAATGGTTAGAAATTATAAAAAGTAGACTTGTAAATTACACTTTTCATTTTGACAAGTTCTAATTGCTTAATTTGTAAAATCACATATTATAAATTGCAATTCCAGTTTTGACAAAGTGATATGACTTGAAAGTTGAAAAAGTCTCACTTGGAAATTATAGATTAGGGTTTTGCAAAAAATTAACTTAAGTTTTCTTAAGGTTATCTTTTGTTTGAAGATTGAGTTTCACTTTGGCACCCCTCATTTACATGAAGAGCCATTACAACTACATGATGGAGAACATTGGTGTTTCTTAAAGATTTATCAAGTTCCTTGAATGCCACACCAACTAAATATCACACACAATTCTTGCATGATTATTTTCCAACTTGTTCACCATACCTTGGACAACATAACTAAAATTTGTCATGCCTCTTTCCATCGAGTTTTCAGATTTGCACGTTCCTCTACTAGGCATTGGAGTTTTTATTAACTATATATCATTTATGAAATATTTTGTATAAATATGGTAATGAACCCATAGCCCATTTATATTTTTTCTTCTAGGAATATCATTCTACATTTTGAAAATCTTTTCTACATGTTTTAACCTAGAGAATGACAAAACTTTCAAGATTTGCCTTTCTTTTTGAGAAATCTCTATGTATGTAAATTTATTTGAATAGTTTTTGATATTTTAATTCTTATTTCAGTCATGAAATTTCATTTTTGGTATTTTATACCCTTTTGGAATATTGTTTGATTAAAATAAAACAGTCTTGTCCCTTTTATGAAAAATAGCAAATATTACCTTCTATTTCCCATTTGCATAAGTTTGTGATCCTACAAATTTCAATATATATTTTTTTATTATATTCATTCAATCAAGAATTAAAAATCAATTTGAAAATATTTGGTGCAATTGCCATTTTTATTTTTGCAAATTTCATTCTCAAACTCTTTTCCCTAGTCAAATCCTAGTTTAGGAGAGAGAACACTAAAAGAGAAAATTTTATATAAAGCTAATAATTTATAATTTTTTTCAAATTTAGTGAAATTAAGGTGGATTTTTATATATTTTCATCTCAATTCTCCAAGGTCATACATCGTGGAGGTATTCCCATTGTATTATTAGATTTTCACATAGTGAGCTACTACATCAAGAAACAGGTGTAAAATCTATACGATAATAGTTTTTGACACACCTAGTAGGACCCAAAAATTATAAAGATATTTTTTCTATTATTTAATAGAATTTTATGATACTCATAAGAATTTAAAAAACACCTAGTGACTCCACTAGCCTATGGATTAAGAATTTCAAGATTTACATATGCCAAACAAACAAACAAGATCATCTACTAAAGGTAAGAGAGCTGATTTTTTGGAATTATAATTTACATCTAAATAGAGATCAAAATAAGTTTTACCTTTACCTATATTATATCCTAAAATTTTATTTTCATCTCCTCTAAGTACTCCCATTAGTTCCATACCTCCCATAATGGCTAAAAATTTAAACTTTGTAGCTTTCAATGGAGGCAACCCACTCTAGTTAGCCCATTATGATGATATACTTACCTCATATTTAAAAGGCATTTTTTATTTTACTAGTGAAACTTACACCACTCTTATGGATACATACAAGATATTATTAATTTTTGTTCAGTCCATAATATGGTACAATATAATGTTGAAATCAAGTTCCTAGTATCCTCTTCTGAAGGTAAAGCCTTAGAGTGGTACAAAGGCATTATTCACAACTCCATCCAAGTTTAGGATGACTTAATAACTATACTATGTACTCAATTTGAATACAAAAGTGACTGTCTTTCTTTGGTTAAATAGTTAACTACTATTCAACAAGCTCCTCATGAGTACATGACTAACTTCAATTTATGTTTTCAAAAGACATGGAATAGAATTCTAGTATTGGTCAAGACAAATCCAAATAATGCTTTCTTATAATAATTGAGAGCCCTTAATAGTGATTTAGCTATTAAGATTCAATCAATGGATGGCACCACACTTCTTAATGCATATGAAATTATAGTAATGGCAAAAAATTATTTAATTCAAGTAGGGAAAATTTCCCTAAGGTCACCAATGACTCTATTTATAGAAATATCTCCTATTCCACCACCCGTAATTTCTCCAATTCCCACCATGAGTAAAGCACTAGGCTTAACTCCCACACTTATAGATGATTTATATGAGGTTAAGTCACTACTCAAGAGTTTTGGAAATAAGTTAGTAATAATGAAGAGGTAGTAATCTCATAACTATAAGCCTTATCAATAGGCTAACCCAACTTAGAAACTAAATATGAAACCATGCCAAGGTAATTCATCATCATAGGGTTCAAATATACAAGAAAAATATCTAAACATATATGCTCTACCTATACCAAGTGCTACCAAAGCTATTATACCTATTCATAACAACCTATCTTAGAAGTATGAGTGATGTTATCCTTGTTCTCAATCATATAACTTTAATACTTATACTAATGGTGTTATCAGTCAATCATTGATGGTTCAAGGCATATCAAATACATAAGGATAACAAAAAGAATCTACCTCCCAAGAAAAAATTACACAAGAACCTATTCAAGGTAAGGTAACTATCCTAAACTAGCAAGAGGAATACTTTTGTGGTGCAAGCTAGGAGGAAGCATTATTCAATGGTAGACATTCAATGAAAACCAATACATGTTCAAATAAGAGTAATATAAAGTGATCAGATACCCAAGGTGGAATAAGCTATAACATCCAAAGGTACATAAGAGCCTGCAAAGAACAACATAGTAAAAATTCCACCCTTTGTACTGATGGCCTAACCCAAAGAAAAAGTGCTAACTTCAAATCTTGTAAAAGAGGACATAGTTTCAAAAAAAGTACCAATAATGGTTGGTAATATTCCTTTAAGTTTTTTTTTGAGGAAATTAAGAATACCAATTTGAATGTTATTATGTGTGAAGCACTATCCATTCCTATGTAAAGGGATTTTCTATAGGAAGCTTTGAAAAACTTCTAGATAATGGATAAGGTTCTAGCCAAAGTACCTAATGTTTTAATTAAAATGTGTCAACAAAAAATTAACACTAAAATGAGAAAAAATGGTAATCCTTCCCCTTTGTATATTTCATTCTAGTATAAAAGTATCTCATTCATAATTGCATAGTAGATTTAGTGCATAGTAGTTCTATTATGCCCAAGAAAATAGCATATGCCCTTGGTATAAAGTATACACCTATAAATAAAGGAGTGGTTCAATTGGATGGTAATATTTTTTAAATACTAGGAATAATAAAAGAGATGAATTTCATTATTCACGCTTGTCCAAGCTTGTCAATCTCATAAGATATCTTAGTTATAGATCTTTCCCCTTATTTTTCCATTTGTCTATCATGATATTTCACTATAAATATGGGAGGATATATATTTGTAGATTGGTCCCATATTTTTGTTAGGATGAGATGTGGAACTAGAGTAACAATAAGGACTAAGCCATATAATCCTACCCCTATAGACATGACCTATATAGTACATGATTAGGAAGAAGAGATTAATGATGAAGTTGAAAAAACTATAGAATATATTATATACATTCATATATATGAATGGGGATCATCCCTTCAATTTTATCCTTATGAATATTTATAATAAATAGGGTTGGGAACATATTGCATTCATGAAAATTATGTAATTATCTTAAACCTAGTAAAACTAGCTTAAGATACTCATGGTATATGGCAATTATTATTTAATGGTTCAAAAAGTGGGAATGGTTTAAGAGTAGGTATTGTCTCAATCTCCCCCCCAAATGAGATCCATTTATATTCTTTTAGACTTCAATTTAGCTACACAAATGATGTAATTAAATATGAATCTTTGATTTGAGGTTTATAATTGGCCAAGGAAAGAGGGATAAATTCCCTATAGATATTTGGTGATAGTGAGTTGATTATTCACCAAGTGAGATCCAAAATCATAACTAAGAATAATTTTCTAAGATATTACAAACATAGGGTTTTGGACCTATTACATGTCTTTATTTCTTTGAACATTCAATGGTACTAAGAGCATAGAATAAAAATGTTGATTGTGTAGTATCTGTAGGTTCCCAATATAACCTACCAAAAGAAATAAATAATAAAAATATATAGCATGTAATTTTGATATTAATGCCATATATTATTAATAATGTGGCCAATTGGTAAGTCTTTGCTAGTGACCATCAAATTTTCAACTTCTTAATAAAAGAAGCTAAATTCTCTAATAGGAACTAGTCAAGACTCCAAAATCAATATAGAGATAAAATAATTCAATTAACAACAAACAAACTACCAATGGGTCTTGTTACACTAAAAAAAAAAATCTTTAATTCATATGATCATCTAAAAGGTGAAAATAAGAACATCACCATGAATGAAGAAGACTATGAGCCAGTGGTTATCTCAAAAGGAAAATCACTAAAAATAGGAAAGGTATGAAATGATTCTAAAAAACAAGATTTTATTGAGTTGTGTCAAGAGTTGGATGAAAAATTCACTTGGAGTTATCATGATCTAAAAATATTTGACCCTATTTTAGCCCAACATACAATAGAGCTTGATCCAAATACCAATCCTATTAGAAAAAAGTAGAGACTGAATAATCCAATGATGGAACCTCTGACGAAAAGTGAGTTGTCCAAATTTATAGAGGCTAACATCATCTTCCTTATCAAGAACTCATCTTGGGTTGCTAATTTGGTCCCTATAAGAAATAAAAATGGTGAAATTAGGATTTATGTAGATTTTAAGGATTTGAATAAAGAATCTATAAAGGATCATTATTCAATCCCCCTATGGATAAAATTTTACAAACTATATTAGTATCTAAAAGGTTTTATCTTCTAGATGGTTATTCTGGCTATAACCAAATCTTGGATAAAGAATCAGACTAGTTCGAGGTTACTTCCACCATAAAATGGGGTATGTGTGCATACAAAAATATGCCATTTAGTCTTACTAATGTTGGTGTAACATTATAGAGATCCATGGATATGGATTTCATAGGGTTGATAAATGAGATGATCATATTATACCTAGATGATATTAGTATTTACTCAAAACATGATGATGTACACCTAGATCACCTTAAGAATTTTTTTTAAAGGTGAAAATAATTTGGGGCTTCCCTCAATTCCAAGAAGTGCATTTTTGTAGTTCATGAAGGGAAACTACTAAGACACATTATTTCCAAGGAAATTCTTTCAATAGATTTGAAAATAATAAGTACTATATCTATATTAGAACTACCAAGCCATAAAAAGGGATTACAGAGTTTTCTTAGAAAAGTCAACTTTGTAAGAATATTTATTCCAAATTTTTCCTTTATGTATAAACCCCTTATTAGAATGATAAAGAAGGGTATCATTTTCAACTTGACATAGGAGAGAAAAGATAGTTTTGAAGACATCAAACAAGCTATTTCCCAAGGTCCTACCCTAGTAAACCCCAAATATGAGAAGTATTTGATTCTTTATTATTTTGTAGGGGAAGATAGCATCCCAACTATTATAACTCATAGGAATAAAGAATAATTGTAATAACCAATATCTTTCTTTAGTCAATACTTGAAGTATTATGAATAAAATTAGAGTTTAATGGAGAAACAAGTATATGATATGATAAAGTCTCTCAAAAATATCAATAATATGCTCTCTAATAAAAAAATTCATTTGATGGTGAGTCACCAAAGTGTCAATGACTTCCCTCTGAGCTGGGAGATAAATGAAAAAAGAGCAAGATAGATTATAAAGGTCATGGAATATGATATTAATATAAAAATCACAAAGATCATAAGAGGGAAAGGATTATGTGAAAAACTAGATTATGATATCAATACTATTGAAATAATCCCTAAAATAGAAAATTCTTAAAGTACACCTTAGATAACCAATCTACCTCTTTTCAATAGTTGGATCCATGACATGACCATTTTCTTATAGACTGTCAAGTACTTGTATGACCTTCAACAATAAAAGAAAAGGTATTTTAGACTCCAATCCATCAATTATGTTCTATTTGATGGAATATCATTTATAAAAGATAGGAATGGAGTCATGATAAGATGTATTGAGCACAATCAAGTCCCCAAGGTGATCAAAGAATTTCATGATGACTTGTCAAGTGGACATTTATCTATAATAAAAATGGTGATAAAAATAATTAGAGGTAGATATTATTGGCCTAAATTAATAAAATATGCCCATTAATGGATAAGTAACTAAGATAAGTGTGCTTACTTCATATGTAAATATAGATTAGTAGTTTTCCCTCTTAGACCAAATTGAAGTAGATCAACCATTTGATCAATAGGGATTAGATTTCATTGGTATGATCAGTCCACCATCAAGTGCAAGACACAAATGGGTCCTCATATTAATATAATATTTCATAATATGGATTAAAGTAGTTTTACTAAAAGATGCCACAATGGCATCTATCTTATAATTCATGGATGGCATAGTCTCAAGGTTTAGTGTTCCCCACACCATTATCTCAGATAATGTTAAAGATTTTGTGGGTACTCAAGTGAGTGAATATGATATAAATAAATATGTATACTTGATTAATAATTATAATTATTACCCACATGGTAATGTTTTGGCTGAGTCTACCAAAAATAACCTCATAATAATTATTAAAACAATAATGGAGGATAACTAAAGGACATGTTACACAAAGTTGAAATCAAAACTATGGGATAATAAGATCACCCCTAAGAGATCCATTAGAAATTACCCATTCATATTACTATATGGAAGGGAATATTGAGTCCCGTTGTCAATTGAGCTACCATCTCTAGAGCTCAGTCACCAATTGGAGTTAATTGACAATGATGAAATAACAATAAGAAATAATGAGTTGAAATGTGTAACTAATAAATTAAAGTCCTATAATCAAATTAGGATCAAAGAAAGAATAATTTCAATAAAAAATAATCTAACAAGATCTTTAATGAAGGATACATGGTTTTAAAATGAGATGCATACAAATCTAAACTAGGCAAAGACACCAAGTTTGATGTAATATGGAGTGGTTCATATATTATAACTCAGTGAAAAGGAGCTAATGCATTCAAGCTATCCAAGATCAATGGATCATAACTTCCTATCCTAGTTAATGGGATATACCCCAAAGCTTGATTTTATGGTTGGAATCCATTCATAAAAATAAAATTTTGCATATAATAGGTTTAGTTGTGTTTTCCAAAATAAGTGCTTTCACACAAGTCAACTCATTAAGAGTTTTTATTTCCTTAGTTTGTTCTATTTTTCCCTATTTTGTTCTTGTTTAGGCAAATCCAAATCTTTTCTTCACTAGTTAAAGTGTGTTAATCTTATAATGACTCCATGCCCAATGAACTAAGAGGCTACTAAAAAAGAAACTGATTAGTAGGAAATCATCCCATAGTGGTCACTAAGAATGTTGATATTTTTCTCTTAAAAATATCAAAACATAAAGTGCCCTAAAGGAGACCCCTTAATTTTTTGTAAAAAACCCTTGAATTAACCCAAAGCACACATTTCCTTTGTATTGTGGAATCTAGAACTCTACCTACAACTTGTAATTTGCAAAATTGAAAATTGTCTCCAAAGCTCTAAATCCTATAATGAATTAGTCAATAGAATCTAGAGATCTGAATGTAATTTTAAATTTACCAAATTGAAAGTTATAGTCAAACCTCTGAATCCTGCAATACACTAGTTGGTGGAAATCAGAAACCCTCTTACAATTTATAATTTGAAAAATTACAAATTATAAGCAAAATTTTGGTTCTCATAAACCAAACACCTCATATAATCCAAAACTTAGATTTAAATTTGTAATTTGTAAAATTCCAAATTGTAGGCAGAGTTCTACTTCGCATGAAATACTCTATCCAAAATTTAGAACATGGAGAGAAATTTACAAAAATGTAAATTATAATTCAAGTTCTGGTTCTTGGCAATAACCTAGCCATAGAATCTAGAACTCCAAGCACAATTTTCAATTTTGTCTTGGAGTTCTACCTTTGCATTTCCAAATATGTAGCCAATCCTTACCTATAGAATATATAAGTCAAAACATAATTTAAAAAATTGTAAAATTATAAACATGCTTGAAGACTTTGAAATTTTTCTATCAACTACCATTAGATCTTTAAATGCATAGGGTCTATATAAATAAATTAGTGGTTTTTATTTAATCCATTTTTTATTTGAAAATTTTACTTAGGGTTTTGATAGTGACCTCAAACTAGGATATGCTTTAGCCTTGTAAGCAATGACCTCAAGCCACGAACCAAGCCATGACTTTGAATGCTACCATTAGCACCTTATATGGTTTTCCTTCAAATTCATTGTATTTTTAAATCTATCATTTCCTATTTTGATCTTGTTTAGACTATCTTCGTTTCCTATAAATATTGTTGATAGTTTTTATTTCATTTTCTAGGGTTTTCATTATCTTGACATCATTATGGTTTTTTAGGTGGTGTCATAGAGGCTTTCTTATTATTATATTTTCCTAAAAAATGATTTTTCTAATTACCTAGGTTTTTCCCCGAAACTTACATCAAAAATAGTTGAGAACCTAGGGTTTGCATTTAACATAAGTGGGAGAATATACTATTGTATATTTATATAGCTAGAGCATATTCCTTGAAAATATTCCCTATAAGTTACATAGAAATTCCACTTGCTAAATGCACCTCCCATTTTCACAAGATTTTAACTTACTTTCAACACCTCATAAAACCATAGATATTCCTATTGCTTCAAACAACTCTAAGTTATATGGAGTTTTCCATTTCTCAAATCAACTATAAGTTCTAATTAACTTTCATCCTACATTTTTTACCTCCAATCTCTATCAAATATTTCAACCTAAATTTATAGTTACACTTTTCCACCAAAATTTCTACCTACATAGAACACTTACAATCTCCACCAGAGATTCTACCTACTTCTATCACCTACAAATCCCATCAACTTTTGTAGTTGGTTTTCCCTCAGTAGTCTCTCTAGAATACATGTCTAGGAAAGAGATGAAGTTCAAGTTGAAAAGACCTAGTGTAACTCATAGTTTGGAATTTAATACCACTAATATTATAGACATGAATCTAGGTCATGTTAACCTAGGTGACTTCTAGACCAAGACAAATTCAAAATTTAAGAATGACTAGATCTAGAGTATCTATGACTCTAGATTACCACAAGTAGCAACTTTTCCCCTAATGGTGTAAAGACTTGAATTGATACTAACAATAACACAACATTATGATGATGATAGGAGAGAGGTATTGAATGATAAAGGGGAAAGGATTCTAAATCTAGACCCAAATTTCATTGATTCAATATTTGTGATATAATAGTTTAAAAGTTATCTAGACATAACTCCAAAGACATCCAATAAATTCTATCAAGAAAACAACTTGGGATGATAGAGAGTGACAAAAAATAATGGATTAAGACCCCTAAGGCTGCCTCCACCAGTTTTCCAAAGAAAATGGCATGAATTTATTACAAGGATGAGGTTTGAGACATAATTATATTGTTGTATAGAATCACTAGCAGTTCTGATGTAAAGATTTTCCATGAGTCGATGTATCAGTACATATGGTTCATCTATGAGAATAAATAATATATCCACTAGGCCTAGCTCATTAGTGACTCCCTCCATAATTAATTTATGAAGGTTAAAATAGTAATAAATATTTACATGAGCTCCTACTTAATATACATATTGGCCAAAGGGATAGATTTCCTAAGGTTTAACATATTGGCCAATGAAGCAAAAAATGTGTATAACTATTATCCTAACCTAACTTTGGATGCTATAAGAAAATAATTTATAAGAGGGAATGATGCATTCATTTATTACATCAAAATAATATTTTATAATAAACTAGAGAGAAAGAGGTTATTTGATGTAGTTACTATAGAAATCACCTAGTGGGGTTCTTACTTCATTCAGTTCCCCACCTACTTCTATATCAAAGTATGTAAATTTAGTGGTTTCCCTTACATTCTTCCAATATATGTGAGTGATAAATGGGAATTTATGGAGCTATTGATACTTGTGAAAACTCACAAGATTTTATCCAATAAACATAAGTCAATAATTCATTTCCCAATTAGTATAGGTAGATACACATGCTCCTCCTTACTCAAATCCAAGTGTGCTAATGTATAAATGACACATATGACCCTTAGGACTTTAGAGATGAGGCCATACTATGATGTTCATGGTAACATCACTAACACATTGATAATTTTAACATATTATGATGTCCCATAATTTTAATATTTCTAGAAAGATTTGGATGATGAAGAGGAGGTCAGATTGAGGGACCATTCCAAAATGACCTTACATCACGTCAAAATTTTTAACTTAGCATCAATCCATAATTATTTGTTGGATGATTAACTCTTAATGTAAAATAAATACTACAAACATATCATTACTCAACCCCTTCCAACAATAAAGTGGTCTATCCCTGAGTCTTTTTCTCTTGTAGATAGAATTGTACATGTGATCAACAAAAAACTCAGTTGACTCAGGAGTAAAGGGGTCCAAGTGACCAAGGAGATAGTAAGTATCATATAAAATCTACTAAAGCTCAAAGAGCAAGGAATTCTAACATCAGGGGAGGGTCCTAGTGGTACATTAGTAGAGTAATTAGAAAGGCTAGTGATTTACTATAAAAAATAAGAAATCTAAGGCCAAGAAAGGGTATTCAAGTAAAGAGGGAGCAATACCATACTGACCAATATTCATTTCATTTGATGACATAGTTATATTTGAATCATCCACAACATCAACCCCTATCTTAGTGATAGTCAAAACTCCCATATTAATGATTCATCCCCCAAATATTTTTGTTTTTCCTATAGATCCAACACCTCCACCTCCTATCTTTACTCCTCCTTCACCCCAAGTGACTCCACCCTTGATTCCCACCACTATACATATGGTAGTAAGTTCATTGAAAATAATGAAAATAAGTCAAGTGGACACTTAGGGTCACCCTTTAGTGGATATTTATGTTTCTATTCCACTTTCCCATCATATAATTTCAATCTCTCCATCCATTCCATCCCCATTGATTTCAAACACTACTCAGCAATATAAAGCCATGGACTCAATCATTCTAACTTAAGTGCCACTAGTTATACCAACTCTTAGGATAAGTACTACTCCATTTTCATCACCTTTAATCTTTCTTACCTTACCACCCCTAAGTAGACCTACCACTTTAATTTATTCATTTGATGATTTCACCTCCACACTTCCACCAGTCCCTATGTTTTGAATCCATATGTCTACTCCCCCATTAATATCACTTCCATCTCCTACACCCCCAGTAGACACATATATTCCCATTGACCCTACCTCTTCTACTTACATAGTAATCCAAACCTCTTTAGTGGAGATAGGTGAGGAACAAGTCCTTGATGCAAATGTTGACATTCAAACTACAAATGGGTATGAAATTGCAAAGACATCTACCAATCAATTAGTGGTAGTATAAGTAAAAAATTTAACAATTATAACCATGCCTACTAGTGTAACATATTGAGCTATAGATTCTTAAGTGATAGTGTTTACACAACATGATGCTACCTTGATTTGGTTAGCACAAGTATTGGGGAAGAAACATAAGCAAATGGTGTCCCCTAATACATTGGATTTTGGTTTTTTAAATACATGCAATAAATCCAAGGATAATCCTCAAAGATTCTCAATGATAATATATGACTCAGCAAGGGGAAGATATCTATTGTTTACAATCCCCCCCCCCCTAAATAAAAAGAAATAAGATATAGTGGTGGGGAACTATCAAGTATCAAAAGTTTACCATGGGTATCATACAAGAGAGGGGTTGAAAGATGACATTAATTCCATATTTGATAAAATGGATAGTGCTAAGGTAACTAAGGATGAATTTAAAAATAAGGTTGAACAACTTATAATTTTATTAAATAAATTCATCAATCCCACTACTCAATCAACATAACCTAAACCAACATAGCTAGTCACCTAGATCATAGATCAGGCAACACTTGATATGGTGATAGAAATTTCTAGCATGAGAAAGGACACTAAATAATGTGCAAAGGATTTCATCTTCAAAGGCAACAAATTATTGATATAATAATAGATCACTATATATTTTTGAGAGAAATAAGGTTCACTTTGAGATAATTGATAAGCAAATATCAAGGAGAGATAGAAACCTTGAGTCTTTTATATCCCAAATTGATAGTTGTGGATTCAATTGACATAAACATCCTCCTTTGGGAAAAAATAATGAATAATGATGCAAATAAAGAGGAATTAGATATATTTTCTCAATTTAGAATAAAAATGCTTAAAGAAGTTGCCCATAAGGACAAGGTTGTATATGACAAGGTCACTAACATGCTATATGACATGAAAGATTTATTGAATAAAGTGTTAGTCAGCCAACAAATTATGAATATAACTTCCTTTTATTAGAAGAGGTTTAGATTAAATTCAAATAAGTGATCAAAAATTAATCTCCATGAGATACTATCTTTACCTCTAGCTATATCCACTACTACATCAAGTATCACAACATGTTGGATTAGATGGATAAAGATATTCAAGAATACAAAACCTTAAGGAGGGAACTTTTAAATACAATAAGAGATTTTGATGTCACAAACATCTACTTTCTTGGCCCAGATGAAGAGATAATTAAGGATATATTCAAGGATTTTGATGTGTATGTTCAAAATTTACAATCCAAGAAAGATAAGGAGGTAGAAGAAGTGTTAGAAATAGATTGATTCTTTCTATTAAAATCATTCTCATATATTATATTTTCATTATTTGTAAAATATTATAATGTTTTAAAAACACATTTTTAAAATTACAACTATCTTTTTAATAGCTCTTTTTGAGAAAGATCCATTTCTACTTTACACTTTCTATTTTGATAGGTTCGAAATTGTAAAAAGAAGACATGTAAATTACACCATCCATTTTGACATGTTCTAATTGATTAATTTGTAAAAATACATATTAGAAATTAAAATTCTAGTTTTGATAAAGTGATATGACTTGAAAGTTTTAAAATTCACTTGTAAATTACAAATTAGGGTTTTGTAAAAAATTAACTTAAGTTTGCTTGAGGTTATCTTTTGTTCAAAGATTTATTTTTCACTTTGGCACCCCCATTTTCATGAAGAGTCATTACAAATACATGAAGGAGAACATAGGAATTTCATAAAGATTTCTCAAGTTCCTTAGATGCCACACCAATTGAAAATCACACCTAGATCTTGAATGATTATTTCCAAACATTTTCACCATGCCTTGAATGCCATAATTGTTATTTATCATGTCTCTTTCCATGGAGTTTTTAGGTTTGCATGTTCTTCTACTAGGCATTTGAGTTTCTATTAACTACATCTCATTTATGAGATAGTTTGTATAAATATGGGCAAGACCCCAAATAATATTTATATTTTTTTTGCTAGGAATATTATTCTACATTTTGAGTATCTTTTCTACATGTTGTAACCTGGCGAATGAGAAATAGCTGAACATTTTCATTTTTCATCTAATAAATCCCTATGTATGCAAAGTTATTTAAATATTTTTGAATTTTTTAATTATTATTTCAATCACAAAATTTCATTTGTTATATTTTATACCCTTTTGGAAGATTGTTTGATTAAAATAAAATAATCTTATCCCCTTTATGAAAACTAGCAAATGTTGCCTTTGATTTCCCATTTACATAAGTTTATGATCCTACAAATTTCAATATTTTTTTCCTATTGTGTTGTTTAAATAAAGCATTAAAATTCACTATAAAAATATTTAGTGTAACCACCATTTTCATTTTTGCAAATTTCATTGTCAAACTCTTTTCCCCAATCAAACCCTAGTTTAGGATAAAGAACACTATAGGAGAAAAATTTATATAAAGTTGGAAATCAATCAATTGTACCAAATTTAGTGAAAGGAATTCATCCTTCTCTAGATGTTTACCTCAATTCACCAAGGTCCTATAGCTTGGATGTTTCCCATTGTATCATTAAATTTTTGCATAGTGAGATGCTACATCAAGGAATGGGTGTAAAATCTATTATAACAATAAATAAACTAGGGATTGAAACCAATAAGTGTAAGTAAACTAAGAAATCATCAAAATTTATAATCTAGTTATAAGCATATGCTAGTCCATGAGTGGAAGGAAATAACATATCAATATAACACATACACACATGTATATATCGACCAATGTAAAAAACTAAAGATTATATGGATGGATATACTTACCTTTGTTTGATGTTTTAGCACATGAGTCTTCTCTTTGGATCAATTATAACATTATGAGTGATGTTCTAGGTGAATCTCAAGACCTAAAAAATAATATATAATAATTATTAGTTGGGGACCCCAAATAATAGGTTCACCTTTCTAGTTCAACTTCACTCCTTAAGAAAATAAAATACCTTGTCAAAATTAGCCTTCCACAAGAGTATGCTCATAATCAATAATTTATCTATAAATAATGGAGTATCCTATTAGATATTAAACTATTTCAAAACTGGAAATCAATAATAATCACATAATAGATTGTATTCTTATGATCATAATTCATTCAAACCATTACAAATATATAAGAAGAATATTTCTTATTATCAAGGATATATCTTCAATAACTTTCTTATATTCATGAGTTGTTTGAATAACTCCAATCATATATATCAAACTTATACATACATACATATGTATATGTATATATATATATATATATATATATACATATATATATATATATATATATATATATTATTGTTACACAAAAATAATATATTATTATCTAACAAATTACCATAAGTAAATATTATTTACAAAATGTAAATATTAATCCCAACATTCTAACCCCCCCTTAATTTTTACATGTTAAAACATATCACATTTTTTGAACTGCAACCTTTCACCAAAAGATTTGACCTCATGATATTGATACAATACTAATGGTACTCCTCATCAAATTTCATGCTTTTCAATAGGTTTGCCATAAACTTTAACATGAATGGGGAACCATAAACCTATTCACCTCATGTAGTTTTCAAGATCACCACTAACCTTTTCAAGATCCATGAGTGCTACAATACATTTCGAGAAACATTCTAAAATGATTCTATGAGAAGGGTTACATAATATTTTTACTCACAAGTAAATAGGAACATACCACATCTATTCATATTTTTCACACCATACTAAAAAAATTGAAAAAAACACCACATAACTAAAAAAAATGTCACCACATTGCATGGGCCATGTCATTGGTGACTGATGATAGGATCTAATAACCTCATGCCTCCAACATCTTTGATATTATTGATTACTCATCAAATTGGGCATTAAGGATCAATGATAAATTCCACTACATGTCATATTTATAAGAACCCCCCCCCCCAAAAAAAATAACTTTTATGATTCAATAAGATATCAAGTTCACCTAATATTACATCCATAGAATAAAATTTTACATTTAACTCTTTTGACATGCATTTCTAAGATGACACACAAGAACTCAATATTGAATATTAAATAAACCTTTATGTTTTGAAAGCATATAAAAGGTATATTGAATCAAATGTTTAATGATTAAAGACATTATATAATATATGTATGTATGCAAACTTTATTTTGACAAATAACATAAAATAATACTAAACCAAAATTAAACTACATGCAAAATGGAATCTTGTGGATTGTATGACAAATCCTTGATAAATTAAATGACACTTTTGGTGATATCAAGAGAAAACATGTACTTTAACCTAAGAACTACACTCAATAGATGGGTAAATTTGGATTTAGTAGCACGACTGATTAAAATGATACATGATGGATGTAATACACTCAAAAAACTATGTAAGCTTCAAATGATATGACTGTTCTACATTTTGAACACTAATAATAACTATTTTATTTTCTCTTTATTAGAATTATGGTAATCCAAAAAGTTTGATATGGTTTTTTAAATTTATAGTGGAAGTCTATATCACATTCCCATCCTCTACATTCATACACATATGGATTTACTATGATGTTGGATTATGTAGATCTAGGTCAAGACTATGTCATATGTAAGATCTAACTCCAAAAATCCATAAAACTGTATGCCAAATTTTTTTTAGAAAATTTATGGAATTACTTTGAAAAATTAATCAAATAACAATTTAACTACTTTTAAACTATGATAATACTATCTACGAAATCTATTTTCCCATTTTTTTTCTCATACACAAGGTCAAATAATCAATCAACCACCCCTATTTTTCACCTATCCTTCCATCATATATTAATCCTAATCTAATACCAAATGTAAAAAATGGAGGATCCTATCAAAGATTATGCAATTTCAAACATATAAATCAATAATAATCACACAATATATTATATTCTTTTGATCAAAATTCATTGAACCATTACAAATATATAGGAAGAATATTTCCTTTTATCAAGGAGGTAGATTCAACAACTTTCCTCTATTCATGAGTTGGTTGAACAACTGCACTCATGTATAACATACTCTAAATATATATTATTGTTACACAACAATAATATATTATTAACTAACATGTTACCATAAGTAAATATTATTTACCCAATGTAAATACTAATCCCAACATTATCTACTTATTACCAAGGTGAATTTTAATGTGTGATTAGTGAATATTATATGTATTTTTTATGGTAATGAAAATTAGGAAGCCTATATATGGATCCAAATCCTAAAATTAATATATCAAAATTTTCTTACAACATTGGTATAGTGAAATAAATAATAAAAATATTAGTGGACATAATTATAAATTGGTCAATCCAATGTAAAAGGAAAAAGTGATAACATATAAAATACTACTTCATCCTAATTGATTTAGTTATCCAAGAGTATAAAATGTCATAATTCCTTTGGTTAAGCTAAAGGTGTCAAGAATAAGCACATAAATAAGAAGAAGAGTAGAGGTGAGGGAGATCAATAATAAATGAAGGCTAAAGTGAGAATATGATGATAGATGCCAAAATCAATAACATAATATAATTGAGGGAACATTTCCCAAAAGTATCACAAATTGGGATACCCTAATCCGATGTAATACTTTGGACTTACACTCAGGATGATTGATACACTAATGATTCCTAAAAGAGAAATTGTCAATAATTGAAATATATGAGTGTATACATATTACCCACATAAAGTATACCAAATTTCATAATATTTAAATGTATGGTGGTGATTTTCAAAATAATATAGGAACACAAAATAATTTTAAGTTTTATAAATAAATGATGGAAAATGAATGAATTAACTAGATATAAAATATACATACCTCGACTTACCTTTCTAATGAAATAGAGACAAAGAAAATAACTTAGTATTAATCATGATGGATGTAGAAACTACACATAAAACCATAATGATAAAAGGCTAAAAATGGATCAAATCAATGTGTGTATATAGATAAGTCTAAAATAGATAAAAATAATGTATGTGTATATAGATAATTAAAAAATAGAAATATGTGAAACTCTTAAAAAATATGGGGGTAAGTAATGAAATGTATATAGCCACAATGGTAAAGGATAAATGAGATATAGAATACCCAAGGAAAAAGGAAATTATATAAAAGAGATCAAATGGGTTGGATAGCCATGATGTAAAATCTAGTCATGTCTAGACGATCCAAAGGAAAGGATTGTAATATAGAGTAAGTGATACAATGTGACTAGAAAAGAATAATCTAAATTATAAATTATGTTTATATTACTTGATAAAAAAGAGAATAAAATATCAAGGTATTAAATCTAATAATTATAAATCCTATAAAAATAAGTAAATAATGAAGAGATCATCCTATAAAAACTCAAAGATGTAGATTATATTCAAATGGTAACCTTTGAACGTTAGTACTATCACGATGCTAAAATGTTTGAAAGATATGGATAAAATTAAATACATAAGAGGAGATATATTTTGAAATAATTCTATCTATCAATTAAAAATAAGAATATGAGGGAAAATAAACCTCCACCAAGGAAAAACGTGTTATTTTATAGAAAAAAGGCACTCTATTTAGTTTAGCAAGACTAATACTTATCAACATTAATGACCTTAGAAAATGTAACCCAACAAGCATATATATTGGATTAGTGAGTGAATCATTTAGATCATACCATGATGCCTATGCATAAAAAATAAAAGTATCATACATTCCCATGTTTTTTCCTCCATTCCTTAGGACCTTGACAAATTTGTTGATTAGCTATGAGGATTAGGTTCTTACATGAAATGTCAAGTTCCAATACTAATATATATGAATCCTCATACCCTAGTCTATTAGTCTACCACACTCTAATGTACATTGGGATATTTTATGATCCCAACCGAAGTGTTTTAACCTCAATTAGGATAGAGATATTTTAAATGATATGATCAAATATGTTGGTTTTTTTGACATTTGAAAGATAATTTTACTTTGGTATTAAATTTTTATTTTTTATTTTTGTTTTGATTTTTGATTTAATATCTAAGCTTCTTATTTTTTATTTATTTTTAAATATTTTCCTTCTCCATGTAGATTCAGGAGACCATCAAGAATGCTTGATATGACTAACACAAGAGATATTAAACCTATACACTAAAGAGGAAATACTATAAACCAAGACTCTTATATATTCTAGGCACACATATTAAAAAAAAAGTGTGATCATAGAACCAACCTTGGTGTGCCCAAAAAGATGTGGAAAATGGGGAGAGATAATAATGAGAATGATTGAGTTTTACCAATTTATAAAAAATGTGTAGAAAGGAGGATTTTATAATGGAAAACATATTTGAGACTTTCATCATAATATCAGGTAGAATATAGATGTAAGACATGTATATATAGTGTAACATTTTTTTGACAAGATAATATAGATTAATGTAAGTGACAAAACAACACTTTTAACTATTGTATTATGTTTATAAGATAAAACCTTGATATGTTTTAGAGCAATATAATATTATATTAGGTAATAAGGAGTATGGGTGCTTATGAATAGGATCTAGTTGTGTTCTCCAAGGTCTTACTATTAAACTCAAAAACTAAAAATTAAATAGGTATAAATATAATTAGGATAAAGCCTTGAGGCCTATAAAAATAGAGAGAAATCCATGAGTAAAATAAATATAGTATTAACATTTAAAATCCAAGATGTGAAATGAAGTATTAATAAAGAGGAGAAGAACCATGTGGTGTAAAAATCAGTAGCAAAAGTTAAAATCAAAGAGGTATAAAAATATCTTGGAGGTGAAGAGTAAAATAGTAATAATATGTGAAATCCAAAAGGCACACAATAAAAAGAAATGAGACTAGATGTGAATAATAAGGTAAAGGATAAAGTATGAGGTAAATTGAGGGAAAACCAAGAGGATAAAACATATGGGGTCATTTTTTTCCAAGGGAATGGTTGTATTGCCTAAGGTATTATAATACAACTAAAAATTTGAAAAGATAAAATGCATAAAAATAAGGGAGGATATTGGAGTAAAAAGAGAGAGGTGAATGAGGAGATTATCTAAGAGAATAAGATTGAAGATAATGATATTTTAGGTGATAAGTTACCTAAAGATATGAATAAATTATATAATATTAAACCCACAAGTGTAAATAAAGTAAGCTAGGCTGTAACACATAAAGGTTATAAGAAAAGAAATGAAGAGTGTTAGAATAAAATATAAACTATCCTAAATGTATAAATATGTAAAAGTATGAATAAAAAATAAACTATGAAGAACATAACTATATCATACGACTCATTTGTTTAATTATAATAATTTTATATAATCTTCCTTTTTATTATGCCCGTAAGAAATTACCTTTATAATATTGATTGGCCATAATTTTATGATCTTAACTAGAATATTTTTTACTTTGAAAATAAGGATAAAACCCATAATTTTAAAACCAAGAATCATCTAGATGTTTTAGATATTCTTGAGTAAATGGTTTACCTTTGATAATAGTTTTATACCCTTTTGGATGAGGCTATTTTTTTTACACCATTCCATGTTTGGTCTACCGAAGGATTTAGGTGACTTGGGAAGTTTGTCAATATGAAAATTATTTTAAATATTGTATGTGTTAATGCCTTTCTCTAGAATTGTGAAATGGAAATAAAATTTTTAGGGAACTGATTAGGAAAAGTAAGATAGGTTACTATGATCTACATAATTGGATTTAGGTGGGTCAAGAATCACTTGTTTACTCTTGTTGATGGCTTGATCTACACTACAATAATATGTGTAATTTTTACCCTCTTCTTCTAGATGATTACAGTATTTGTAATGTTGTATATCTATACAAATAGTAACCTCCATTACAAAGTGGGGGAATTATATGTACTAATTCAACATGAAAGTAACTAAACACATATCATAGATATAAGGAAAACCAAGAAGGAGATTATACAGTAATTCCAAATCTAAAACATATCATATGGTATTATTAATGATAGTCTAAACCTAGATGGGTAAGTAATTTTTTCTTGATAAATCCATTTTAGTATTGTCATACCCCTTGATAGTGATGATCATATTCTTAAAATCTATCACTATTTAGCCTAGATGCTTCACTAGATGAAATGGAATAATATCAAGTTCAAAACCATTGTCTATGAGTACCTTCTTGATTTTATGATGGGTAATGTTGATTTCAATGTATATGGAGTTGAGTATGTGAATCTCCAAGATCTAACATGAAACTCTAATCAAATTTAAGGTTAGGACGAGGAAATAAATTTCCTATGAATGCTTGAAATTTATCAAGAGAAATATTTCTAAAAATCTTAGGTCAACTTAATAGGTCATACAAAACATATTTGTGGACTTGTGATAAATTCAAGAGATACTATATGGAAATTCATGATGGATTTTTATTGAAATAATCTACAACATCATATTATTTTTCAATAGGGGGAGTATTTTAAAACTATGGGGTATTATGAACAGGATTTGAACTAGAAGGTGGGATAATATTAGAAGAAGAGGAGTCAATTCCTAACCCCAAGGCATCAAGTTATAGCAATATAATCTTGATATGGGATAATATTATGATAATTAGAATAATTGTAGGTAGGTCCTAGGATATTAATCCTCAAACAAAGATTATTTTTTTGAGGAGATCACATAATAGACATGTTATGATTAAAATTTGCACCCTTGAGGAGGTTTTTTAAGACTCATCACTTAAGTGATAGCATGGGAAGAATCCTAGGTTATGGGTGACCTAAAGAGTTGATTGAACCTATAGATAGGGCTATTTACCTTGATTCATCACTTAATAACTATCATTAAACCTACCAAATTATAAGTGGAAAATGAGAGATAACTAAAATTAAACTAAAGAGGTAATGCACCAAACTTGTTGACCACTACCACACATTTTCAATTGCATAATGAGCATGAAGCTGACATATTCATTAATTACTCCTAATTTATTGATATTACTTCAAAATTTCAATATGAAGGTTGTGGATGATGATTAGGAATGGAGGGATAGTTTTTAAGAGGTATAAATGACACTAAATAAATATTTCCTCACTTAACCTTCACATGACCACTTAAACACTTCATATAACTTGCAAGAGTGAGTTCAAACTACTTATAGGTGAGATAATGAGATAACATGTCAAATAAAACTAAATAAACACTAGACAAGATCACTCATTCTTGCATAAACACTAACATATAGTCATAATAGAAGGTAAAATTAGATTATTTATTGATTCAAATGATTATAAAAGGTGTAGGGTTTTTCCATACTCAACTAAAGGATCCATTCAATTCAAAAATCATGAACATATATAATAGTGTGAAAAATAAATAGAGGAAATGAATAGGATTTTCATATGACAAGTGTCATCTCAAAAGAAATAAGTTACAAGCAATAAAATATGCAAGCAATTATGAATTATTATATCATCATGTGTACACTTGATCTTATCTTCTTTCTCATCAAGTGTGGTGTGGAGTGACTCTTCACCTTTTAGGATAACTCATCAACCTCATTCTTTAAACTATCCATTCTTATTTAGAATGAATTATGAGATTATGTTATGATATGTGGTACCCTTAACCATGATTATTAAAGCTATCCAATTCCATACTAGGATAATTATATATATCTTTCAATAGGTGAGTCTAACGATCAAGAATCAAGTGTCTTCAAACTGATAAGAACTTGCCTTTGATTGGAAAACCTACTTGATTTAGGTGAAGACCGCCATGGTGAGTCTATCTTTCCATCTTTATCCTAGTCCTTTGCTTGATTAATGATAAAACATCTTGAATATCCCTAAAACACCTTATAATGGTTCATTCCACCCTTTTTAAAGATAAAAACCACCCCCCAAGACTAATAGGTAGGTGCATTACGTTTGTTAGGAGATTTTGATGACATATTTATTTAATAATTTATCTTAAAACCTTAAACTAATGTTATAATTACTATAAACCTCTTGATGAACTTATAGAATCATTTCCCTTGTCTTTTCTAGATCATATATGGTTACAAGGTATTCTAATAGGTCTTACTCAGTCAAATTTCTTGAAGACCTATCAAAACCTACCTTTTTGGTCCTGCACAAGTCATTTCTAGGCCTCTATTCATACCATCTCAGTGCACACATGCCCAAAAATGGATCAGATAAATTATCATGATAACTAAAAGGGTTATTTAGTTGTTTCCAAAGTCAAGTGGATGTATCTAAATCACTTAGAAACCAAAACTCAATCATCGGGTCATTTACAAGATTTTAGAAGGGTTTTAGGTGTGAAACCTTCCTAAAGATAGCTAAAAAAGGTATGTTTCTTAAAATAATTACTAATTCCACAAATTGGGAGAACATAGGGTCCATAAATACCTCTTAACACCATTGTCTCCCATGCACCTACTCATTGTGCTTCCCATGTGAATAAAATGACCATATCTAACTATTTAGGCTTGTTCTAATAGGTTGAGGGAGTGTTTTGGTCTAAAAGGTCACTTAAGGGTTAATTATCTACTTGGAAAAGGTTATAATAGGTTTAAGACACCTCCAAAAAAAAATTACAACATTTTATCTCAAATGTATTAAGGCCTGATATATCCACTAATGAGGGTTTGAGAGCAAATTTGGCATTCTAGCCCTAGTGACCCCTTTTTTAGTTTATTTCCCTCTTATAAGGGTTCCATCCTATGTGGGAGCTATTTTTAGGACCCCATACACCTTTCCTTACCTTATAAATCTAATATCAATATAAAAACCATTTATTATCTTCAAACTTTTGGTGACATACTTTAAATTCTTCATTAGATCTATAGCTATACAATTTATGTTTCTTGGGTATTAGACCCTCAAAATAAACATACTCAATTGGTTTTGACCATATTTATGATCCTATAAAGGGTATTGATACTAATCACTCTCACTCTAACCATTTTAAACCCTTTATCATCTTATTGATGTGGGTTTTATTCACACCTCCAAGATTTTTAAATAAGGTAACCTCTAACATTTTGGAATCTCTTCGAAACTAGTTTCCACTATAGGGCATGAGTTATAGGTACATGGTTATAAAAATTGTTTGGTATAATATCATGTTGATCCTATGGATTTTTTAATTAGTTTTTTGGGTGGATGTGTGGATTTTAATAAAAATGAAAAATTACTAGGTGAGTTGGATGGGTGGAAAACTATCCTATGGTGGGTAGATCTCAAAGAAACTTCAAAAAGAAGGAAGGGTAAGTTATAAATAAGGTTATATGTCTTTTAAATGGATTTTTTTTTTGTTTCTTTGGTGGATAAGTATCTCAAAAACCACTATTTTTTACTTTTTTATTTTCTACACTCATGAACAAACATGGCTAAGAGTCTTGGATCAACAAATATAGGCTGTTTAATGGTCTCAAATGAAGGTTATTATTCTTAAGGAAATTTTTTCACTCCTTTAGATAAGAGATTATAAATAAAACAATTAACACCTATAAGACTTATCTAATTAGATACCTATACACACCTTGGATTATCAATTCAACTTATACTAATTATCTAAATCAATGAAATCTATTAATCTTCAATAGCTATTTCACATCTAGGACTAATACTCATTAATAAAATAGTTAGATTCATCCATAGCATTGGCACACATCAAAATTATTGAATCAATACAAATAAATAAAATTCAAATTAATTAATATAGAGAGGGAATAATAAAGAATAAATAAAATTGTATGATAATCAATTCCTTGATTTCTTCGTATAGATACATTCAAAAGTCTAAACCTTTGAAAAGAGGATTATATATGTACATAAATATCCTGGGGAAGGGGTTTCCTCATCCTACAAGTTTAGAACATTTTGTTTACATATTGATATACTATATGATAAGTCTCAATTACATATTAATAGGTCATAAATATCTTAGTCATGTAATATGTGCATGCCAAAAAAATAATTTAGTTAATTACAAACTAAGACTTAACTATTCAGTTATATTCATTACATGAAAAAAAATGGTACAAAATTAGCCTTCATGCTCAATTGGATCTTGCTTAATGTGTCTCAAAATTGTCATCAAAATTGTAGTTTTACTCATGCTTGATGATGTAATAATTAGAGTTGTACTTGGATATGCACTAGTTTATTGAGTTATTTTTACCATGTCAATTGTAGTAAAAGTTGGCGTTGACATGGTTGTAGTCATTGGCACTGTAGGTGGATTTTGTGTAGTAGAACTAGTAGGTGGCATTTGTTGGGCTATGTTCTTATTAAAATATAAGCCTTGGTAGTGATTATTACCTTAGTTTGTTGTGCTTGAATTAGGTTCATATCCAAGAGATGTGGCCTAGTCACCTTACTCATATAATCCATCAACTTGGCATGTTCTATCTTTGTGTCTCTAAAACTGACATGAAAGATTTCCACCTTTGTCACCTTTTTTCTAGTTGAGCTCAACTTATCTTTTATGTCTTCTAAGTTTAAGCCTTGTAGACTCTATTTGAAGCAATCATAGGCTTGCTTAATCATTTAACCAAATGTAGCCTAAGTCACCATCTTGGCTCCACTATCCTAAATTGTAGTCAATTCTTGATTTATTAAACTTTTCTTGGCTTACTTCTCTTGCTTGAATAATTTATTCACTAGAGCCTATGAGGATGATATCTTATCCCTAGCATATTATGTTATTATCAAAGGTAAAATAAAATCATTTGATGCCTCTAATGGGGTCATCAAGTCTAAATGGATAAATACCTTATTGGGGGTATAAAATACTAAGAAATTTAGTTTATTATCATCTTCCCTGTGATTTTTAAATAATTTGGTTATAGAATTGACATGAGGAACCAAACTTACTCTCAAAGAATGAATATAATCAATAATCTCATACAACCTAAGTGATGAATTTTATACGTCCTACTCAATACCCCAAGGGACTTGGATTACCTATTGTTTCTCCTTAAGAGTTTCTAATTCCTCTTTGAGCTCTTGTCTAGCCATTTTAGTCCTTTCATGTATGGCCACACTTACTTATTTATGGGTCTCCATGTAGGAATTTAGGTCTTCAATATATGGGTACTATCCCTTTTGTCTATTTTGTCTCTTATTAAGGGAATAGACTTCTTCCCTCTCCTCCATGATTAGATTTCTACCTAAGTTATCTTTAATTTTTGTCTTCCTTACTCGATGTATTGATGTTATGGCCTTATCAAATAATGGTCTCACTATTGGAAAATTAGTGATCTATATATTGGGCTTCTTAGAGGTTAAGGTTCCTAAATCCTTGGCCAAATATGGAAGAGTGAGATTTTAGGGAAGTGGCTCAGCATCCACTTGTGCATGTTATTCAAGATAAGGCTTAGTTTTAGTGGAAGGATTGGTCATTGATGACCATAATATTTTTGACCAATTTTCATTTATAATTATGATATTAGATACATAATAAAGATTAGTTTCTTTTTTTTGGGACATTTTGGTGATAACTATTATGGTTGTGGAGGTTGGTGTGCAAGAAGGTAAAGGTGAACCCAATTGGGTAAAAAGAGATGCAACTAGAGTGATGGATTGGGTAATGGTTAGAATGGTCAAAATCATGGTTAATGGGATAGATAGTGAAGGAATAGAAACCACACCAGTGGATGGTGGAGTAGGTTAAGTGGTAGTCATAGTGGGTAAATTTATATATGGGTGAATAAAGAGTAAACCCATAGAAAATGATCAAATAGGAATAAATGTATAGACAATTAGTGTAGGGGTGATAGAAACTATCAATAAGGACATCAAAGGAAAAGGCCTACAATGGATATTAACAAAAGGACTTTACTAGATGGTTCACCTATGATAGGTACCTTGTCCTTTAGTTCTTGTAGTCTCAATAATTTGGCCTACTAAAAATACTCCTCATCGACCTCTTATGTTGGAGCGGTTTATGGTATGGCTTCCTTAGGATTCTTTTGATACCACTTGGTTATTTTGCCTACTTTTAGATTTGTTACCTCTTGGGGAAGAGAATGGGAATAATGTTAGGAGTTGTGGATATATAATCCATTATTTCCTCTTCATCAAATGATTCTAGCCATATGATATTGAATTATTACCTCTATGCAATATTTATTATTTGAATCAACTCCTCAAACAAATCTTTTGTGACCTATATCAGTTTAACTATTAAAGGTTTAATTAAGAGCATTTGTTCCTCTTCATATTGTGTAGAGGTAGCCACTTATTTTTCTTGGGGTTAGTTTTCCTATGCTCTAATGAGTGATGATTCAACTACCAAATTCTATTGATATTAAGGTTGTCCTTGTGCTATTTACAGATCTTGTCTCTCTCCTTTTGGTGTCTATGATGGCCTACCACTCAAAAAATATAAAGATCTCCATCCTTGAGGAGTTGGGATCCTAAACATTATTGCATCAAGTATGAGAGATGGTTCTGCATATATCACTTTCAACAAGTCCTCACTCAATCGTAAAGTTGTGGTAATTTCTTTCACCTTGTCATTGTCCTCAGTATTTAGGATTATAAAACATGATCCATTGGATCATGTTTATAGGCAAGGCCAAGGGTATGATTTTTCTTTTGGACCATGCCATGAGAGTCCCAAACTCTATGAGGGAGGGAAGGAAATGCATACGCATCCATAGAATTCATAGCCTCCTTAAACTACCTAAAATATATGTATTGTATTTTCTTGATGGTGATGTGGGAGCTATGGAATGTGGCCTCATTATTATTTATTAATTATTCATCAATGTCATTACATATTTGATATACAATTTCCTTGTCAACTACTTTGTCTAGAATGAACTTATGGAGCTGAAGAGCATCCAACTTGTGGAAAAACACCATAACAATAGTATATTATAGGTAAATATAGTAGTATCCTATGCTTTTATCTAGTGTCAGGGCTATGATGGGGTAAATTATTTCTAAAGGTCAGCCATGGATGGCCAGCTAAACCTAAGGGTATAGATCCTCAAAAATATTTGTTATGTTTCTCACATATGAATATATGTCCATAAAGGATTAGTAATCACAAATATTATTCTTGATGACTTCTATGTTAGGATCCCATAGGACTATAGCATGTATACACACTATCCCATGACCATGTCTAACAAATAAGACACCATGTAAAAATTTCCTCCTAGTGGTCGCTTGTATTTATGTAACATTATTCCTAGAGTCACACATTGATTAATTTATCTAAAGTGTAGGTGCACTCTGAGGTACTTAATAGCTCTAATAGGGGAACCTAATCCAAGTGTAATAATTACATACTTGCATGGACAAAAATTTATTTTAATGGTTCCATTCCCATATATATTCCCAATCTAAATAAGGTGATTAGAATGGGGTTCTTGACATGTTCCTTCAGAATGAAAGTCTCTCTAGGGAGGAACCACCTTGGTAACACTCACTATGTATTATTAAACTTATTACATTTAATAGTAGTTTAAAAATCAAAAGTGACATATGAAATGGGTAGGATCAAGTACATAATAAATACTTTTCCTTCTATATATGTGACAAGTGTGTTATTTTTGGCATAGTGAAGGTATATGTCATCCATTATTCTCCCTTCAAATGAGAGGTTCCATAGTAAGATTATGGATGGCATAACCTCCAACTTCATAAATATCTAATGTAGGGCTTGATATTTGAAAGGAAGTAGGTCCTTTACTATTTTCTTATCCTTAATTAAGATGTCTTATTCAAGTGTAAAAGAGTTTACTTTCTCCACTTCTTTTCATAATGCTGAGTAATTTGGATAATGCCCATCGAATCCAGTCGCATCAAACACCATGTCCAAATAATCTATGAAATCCTTGATAGAGAACCTAGAGAGTGATAGGGATCCTTTATATGGCCTATATTATGATGCCTTGGTAGTTTAATGGATACCAGTATGCTCCATTTTTTTGATAATGGTTTATAACATTGAACTAAATTTCATGGATTAACAAGGTACTCTGATAACAATTAGGGCTTTTGGGATCACATAAGGATGAAGTTTAATTGAGATAAAAGATGAAATGACATGAAATTTTATAGTGTCTTGATTTTAATAGACTTATGCACTTATTTCTAGTTTGTATGCCATTAATTTTCAACATCTATGACTAGAAGTGATCTTTTTAGCAAAAATGAGATAGTTTTTGCTAGAAAAGATCACTTGTTGTTTCATGGACTATGGAATCATAAAATATGTAAAATATATGATCTCATCACCTTAATTAAATTCAAATTTTAACCACCTTATCCTATTGTACATGTCATGTAGGATTCCTTTTCATTCAGGGTGCCACCATTTTACATTTCATCTTTTACCATGTGTCATTAAGTATTCTAGTCAATAGAATTCAAACTTTACCTTTGGACTAAATACCCAAAAAGCCAAAATGTTCTTGAAATAGATTGGACCCAAAATAATTTATCCTAAATTTTTCAAAACAAAACTTTTCAATGACAAAATTACTTTTTAAAAAGGTATGGCTTGGGCTAAAATAATTTTATAGAAAGTCCTCGAAGAGAAAGACCCCAAAATGATAGTTTTCAAAACAAAGATTTTGATGACTAAGTATGAAAAAAAAAGTTTTTGAATTGAAATATATGCAATAAAAGTTTCCAACACAAATCCTCAAAGGAGAAATTTTCTGAGGAGAATCTTTTCAAAAAAATGTTGTCGATATAAAAGTTCCCAAAGAGAAAGCTCCAAAAAAAGACCTCAGGAAGAAAAGTTGTCTAACTTTCCAACCAAAGACCAAAATCACTAAAGTAAACCTTTCAAAAATATTTTTTTTGATGAAATTTTTTATAAATATAATATAATTTTTCAAATGAAAGATTTCAAAGACCAAACTCATCAAAGTAAACGTTCCAAAGTGAATGTTACCGACATGAAAGTTTCCAAATAAAATATTCCAAAATAAAGTTTCAAAAGACTAAATTTATCAAAGATAATCTTACCAAAACACATTAATCTAAATTCCTATCATGAAAATCCATTATTTCCATATTTTAATTAATAGGTTAGTTTGAACAAGTGCTTAAAATGGAATTAAATACACCACAACATGATTCAATGTTAAAATCACTAAGTTTCTACAGATAATAACAAGTATCACAACCCTCAAAAACACATAGATACCTAGATAAAATATTCATTATTTCCTAAAATCAAGGGGGTCCCCACTTCTCAAAGAAAAAATATATGGTGGAGTTTTTTGAATACAACAAATGGAGACTTAGAGGGGTGAATACTATAAAGTTTACAAAAACCCATAATTCATGGTTTTACAATCCTAATATTCATCAAAAATTTAAACTAAATTAAATGATTAAAAACAAAAATGGAAAAATAATCTTAATAATCCTATTAAATATAATAAATTTACTTATCTCTTGGATCTATGTGTGGAATTTTTTTCTTTACCTATTATCTTAGGTTTTTAGGCAAACACATGAAGGTGAGCCATAGGTTTCACTTTGATTGGGTGTTAGGTTTATAGATGGGGAAATTGGGCATTAATCTAAAAATATCCAGTTGTCCATAGCCTTGGAATAGATACCTTTGATCACATATTCCTCCTTCATATTTTTCAAGATGTGTGATACATTGACCTCATTTCATCATGTAGCCTTTGAATCCCTTTTTTTATTTTCTTTTGGATTTTTTTATTATGCCTTTAATTTTTTATTTTTTAATCTTATTTTCATTTTGATTTTGTAAATATGGAAAAGTTAAACACAATGAGATGGTCTTATTAATTTTTTTTTTAAAATCAAAATGTCCTTGACAACTCTTGCTCATGTCCATGGTTTTTACCTTAAACAAGTATTAATGTTTTATGTGCATTTAACCTAAGGGAATAAGGAGAGTTTTCTAGGTTTAAATATAAATGTGGGAGAAAATTTCAAATTCCTTATTAAATCATTACCTTTAGGACATGTTCATGGCTAACTCTCTCATTACTTACCTGGATTAAGAGTTTTGAAGTATAGTATGCATTACCCCTTGATTCAGGTTGGATTCAAAATGCCTAAAACTATGTTTGATTATACCAAGACTAAAAAAATTATAATATCATGAAATAAAAATAAAACTAATCTATTAAGTAGGAAAACTACTGAAATCAAAAAGGCTAATCTAGAAAATAGGAACTAGTCTAATAAAAACAAACTACTAAAAGTAGGGAAACTAGCCAATATAATAAATATAAACTAGTCCTACCTCTAGTGGAACATTTATTATTAATTAGAGACCTCTTTAGATGGTGAAACCATGAATTAATTATTCAAAAAAAATCTATTAATTGGATATGTTATATCGTTATCTTGAATATCTTTCAAATGAAATGCATTATTACCAAAGATTTCTGAAATTTGATACAATCCTATCTATAGTGGGGTAAACTTGTCATGAATTCCTTTTTTATCATGGGATTTGTCCCATAGTAGTAACACATCATAGATATTAAATGATTTGAGATTTTCTCTCTTATAAAACCACTTCTTGACCACATCCTTATGTTTGCTAAATTTTTATAACACTTTATTCTTGAAGTCTTTTAATTTGATGATATCCAATCATTTATACTTTGTTTTGTCATTGGGATCCATATATTATTGCATAAACTGATATGTTAATAATTTAATCATAATTAGGAACACTATTTATTTCCCATAAACTAATAGATATGGTGAAGATTTAAGGACCTATTTGTATCTAGTTTGGTCTACCCATAGTGCACTTTTTAGTAGGAGGTGTCATTCCCTAGGTTTATATATAGCTAACTTCTTGGTAAATTCTATGAGGTTATTGTTATTTGACTTAGAAAATACATTAATTTATGGGTAATGCTTGGAGGTTGGTCTAATTGTAATATAATTATCATGGCCCCACTTAGTGAACTCAATTGATTATAATGCTAGCCCAATGTCATAAACCAAAGAGATGGGGGTACTAAACTTGGTCATGATATGTTATTCAATAAAAATTATTACATCTTGGGATCTAGAGTTCTTGTTATCTATTGCCTTAGTTCATCTAGTGAAATAATTTAAATTAATGAGAAAAAACTTGTGTCCATCCAAATAATTATGGTTTATTACACCAATGAAGTCTAAGTCCCATTGGGTGAATGACGTACCTTTAATCATAGGCTATAACATCATTGTTGTGTGTACCTTTCTTTTTTTCAGAATATATAATTCATGTCACATCATCATGTGAAAGTGAGCATCCTTAAATACCATCATACAATAATAACCCATTCTAGGTATTTTATGGGCTATAGTATTGTTAGATGAATGATTATTACCTATCTTTTGATGCATATTTTCTAAAATTTCTTGAGCTTCTCCATGTGAAACATATCTTAGACAAATTCCTCTATGATTATTTCTATATAGGAATCCCTTCCCAATCATATGATGAACAAACTTGAGATGTAAATCTCTATTTTACTCTATTTTGAATTCCCAAGGGCATGTTCCAATGAGAAATAACTGAACAAAACCTAAATACCAATCTTTTTTGGAGACTTATGTCTAGTAGACTTCTTCAATGGTGATGTGTGGCTCTAGTTAAGTCATCAATTGAATGATGCACTATCCTCTAATGATCATGGCTAGTTTAATTTCATTATAATATTCCTATAATTTGTCCATTTATTTATCTCTATACTCCACCAATTAATTATGTCCTAGTGTGAGATTGACAATAAGATCCAACACTATGGCAATGGTCTTATTCTAGAGGATGTAGTGTCTAAAATTTTTAACTACTTTGATGAGAACAAATATTTATTTGTCAATTAGGGAATACTTAATCTCAACATCTTCAATTTAGTACTAATGAGTGTGATAAGATTTGAATTGTATTTCCTTTTATATGTAAGCACATCAATAATAGTATGGTATGAGGCAAATGAATACAAGAAAAAGTCTTTGGTGAAATATGGGCTTACTCAAGGCTTGAAAAACAACCTTATTTTTGTCTTGAAAGGACTTCTTAGCTTTGAGCATGCACTCCAATTTGGTGTTCTATTTGAGCATTGGTTTTATGGGTTTAACAATCTTGAAAAATCCTTATATAAATTTTTGTATGAAATATATCTTTCCAAAGAAGGATTTGAGGTCCTTTTTACTATTTGGAAACATTATTTTTGAAATCCTGTAAATCATGTCTGGGTCTATAGTGATCCCATACTTAGTAATAATGTGACCTAAAAACTTGCCATTAATAACACCAAATATACTTTTATTGGTTTTAAGTGATACCCCAAACTTCCCTCACCTCTCAAAATGGATAGAAGATGGTTGATATGAGCATCTCTATTTTTGAAAAAAATAGTGAGATCATCCATATATATAATTATACACTTCCATAGTACCTACAATTCATTATCCATTTCTCTCTAAAAACAATCTCTAACATTGATCAACCCAAATGGTATTCACTTATATTCACATGTTCCCCATTTCATAGTAAATGTTATTTTCATCTTATCTTTTGATTCAACTAGTACATGATTGTAACTTAAAAATCCATCTAATAAATACATCATCTCAAAGCCACTTATAGTTTTTATTACCTCATATAAGGAAGGGAAAGGATAATTGTCCTTCTCTGAAGCTTTATTTATATTCTTGAAGTCGACGTAAAGTCTGATCTCACCACTCTTTTTCTTAATTAGAACTATATTGTCTACCCATGTAGAATGTCTAATAGGATTGACTATCCTAGAACTCAGTAGCTTTTTAAGTTACTTTTGAATTAATGGTTCCAAGATAGGATTTATTGGCCTATGCCTTTGCCTAAATTATTTATGATCAGTCTTGAGTGGAATTGTATGGGCGATTAATCTAGGATTGAAATTCATTAAGTCATCATAGGTCCATGTGATTACATCTTTATACCTATTAATCAATTTCTTAAGCCATTGCCTTTCTTTAGATGTTCATCTTAAGCCAATATAGATGAAGTGTGCATTTATTTCATCACCAAAATTTTCCAAACTAAATTTATATTCATTGACATTGAGATAACTTTATGATTAGGCCTAAGGATTTGTATCAAAGGTCTCATCTAGGGTAGTAATTCCCAATGGAAGGTGATTTTATTTTATCTAGATAAAGCCTTATTCATCCAATCCTTCATGGAACTTGTGGTTTATTTCTTCATCATCTATTATTTGATATTTTAATTATCATGTAATTGTTAAAAAATAGATAATATTCATATTGCCATCAAATACTTAAAAATTATCAACATTATTTGGTACTTCTAGACTTTCAACTCCTATAAGGATGCCAAATTTACTGATAAAGTAACTAGTGAATTAGAAACTCTATTTTGTTCTCTTAATATAGATATTATTTCAAAAGCTTCAAATGATTCAACTGAGTACTAGGACTTATGCTTATATTTATTTAAATATGATAATTTTCATTGATATTTATTTCTGACATGGTTAACAATGAGTTTAGAATCTATGTTTACCAATAATTCTTTGACATTGTTCTTGAGGGAAAATTGTAATTCCAAAATTAGGGATTTGTATTTTAATCTATTATTGGTGCATGGGAATATAATCCTATATGATTCCAATATTTTATCTCCTTATGGATTGATTAACACAATATCAACACCATATCCTTGATTGTATATAACTTAATTAAAATGCAGGGTCCATAATTAGGAAGGCTCCTAAGTTTCATCTAGTGCTTCATGATTTATGGAAAATGTATAAATTAAAAGAATAAGAGATTTATAACTTACCTATTCATTGGTATTATTGTACTCCATAATAGTATTCTTCATCTTTCACTCTTGATTGATCTTGATATAGTTGGTTATGCCTCTTCAAGGTAACTAGATATGTTAAAAGTCTATGGAAAGATATCCATTTAGCATTTTTGACCAAACTCTTCTCAACAACAACCCATACCATTCAGGAATATCAACTATAAAAATGTTAATAGTCATCTGTACTCTAGGTTATAGGGAAACCTAAATTATCACATCATTCAACTCTCCTAATATAAGAACTATTATTTTATCTAACTTTGTCACAGTCCTCTTGGATGGATTTGGTGTCAAACCAAGCTTATGATAAATAGAATTTGGAATCAATATTATTTAAGATCCATAATCTAAAATGAAATTTCGTATATTATTTCCAAATGCCTTGTATACTTTCACTCATGATTTGATTACTTAGATGTGATTCTACCTTTTTAGTTATTATATGCTTTCTCTTTTTTCTTAGTGTAGCTTGTTAGATAGCATTTCCAGTTCTCGCTTGTCTCTTTTATGTACCTTAGGACATTTGATAATGTCCTTATCTTATATTCATGTGTGTGCCTTAGGACATTTACCAATGTCCTTTGCCTATACTCCTCTATGTGATTATGGCTTCCACACCAATTTACTTATTTCAATTGTATGTGTATGTGGCATTCAAACATGTCTTGTATGTTTGTTTTCTAGTTTGAGTGACATGTGCCCATGTCCCTTGTTTACTTGGCCAACATTGTATACATATTTATTCTTTATTTATGTGCTTATTACTTGAATTATTTTGATTTCTCGTAATGTCATGATCCATATCATGTATTTTCCTATTTTCTTGGATGCCATGATGGACATCATGATCCGTCCCTCCAACTAACAACTAACCAACTAAAAACTAAAAAACTGAAAAATAACACTTTAAATTATAAATTAAATACACTACACATGATACTACATTATTATATCTATCTAGGCATACCCCTATTGATCTAACAATTTCTCAAATTAAACCATGTTATATCTTTAGATATCTTGTTGAATATCATTGCTATATCATGTGTATTTCCATCTCAACACACTTTCATGGCTTCTTCTTCTTAGTGTAGTCATTTTAAGGTACCTATTCTTACCCTTAGAAGAGGGGGAAATAAACAAGGGTTTTACCATAGAGATCAGAGCTCCTATCGATTAGAAAATTGAGTTTCAGAATAACCAAAGCAATAACCAGTCATCAAACCACTCAAAATAGACCAGGTAGATAGTTAAGATTATTTAATAGTGATTAGTTTTAGCCTAGGAAAATAGCATTGAGGTTGGAATATAGTGATGAACACCAAGGTGTTGATTTTTTGTGCTCTTATCCAAACAATAGAAAAACTAGGTTTTCTAGAAGTAGGTAGGAAGGTAGGTTCAATTATAGTTTTTCATAGTCAAACTAGTTTAGATCAATATTTTTTAGTACAATTTTATCAAAGAATATAGATATAGGGAGGATAATGTGCATCATGATTGGTAATCACTTCTAGGTTTAGATACAGTAATTGGTATAACTTCTAGATCAGAATCCATGTTTTAGACACTAATGATTGGGGGCAAATTGCATAGCACTTTTGATTATTATCTTTTAAATTTTATAATTATCCAACAATTTTAGTAGTTTCATACCTTATTCCATTTACAAGTGGTTGGAATCATTTTTAAATGGATTTAATAAAATCCTAACCTCCACATTCCCAAGTACCTAATTTCTTGAGTGGCTTCCACATAAGCTAAAAATTTTAGTTTTGAAATGGATTTCATACAAGCCTAATCTCCATATTTTTTAAGTTGGCCAACATTGGCCTAGTTTATATCACACATTTAGATATCCATGACACATTGTCAAATATTTGGAGCATTTAGGGGATTCAAAAGCCATTTCATATGACACACACATTTATACATACTGATATCAGTTATTAGCTTCATTTCATAGGGAAATGATGGAGCCAAAGGGATATCCTTTACATTCTTGAGCCACCTATTCAAAAGGATTGGATACATAGTCTAGACATTTATTATCACATCCATGATCATCTAGTTTCTCTTAGTAGGTGACAATGGAGCCTAAGGGCTATCCTTTACATTCCTAAGCCACTTTTTAGGGAATCAAGCACTCAGATTCATTCATGATATAACTTTTGGTATAACATCATCTAGTACATCTAGAATTACATAACATTATCTAGTATCACAATAGTTTTTGTATTGGTTTGCATACCCAGTGAGGTGTATTCATTACTTTCTCTTCCTTTATTTCTCTCTTACTTAGCTTTGTGCATTCTTATTTTATATCACATATAATAAGAACTAATTTATTCTTTGTTTCCCTTCATAAATTCACACTTGCACAATGTGCTCTCTATGCACCATTCAACATTACTCAACATCACATAAGATTCACATCATTCATCTTTAAAGGTAAGTTTAGGTATACTCTCTATTTTCCTTTATCCTAGTATTTTACTTTAGTGTATTACTATAATAAGGGGGGGAATGTAGTCATATAAAATGCAAAAATGGTAACTTTAGCATGGATAAAGACACCAAATCCTTAGGTCGCTCTTGATTTCTCTCTAGACACTCTCATGGTTGTTTTCACTAATTCCCAATCATTTATGGCATTCTAAACCTGACCCCAACTGAGCTAGGACCCTCTCTTCATGACCAATCCATTCCCCTAGGTCTCATCTACCTAGGAAAATAGCAATAAAGTTGGATAGTAGCACTAGACCTTAAGATGTCTCCTTTTTAATGATCCTATCTAATCACATTTTGAGCCCAAGTTACCATTTTCCCCCAATTCCTCTTATCTATTATGTCAACCTAGTCTAGTTTCCTCTAACCCATGACCAATAGATCCCTATATAATCCCATTCAAATATAATTTGGAAAGGGTTGGAAAACATCATTGAAGTAAATAAGAATACAAGTAGTACCACTCAATAAATCTTTCCTATTCTCTATATACAACTAGCCTATATAGTTTCAAGCTAATTCAAGTCCTTACACTAGCCCCTAGTCATCTCAAGCATACTCAATTTTAGCATTTCTTGAATTTCATTCACCATTGCACCAAGTAATTTTAAATGGTAAACTACATATGGATTGATCCCTCTTTAGAATATTTGTATGTAGGCAACATGCCCACACATGGGGTGTGAAGCACATCCAATGCATCTCACACACACTAACCCCTTTTCCACATTTGCCAAAGTTTATTTCAATTGCATAGAAGATATAAGTACATAAAGAATCAGATCTACAAGGATATCTATTGACAATGAAGACCTTAAAATTAGTACATAGGATCAGATTGAGTAGCCAAACAAAACTCAAAAAGCTTAGATCTTGAGGATACTAGTGTTGGGGAAGGACTATAGTATAGACCCTAGTGTGTCCAGTTCTAGTGCTCCCATCTGATCAAGAAACCAAGTTCAAGAAACTATTTATGATAGTGTCCCAATCTTACATAAAAATTTCTAGACCCTATCTTAGTCAGAATAATCCAAAATAAGATAAGTTTGATTTTATCTCTCTCACTGCTATTTTTAGAAAATGTCTAATTATAATATAATTTTATAAATCAGTAGCTATAAATAATTTGTTATTTTTGGAATAATGGAGTTTTAAACAAGTATAAGTATGATAAATCATTAAATAATATTCCCATTTGAAGCTATTTATTTGTGAGATTAGATTGTAATTAGACCTTTTCTAAAAATACTAGAAAGAGAGACAATTAAATTTATCTTATTTTGTACTATTTTGACTAAGATAAGGTCTTAAAATTTGTATACAAGACTGGAACACTATCATAAACAAGATCTTGGATTTTATTTTTTGATTAGATAGGAGTGCTAGAACTAGACACCCTAGGCTCTGGTGCTATAGTCCTTCTTTAGTGATATTATCCTAAGGATTTAAGATTTTTGGGTTTTGTTCACCCACTTAATGTGAGCTTGTGTACCAATTTTTAGGTTCTCATTATCAATAGATCTCCTTTTAGAGATGATTCTTCATGTGCTTATATCTTATATGCAATGTAAAGAATCTTTGGCAAATGGGGAAAAGGGATTAGTGTGTGTAAGATGCACAGGACGTGCTTCACACCCCATATGTGGAAATGTTACTTATATACCAATACTCTAAAGAGGGATCAAGGCATATGTAGTTCTCCCTTTAAGATTTCTTGGTAAAATAGTGAATTAAATGCAATAAATTTTAAAAATTAATATGTTTGAGCTAATTAGGGACTAGTGTAAGGACTTGAATTGGCTTGAAAGTGTATAGATGGGTTGTATAAAGAGAATAGGGAAGATTTCTTGAGTGGCATTTATTGTATTATTACTTGATTGAATGATATTTTCCAACCATTTCCAAATTATATTTGAATGGTATTATATAAGGATTGATTGTTCATGGGTTAGATGAAATCGAACTAGGCCAACATAATTGACAAGAGGAATTAGGGGAAAATGGTAACCTAGGCTCAAAATGTGATTAGATAGGATCAATATAAAGGGGACACCATAGGGTCCAGTACTACTATCTAACTTTGGCACTATTTTCCTAGGTAGATGAGACTTAGAGGGATGGATTAGTCATGAAGAGAGGGTCCTATCTTAGCTAGGATCAAGTTTTGAAGGCCACAAATGATTGGGAATTAGTGAAATTAAGGCTGGGAAGATCATGAGAGAAAGCAAGAGGGACATAAGGATTGGGTGTCATTATCCATGCTTAAGTTACAAACTTTTGTATTTTATATGAATAATTTTTACCCCCCTTGATTATAGTGATGTAGTAAAGTGAAATACTAGGATAAAGGAAAATAGAAAGCATACCTGAACTTACCTACAAAGGTGAAGCCCATGAATCTTGTGTGATGTTGAGTAATACTGGATGGTGAATATAGATTATGTTGTGAAAGTATGAATCTATAAAAGGAAACAAAGAGTAGATCAATATTTATTATATGCAATATAAAATAAGAATGTAAAAAGCTAGGTAGGAGAGAAAGAACAGAAGAGAAAGGAATGAATACGTGTCACTGAGTACGTGAATCAATACAAAAACTATTATGATACTAGGTAATTTTGAGTAATGTTAGATGTATGGGATGATGTTATACCAAAATTTATATCTATTAATGGAGTTGAGTGCTCAATTCCTCAAAAAGTGGCTCAAGAATGCAAAGGCTATCCCTTTGGCTCTGTCATCACCTACTAAGTGAAGCTAAATGATCATGCATGCAATAATTGGTGTTTAGAATGTGTGTCTAATCCCTCTAAATAGGTGGATAAATAATATAAATTTTGGCCCTTTGGCTCCATCATTTCCTACTAAGTGAATTTATATGATCATGCATGTGATAATCGATGTCTAGACTGTGTGTTTAATACCTCTAAATAAGTGGCTCAAGAATGCAAAAGATAGCCCTTTGGCTCCATTTTTGCCTACTAAATAAAGCTAGATGATCATATGTGTGATAATTTATGTCTAAAATATGTGTCCAATCCCTCTAAATAGGTGTCTCAAAAATACAAAAGCTAGCCCTTTGGCTCCATCATTGTCCCATTAAGTGAATCTATAAACTGATACTAGTATGAAGAAGTATGTTGTATGAGGTGGCTCTTAAAGCCAATGAATGTTTTAGAAATATAAAAATATGGCATGGATATCAAAATATGTGATGAAAACTAATCTAATGTTGGCCAACTCAAAAAAATGGAGACAAGGTTTGTATGAAGGCCACTCCAATATTAGAAATTTGGCTTATGTGGAAGCCACTTAAGAACTTGAGAACTTAGGGATTGTGGAGGTTAGGCTTCTATGAAAGCCACTATGAAATGGTGCCAACCACTTGTAGATGGAATAAGGCATGTAATTGTTGAGAATGCCTTGGTAATGTAAAAAAATGAAAGAAATGAAGCAAAAGTGTTGTGCAATCTACCCCCAATCACTAGTTTTTAAAACATGGATTCAGATCTAGAAATTATACAAACTGCCATATCTAAAACTAGAAGTGAGAACTAATCATGTCTCACATGATGCCCCTATATCTAGATTCTCTGAGAAAACTATATTGAAAACTATTGATCTAAGATGGTATGATTATGTAAGATTGTAGATGAACCTACCTTTCTACCTACTTTTAGAAAACTTGGTTTTTTTTTATTATTTAGATAGGAGCACCGAAAATGGACACCTTGGTATCTAGTGCTATAGTATAGCCTTGGATTTGTTGTCTTGGGCTGAAATTAATCACTATTATATATTCTTGACTTTCTTCTAGGTTTGTTCTGAGTGGTTTGATGACTAATTGTTTTGGTTATTCTAAAACTAGATTTTTTTGATTGATAGGAGCTTTGATCTCTTATAGCAAAACCCCTATTTTTTGCCCCTTCTTATGAGGGTAAAAATAGGTAACCTATAATGACTACCCTAAGAAGAATAAGCCTTGCAAGTGTGTTAAGCTACAAATATACATGATACAGCAATGATAATCAACAAGATATCTCAAGATATAACATGGTTTGATTTGAGAGATTGTTAGATCGATAGGGGTATGCCTAGATAGGCATAACAATGTAATATCATGTCCAATGTCCTAAACTATAACTAAAAGTGTTAGTTTTTAGTTTTTTAGTTGGAGGGATGTAGTATGATACCCATCATGGCATCCAAGAAAATAATAAAATGCATGATATGGATCATGGCATTATAAGTAATCAAAAGTAATCAAGTAACAAGTGCATATATCAAGAAGCATATAAGGGTAGAAAAGGGGCCATGCAAACAAGGAACATGGGTAGATGTCACTCAAACTATAAAATAACCATATAAGTCATGTTCAAATGCCACATACACATACATTTAAAATAAGCAAGTTGACATGGAAGCCATAATCACATAGAGGAGTATAGGCAAAGGACATTGGTAACTGTCCTAAGGCACATACATGAATAGAAGAGGACATTGGAAAACGTCCTAAGGCACATATTAGAGACAATAATGAAATAGAAATGTAATCCAAAAAGCTACACTAAGCAAGAAGTGAAATCATGTAATAACTAGAAATATAGAATCACATCTAACTAATCAAAGCAAGAGAGAAAGTATGAAAGACATGTTTAGTACAAGACTAGGTATATGCTAAGAGATACACAAGTGCTAAATACTAGTGAAATGTTGATATAGTAATATGTGTAATCTATTAAGTAATGTACATCATCATGATAACATGGAGTGTGTAGAATGACAAAAGTTAGATAGTGTAGTCATGTGGAATATACCCCTAGTGGGTATGTATATTTAAGTGTCTCTCAAATGTAGATGTAGGATTCCCCCTCAATGGTTAGAGTGAAGCAATCAAAGATTTGTATATCACTTCACACACTCAAAGAAGATCAAGTGAATCATGGTAATGTAGATAAATCAACATACAATAACATGAAATAAAATATGTAAGTCTTAGCATAATAATAACAGTGTAAAACATGGATGATGTATATAATTGAAATGTTTTTTCTATTTTTGACATATTTTAATGTTGTATTTTTTAAATGTTATACTATATTTGTGTTTTGGAATGTTATATTGTTTTTTATTTTTTAAAAATTTAAACTATGTACAATCAAGAAGAAGAAACTATGTAAAATCAAAGCTAAAAAGAGTCTCATACGAGACTCCCTATCATGGTGTCCTATATCAAGGAGTGGAATCATGTGTGATCATGAAGCATGATGAAAATGATAAGACTATGGCTCTGAAAGTTGTATATGCTATAAATGTTATGAAATATTTAAATAGGAACTGACTCTAGGGTCCCTCTATAATTTTGAGAAGTGCATGAAACTATAGGGTTCTTATGGACCCATATACAAGAAGGAGAATCTCTCTAAACATGTGCTCTATGTGGAGATGCATGAGATCTTAATGAAACTTCTCTAGGTGTGAATACTATAGCTATAAGTTATTCAAAATCTTGAAGTTATGGAGGTATATGAACCCTATATATTTTTGATGGATGCCTCAAATATATTCTAATATAAAGTGGAATAAGAACCAAAATTAGAGAAACTAAAAAGGGTGGAAAAACTAAAACTGGTGGTAAAATAGAAACTAGTGGAAAAACTAAAACTGGTGACTACCATCTAGTAGATGGTTCTGAAGTGGGGAGTGGAAACTTACATGGAACTTTGATAACTAAAAATACCTAATTAGAGTGAATGAATTTTATGCATATATAAACTATAGAAGGTATTATTCTGAGTTTTTGAATCCATGGTTTATCAAAAGCTCATACACTAAGAACTATAGTGAATGGTGTAGCCACATGTGTAGGGCCAACCTATAGTGGAAGTACTATCTCTCCCAATGAAATATATATATATATATATATATATATATATATATATATATTCCCATTGAAACCACTAATAAATATGTCTCTCAGAGTGATATCCTAAATTGAATAACCCAAATGTTGAAGTAGTGTCAAGGTGTAGATGTTAAGACTAGAACCTTTGTCAATAAGCACACTATGAATAAGTTGATTATGAATGTGAGCTCTGATAGAGTGCATGATAATCTAAATCATCCTTGATTATCTCCTACTCTGAGAAGGAGATATAATTTCAAGATAGAACTCTATAATTGTATACACTGATCAGGTTACTCAAAGGATGTAGCTCAACTAAAGGTGCCCTATATGTATATAGTGGTGGATGTGCATGATATGCATGATGAACCCTTGATGTGTCCTTTTTATCCTATTTTAAATGTTATGGAAATGGATCTAAGAATATTTTCAATGTTTTATTATATGTTTTATTTACCGATGGAGGCTCAACTAAAGTACCAGGATTGATAGTGTTTGAGTCTATTAGGTCCTATATCTTGTGTTTTAAACTGATGCATCTATTTGTTGTATGTCTTGGTGCCCTATGGTAGTCACGAAATGACTATTGATCATATCTATTTAAAAGAAACTATTTTGGATCAACTTACTGAATAAGAGGGAGAGATATGATATTAAAATCCAAAATCTATTATAAAACCCTTGATGGAGAAACTGAAAGATGTGAAAAAGTACATCGAGGGGGTGTTGACAAAACTATTCACTAAAGAGTCTCTGAATATACATTAAAAATAACTAATAAAAGTAAAAACAAAGTCCCATATAAGTTCAATTTAAATGATACTAAAGGGTATAATCAACCTATAGTTAATGCATCTTTTGAGCCTCCTCAACAAATAGTTTTGTCATTGGTGTAATTTTTAACATCTTCTAGTTTTTCCAGCTAGGGTTTTACAATAGATTTTATACTGTAATATCATATCTCTCCCTCCTACTCAATAAGTTGATCCAAAAAATCCATGATAAATATAATTTTTTTGACTATGACAAGGCACCAAGCCATATGACAAATAGATGTATCAATTTAAAGCACACGATACATGACTTAATAGATTCAAACAATATTGATCTTGGCACTTCAGTTGAGCCTCCACTAGTAAAGAAAACATAGGATAAGGTATTGAAAATCTTCTCATATCTTTTTCCATGACATTAAAAATGGGATATAGGGAAAACATCAATGGTTCATCATACATATTATGCACATCCACCACTAGATACATACATGGCACCTTTAGTTGAGTTATATCCTTTAAGCAACATGATTGGTGTATATAATTCTAGAGTTCTATCTAGACCTTCTACTTCCTTCTCATAATAGGATATAATCAATGATGATTCAAATTATCATGCACTCTTTATCAAAGCTCACATTCATAATCAACCTACTCGTAGTGTGTTTATTGACAATGGTTCTAGTCTTAACATGTGCACCTTGACACTACTAAAACATTTAGATTATTAAGAGTAGGATATCACTTTGATAGACACAGTTATTAGTGGTTTTAATGGGAATATACAAGTTTCATTGGGTGAGATATTACTTCTACTACACGTTGGTCCTACACATGTAGTCACAACATTCACTATAGTTCTCAACGTAGGAGTTTTTGATATATTACATGGTCAACCATGGATTCAAAAACGTAGAGTAGTACCTGTTATATTTCATAGACACATAAAATTTATTCATGTTAATTATGTTTTTATATTTTTTAGAGTTCCATATGAGTTATCACCCCCGACTTCAGAGCCATTTACTAGTTTGTAGTCACTAGTTTCAATTTTTCCACCAATTTCTATTTTTCCACCAATCTTAGTTTTCCCACCATTTTTAGTTTCTCCTCCAATTTTAGTTCTTATTCCACTTTAGATTTAGACATATTTGAGGGATCCATCACCAGTAAAAAGGGTTCATACTCCACATTTTTAGGATTCTAGATAGCTTCCAGCTATAATATTCACACACAAAGTAGTTTCATTGAGATCTCATGCATCTCCACATAGATCACATGTTCAGAGAGCTTCTCCTACTTCTAGATGGGTCCCTAAGAACCTTAAAATTTCATACAATTATTATAATTATAGAGGGATGTCATAATCATATTCTACTTTATATATTTCAAAACATTTACAACATATATAAATTTTAGAGCCATAGTCTCATTATTTTCATTATGCTTCATAATCACACATGATTACACTCCTTGATACATGACACCATGATAGGGAATCTCACATGAGACTCATTGATTAGTATAATCACTTTTAATTTTTAATTGTACATAGTTTCTTCTTCTTTATTGTACATAGTTCACATTTTCCAAAAATACAAAAACAATATAACATTTCAAAATCCAAAAACATTCAAAAATGTCAAAACACCAAAAACATTTCGATTGTATGCCTCATCTATGTTTTACATTGATAAAATCATGATAAGACTTACATTTGTTATTTTATTCTTACTTTTTGTTTATTTATCTACATTACCATGCTTCAATTGATCTTCTTTGAGTGTGTCTAGTGATATATAGCTCTTTGATTGCTTTACTCTACCCATTGAGGGGGCATCCCACATCTACATTTGAGACACACTTTGACATACATACCTATTGGGGGAATCTTCTACATGGGTACACCATCTAGATTATGTCATTCCTACACTATAGACTCTATGTTATCATACTGATAGACATTACTTACTAGATTACATAGATTACTATATGAACATTTCACTAGTATCTATCACTTGTGTATCTCTTATCATATACTTAGTCTTGTACTAAAAATTTCTTGCATACTTTCACTCTTGATTTGATTAGTTAGATGTGATTCTATCTTTCCAATTATTACATGCTTTCTCTTCATGCTTAGCATAGCTTGTTGGATTGGATTTCCAGTTCTTGCTTGTCCCTTGAATGTGCCTTAAGACATTTTTCAATGTCCTTCTCTCCTATTCATGTGTGTATCTTAGGACATTTTCTAGTGTCCTTTGCCTGTACTCCTTTATGTGATTGTGGATTCAATGCCAACTTGCTTGTTTTAATTATATGTGTATGTGTCATTTGAACATGATTTGTATGATTGATTTATAATTTGAGTGACATTTACTCATGTCCATTATTTGTGTGGCCCTTTGGCCACCCTTGTATGCATCTTATTTATTACTTTATGTTCTTTTTGTTTGATTTATTTTGATTGGTTTTAATGTCATGATCCATATCCTTCATTTTTCTATTTTCTTGGTTTACATGATGGAGATCATACTTCATCCCTCATACTAAATAATAAAAAACTAACAAATAACACTTTTAATTCTAGTTTAGTATATTTCACATGATATTACATTGTTAAATCTATTTAGGAATACCCTTGTTGATCTAGCAATCTCTCAAATTAAACCATGTTATATCTTGACATATCTTGTTGATTATCATTGCTATATCATGTATATTTATAGCTTAACAGACTTGGATGGATTCTTCTTCTAAGGGTAGTCATTAAAGGGTACATAATCCTACCCTTAAAAGAGGGGGAAATAAATAGGGGTTTTGTTACAAGAGATCAAAGCTCTTATTAGTTGAAAAAATCTAGTTTTAGAATAACTAAAATAGTAACCATTCATCAAACCACTCAGAACAGACTAGGTAGATAGTCAAAAATCTAGAATAGTGATCAATTTCATCCTAGAACAATAGTGTCAAGGATATAATATAACACTAGAAACTAGGGTGTCATGTTTTTAGTGCTTCTATCAAAAAAAAAAAAATAGGTTTTCTAGAAGTAGGTAAAAAGGTAGGTTGAGATATAGTTTTACACAATCAGACCTATTCAAATTAATAGTTTTCAATACACTTTTCTCAAAGAATCTAGACATAAGGTGCATCATGTAGGGCATGATTGGTCCTCACTTCTAGTTTTAGATATGGTAATTGTTATAGTTTCCAAATCATAATCCATGTTTTAGACAATAGTGATTAGGGGTAGATTGTAGAGCACTTTTTCTTCTTTTCTTTCAATTTCTAGTATTACCTAGGAATTCTCAATAGTTACATGCCTTATTCCATCTAGAGGTGATTGGAATTATTTCAGAGTGGCTTTCATACAAGCCTAATCTCCATCTTTTTTGAGTTGGCCAACATTAGCCTAGTTTATAGTACACATTTATCTATTTATGCCACATTGTCATATTTCCAAAGCATTCATGGGCTTTGATAGCCATTTCATATGACATACACATTCATATATATCAATATCAGTTCTTAGCTTCACTTTATGGGGTAATGATGGAGTCAAAGGATCAACCTTTGTATTCTTGAGCCACCTATTTAGATGGTTTAGACACATAGTTCAAACATTAATTATCACACATATGTTCATATAGCTTTACTTAATAGGTGACAATGGAGCCAAAGGGCCAAACTTTGCATTCTTGAGCCACTTTTGGGGGAATTGAGCACTCAGCTCCATTCTTGATATAACTTTTGGTATAAAATAATCTAGCATTACTCAACATTACCTAGTATCAAACTAAGTTTTTGTGTTTGTTTATGTACTTGGTGAGGTGTATTTATTCCTTTCTCTTCCTTTATTTCTCTCTTACCTATATTTATATGTTCTTATTTTATATCACATATAATAATAATTGGTCTACTCTTTATTTCCTTTTACAAATTCACACTTGCACAACATGTTCTTTATGCACAATATAGAATTACTCAACATCACACAAGCTTTATGGGGTTCACCTTTCTAGGTAAGTTTATGTATTATGTATATTTTCCTTTATCTTAGTATTTCACTTTGCTACATCACTAGAATAAAGGGGTGGGAAATATATTCACATAAAATGCAAAAATTGGTAACATGAGCATGGATAAAGACACCCAATCCTTAGGTCCCTCTTACTTGCTCTCTAGACCCTCTTAGGCTTGATTTCACTTATTCTTAGTCATATGTGGCCTTTTATACTTAACCCTAGATAATATAATACCCTCTCTTTATGACCAATCCATCCCCTTAGGTCTCATCTACCTAGGATAATATCACCAAAGCTGGATAGTAGTGCTAGACTTTATGGTGTCCCCTTTTTAGCACTCCTGTCCAATCACATTTTGAGCCCAAGTTACCATTTTCCCTTGATTATTATCCATTATGTTGGCCTAGTCTGGTTTCATCTAAATCATGACCAATAGATCCCTATATAAGGCCATTCAAAGATAATTTATAAAGGGTTTGCAAATATCATTCAAGTAAGCAAGACCACTAAAGCAATCTTTCTTATTTTTTGCATACAACTAGCCTATACAGTTTCAATAAAATTCAAGACCTTACACTATCCCATAGTCAACTCAAGCATACTCATTTTTAACATTTCTTACATTTCATTCACCATTTCACCTAGCACTCTTGAAGGGAGAACTACATATGACTTGATCCCTCTTTGGAGAATTGGTATGTAGGCAACATGCCCACACATGGGGTGTGAAGTATGTCCAATGTATCTTACACACACTAACACATTTTACCCATTTTATAAAGTCTTTTTCAAATGCATAAAATATAAATTTACATGAATAATCATCTCTATTGATAATGAGGACTTGAAAACTAGTACATAGGCTTACACTGAGAAAATGAACAAAACTTAAAAAGTTTAAATCCTCATGACAATAGCATCAAAGAAGGACTATACTTCCAAAGCATAGGGTGTCTAGTTCTAGTTATCCTATCCAATCAAAAAATGAATTCTAGGATCTATTTTTGGTGGTGTCTCAGTCCTACACATAAATTTATAGACCCTATCTCAGTCAAAACAGTCTAGAATAAGCTAAGTTAGATTTTCTCTCTTGAAACTATTTATAGAAATGGTCTAATTACAATTTGATTTCACAAATTAATGGATTTAATTAGGAATATTATTTACTAATTTATCTTACTTTACTTTTTTATTAAATAGGAATAAAACTCCATTATTTCCAAAAATAACAAATCACTATGATAATTGGGAACAAGTCTATTCCAAATATGCTTATAGATCTAGGTTCTACCATAAACATAATGACTATCACTATAATAAAGTCTTTATCTCTCATAGGGATTCAACATACCAATATAATATTGCAAATGGTAGATCAATCCACTTATATCCCTAAAGGAACAATAGAGAATGTACCATTTACCATAAAATTATGGTAATATCATATGGATTTCATGATCCTTCAACCTAAACCAAAGAAGGTAGGATATCCAATCATTTTTGGTACACCTTAGTTATCTACAGTTGCAACATGAATTGAACATAAATCTAAAAACATGACCATTTATAAATGAATTCATGATAAATAGATATCTCTCTATCCACCTACTAGACCTTTAATGGATCTTTCTAGACAAATATGGGTGGATCATCCTAAATAAAAATAGATTAGTGTGTCTTTCTTATCCATAGTTACCATCAAAGAACATGTACAAGAGTTTGAGGAATAAATGATAGAATATTTATACCAAGAAATACTATATTTTATGTTTGATTGTTTTGCTTTGAAGTTTGACAATTTTGCTTTGATGTTTGAAAGCCTAGTTTTGAAGATCGATAGCCTAACTCTAAAGACTAATAACTTAGATCCAAAGAATAGTAGCTTAGATTTTAAGATTGATAGCTATGCTCCAAAGATGAAAAATCATGAATGGGAAGAATCCAACTACATTTTTAATAATCAAAACAATGTCATAAGATCGCCAAACATGTTATCTAGTACATAAGACATTCAACAAACCATAGTTGACTAGGCTCAAAATGAGAAAAAATTATTTTTACATGATTTTCATTGTCTATTGACCAATATAATTTCCACAAGTGAAACCTTTTACACGCATGTATATATAATTCATATGTTACTACCACACACATGTCCATTAAATTCCTTAATGAGTGAATATAAATAGTTAAATTCCTTTATTTTAAGCACTAAACAACTTGTAATCCAACCCAATAAATTGTTGAATATCAATAGTTGGTTAACTAACTAGCAGGAAAGAAAAGTGTTTGATGTATTAGTACAATACATAAAAGCTTTTTCTTGGGATTACAGTGATATGAAAGGAATACATCCCAATTTATATATACATCACATCTCCATTGAATATGCTAGACCAATCAAACCACCATAATAGAAGATTAACCTATAATTGAAATAAATTGTTAAGAAGGAGATAAAAAACTATTGGAAGTTCATTTTATTTATCCCATATCTGATATTCAATGGGTTTCACCTCTAGATATTTTGCTTAAAAATAATGGAAAATAGAGAGTTTGTGTAAACTATAGAGAACTAAATAAAGCCACTATGAGAAACTAGTTTTCCTTGCCTTTTATTGATCATTTTTTGGAAAATTTGACAAGAAAGCATTATTTTTCTTTCTTAGATGGATTTAGTAGATATAATCAAATTAGAATAGACCCTAAAGATCAAGATAAAAATACATTTACCTACCCTTGGGGAACATATGCTTATATAGTCCTTCCTTTTGGATTATGTTATGCACCTACTACCTTTTAGAGAGTAGTGTTAGCCATCTTTTCTAATCTTATAAATGATTTTATAGAAGTATACATGGATGATTTCACTATCCATGGTACTACATTTTATGAATCTTCAAACAATTTATATAAAGTACTTACTAAATGTCAGAAACACCATGTATCTTTGAGTCATGAGAAGTGTATCATAATGGCTAATGAAAGGATAGATTTAGGACATCATATCTCTTCTCAATTCATAAAAGTAGATCCAAAAAATATTGAGGTAATTTTTAATCTCCCAATTCCTTAAACACAAATTGATGTTAAAAGTTTTCTCAGTCATGCAAGATATTACATAAGATTTATTGAAGAATTTAGTAAGATAGATGCACCTATGTTTTATTTACTAAGAATAGGTACTGAATTTTTATAAAATGATAAGTTTCAAGAATATTTTGAAACATTAAAGAACAAACTGATGACTACTCTGGTCTTATAAGGACCTAATTGGGAAAATCCTTTTTCATATCTATACCAATGCTTCTAATAATGCATTAGGATAAGTTATAGGATAAATATATGAGGATGGAAATATGTATGCCATTTATTATATCATCAAGAATATTACTCCCATAGAGAATAACTACACTACCATAGAAAAATAATTTCTTGTTGTTGTCTATGTTATAAATGAGTTAGGCATTACATTACTAGTTATCATGTATTTATATATACATATCATTTAGATATTAAGTAGTTAATGAATAAAATATTAGTAGGTGGGAGAATAATTAGATGGATATTTATATTTTAAGAATTTAACATTACCATTATAGATAAACCTAGGAAGTATAATGTTGTTATTGAATTTTTATCTAGATTGATCACTACAAGTGAACATGAACCTATGGAGGAATATATTTTGGATCTAAATTCTCCCCATGGTTTGAAAACATGGAAATTTATTTGGTAATAGGTAAGTTTCATCATTATTTTAATTATAAATAAAGTAAAAATTTGGTTATATTTAGTTCTCATTTCAAATGGTTTAAAGGCATGTCGATTAAAATTAGACCTAATCATGTACTTCACAGGTGTGTTAGTGAAGATGAAGTGTATGACATCATAATAGAGTGACATAGTGAACCATGAAGAGGACATTATTTGTCAAAAATAACCATTTATAATATATTTATTATAATTTATTACTAGCCATCTCTTTGCAAGACTATCAAAATGTTTGTATGGAAATGTGATCATTATTAAAGGATGGGTAAAGCTACTCTATCGTATGAAATGACTCTTCATTCCAAAATAAGTTTAAAACAATTTGAAAAACGGGGTTTGGGTTTTGTTCAACCAGTAAACACACCATATCAAGGAAACTAATATTTATTAGTATATACTGACTTTGTTATTAAGTGGACTAAAGTATAGGCACTCAACTTTTATATGGAGGAAATGGTTTCTAATTTCATGTATCATAAGATCATGATGATATTTTGAGCTCCTAGATCTATTAATTCTAATCAATTATCCCAATTTATGTCTAATGTGATCAAGGCTTTAACAAAATTATACTAGTTCAATCATAGGAAATATTCACCATATCATCTCTAAGATAATAGTCAATTAAAGGTCACAAACTAAGAACTAGAAAACATTTCGACCAAAATAGTGAATAACAACAATTGTTTTTGGGTAGATAGAGTACTTGTTGTAGTTTGGGTATACAATACAACATGGAAGACAACCACATGATTCTTTCCATATGAACTTATATTTGGAAAGAAGCCTTTATTACCAATAGAATTTGAATTGTAGACATTGAAGATATGGAAATTGATCTTGATGAATAAAAAAAATAAAGAGTCATGCAACTATATATGTGAGATGAATAGAGAATGGATGCACTCACTCAAATGAGCATGATCTAAAAGTAGAGAAAGCAATGGCATGATACTCACATCATAGAAAGATAGTTTTACGAGGGTAATTGGTCATTTTTATTTGATTCTAAATTATATAATTTCAACGGTAAGCTTAGGATAATATGATTGGGACCATACTTGATCAAAACCATTCACAACAATGTCTTTATCTAGCTTTAACCAATTTATGGTGACCAAAGGACACTTTTGGTCAATGATCATAGGATTAAAGTGTACAAAAGATCTCTCATCAAAGAAGAGTTTATTGAGTAGAATCAAGACAAATTTGACCTTATGGAAGAACTTTCTTATTTCATTAAAGCCAAATGATTTTTTTGTAAATATACAAAAAGGATAAGTGTTGAAAACCAACAAATGATGATTCTCCTTCCTTAAAAATAAAAATTATATATATATATATATATATATATATATAATGAAAAAAATATATATAAAAATATAAAAAAGTAAAATATAAATTACTAAAACGTGAAAAATATAAATGACACTTTTAAAAAGAGAAATTTTCAATAAAATATGAATTGTTGTCAACTAATCTATCTTTTCAAACTTGTTTATCCTTGCAAGACACATGGTAACTCTAGGGGATAGGCATGGATTTGCACAATAAAGATACAATTGTATTTCTTTGTCAAAAGGCTAGGCATTTTCTATTTCATGTCATACATGTATGATCATTAGGTAGTCAACAATTTTTCAATTGGATGAGTTCTTTTACTACCACATGGATGTGTATGAAACTAGTATCATTGATGTATTCAAAGATTTGATGTGAAGTTGTTTTAAAGATGACCTTTTTAAAAATATTTGATGTGAAGTTATTTTAAAAAGACATTTTTAAATAGATATGATGTTATATAGAAATTATTGTAAATATTTCTTCAAGTGCTGTCAATTATGAACCCTTACACCACATCATTGATTATAACCTAAAAAGGGATTTTTTATTAAAACTCTACATATTACAAAGTAATCTACCATAATTGTTGCCATAAATTCATGATATATATTTATTTATCATTCACTATTGATACTACCCATTGTTGCATCATATCCTTATTTTATTTCCTTCTTCTGTACCCTATGTAATTTTGAGATCCATTTTTTAGATCATAATCAGGTTTTAAAGTAAATAGTGATAGCTCCAAAGATGGGAGTTAGGATGAAGTAAATCAAACCAAAATCATTAGACATGTTAATTTAGGATGAATAAACTAGAGATATTTTTGAGTTGATAGGATAGATAAATTTCATGAAAATGTTTTAGGGTTTTTAGGAAAATATTGTACAAGATATTTTTTTTTAAATTTTGCTGAGGACCATTCTATTGTAATAGGTGAGCACTTTATGGTGGATTTCTCTATGATTATTTAAATATATAGAATTATTAAGGAGGCTGTGGTTGTCATGGATAAATTAAGTTTTGTCAACTTAATTTAAAAGTTCATAGAGGAAATGAGATCCATCCTAGATTGGCTAAATACACAGAAGGTGTGGTTAGAGGAATCATGTTAGATAACCTTCCATAGCCATCAAATAATGTTGTAATTTGGATAATTATCTTACCTTTTATGGCTAATTCATTATGGTTAGTGGAGATTCCATGTAACTTATTATTCATTTGAGGAAAGGAGCCATCAGAGAAAAATGCTAGGTAAACTTTCATCCTTTCTTCATCATGCCATAATTAATGTGGTTCAGAAATTAAAAAGAGGAGATGAGTCCATCAAACACCATGGTTTGGTTAACCTCATTTGTGGGCATCATTTTAATAAAAATCCTAAGGGTTAAAATGCTTGGTCCTTCTTTCTCTATAAATCCTCCCAAACTTTTGTTAAAAGATCAACATGTCCTATTTCTCCTCCTCCCACAATAGAAAAAATTGAATAATGCCCATCTTTAGTGGCCTCATCTCTGAAGATGATGCATCAAAGATCTAAAATATAAATGGGAGGTTCATAATAATCCCCAAATCTTGTATTTAAACTATGAAAAAGTCATTGGCTCATTTTACAGGAGAAAAAAATAAGGAGATATATAGGCAACCAAAATTTTGGGAAGCTTAAGCTCTCCCATAAAAGTTATGGATGTCAAAAAAGTAGTTAATGAATAAACCCATGCACAATAACTTATAGTTGAAGAAGAAATCCTTGCTAAAGAAATTATGGCTCAAGAAGCAGATATAAGTTGACCCTCTACAATTGATAAGGGTTAATCTCCATTTATAAAATAGTATCCATCTTCTCCCTAGCTTGCTCATGAAGATAAGGATTTGCAACATGCCATGGCTCTATCTCGGCATGATGAAACCATTTAGAATCAATAGGTAGAATTAGATTTTCTTTGCTTAATATTTCAAGGTAAGAATCAGACTATTTCCAATTTGGAAAGAAGATATAAACAATTTGTCACTCAAGTTAGGTCACAAGAAGTAATTATTATAGTAATGAATGCTGAGTAGACTAGAATACATAATCAAATGTTTTTTTAGTCCCATGAATTGAGTAATTTACATAATTCCCTTGCCAATAAGGATACCCAAATTGTTAATTTACAAAAAAAAATTATTGATAAAGATAATCAAATTAATAATTTGTGACAGTATGTTTTTAGTAAATATGCATTGACTACTCAACACACTACTCAAATACAAGAGCTAACCACTCATACTATTAATTTACAAGCCTCTTTACAAGCCATGTAGAGGGAAACTCAAGAAATAGAATTCCATATTGAAGGACCTATAAGGGCTATTTCTTCCTTCCCTCTTCCACTCCATGAAATGATTTTAGTTTGAAATAAAGCCTAACATAAAATTCAAAAATTGGAAACATAAAATGCTAAGATTAAATTGATGTCTCATTAGTAACTATAAAAATCTCAAATTTATATTCAAAATATTTATTAAATTTCTTAAAAATTTTATCACACAGACAATCTTCTTCTTTTTATGTTCTTTTTATTCATGATTTTTTTTACAAATGATAGATAAAATTTAATTCTCTTGGATTTCCTCATATTATTTAAGATAAACATATGTTTATGGATGTATTTCTCAAAATTACCACAAAAATATTGGGTGAAGTTTATGAATTCTATATTTTTAACATGTTATTGGGTTATTGGTATGAACTTATATCAAACTTATTTGTAGGGTAAACACAATTACATGATTTCCTCAATACCATGATAAATCAAACAACATGGAAACAATCACATAATAAATTTATAGAATTATAAAACACTATAGATCTATGTATGAAATCTCAATTTATAGTGGTTTATAAGCTTCTTGCTACTTTTTAGCCCATGTGCAACATGGACATGAAAAATAAACACTAAGAATTATTGAGATCAAATAAAGTATTTTTTAGATATTTTATGAGCCAACATTCCACCAACTCCATCAATGCAATCATATCTAGGTGGGAGAATTTTCCCATTAATTTTAAATATAGGGAAGTTATGATTCCCACCACTATCAAGTGGAATCTTTAGAGATCTCAAGAATCTATGTAGATTATCACTCAGTTCTTGGATGAAAGAGGATAAGACATGTGGACTAGAATGAGATTTATACTTCCCATTCTTATCTTTATTATGCCCCCTATAAAGGTTTGTACAATCATGTAGAAGTTGAATTTTAGACATGGATGCATGTAGTAGTTAGAGATTATGGATTCTTTACCTGAGATAATCATGATTAGGGGAACCATTTTTAGATTTATGATCTTAGTCAATGGTCAAAATCTGGAATTTTGGATTGAAACTAGTTCTTCCACTTGTTTGTAAAAGGACTTTCAAAAGGTAAAGTGTGGGGGAGAAATGATGAGAATTTCATATAGGTCATTATATCTAATACAAATTATCCATAAGTGTTGCCTTTTGGTTATATATGACATTGTGTTTAATAGTTAAGGTCTTATCTAAGTAAGAAATGAATACAATTATTCTTTATTTGTATGTGATACATTATTGATTCTATATCTTGTTATTGTGTCTAACTTGGATGAAATGAGAATAGTTTTGCGTATAAAAATACATCCCTATGTCATGATCATTTTGAGAGGACATCAAACAGTTTTTCAAACCTTTTTTGGCAATAGTTTTTGAAAATTTGGTGAAGAATACATCAAGCTCCAAAGATGCTCTGAATTTGCTTTGAAGGCACTCTTAAGATGCTCAAAAGACACTCAAGAGATGATCCAAAGAACTATATAGAGGGCTCTGAAGATGCCTACGTGTTCTCTAAATATGTCCAACTAGATCTTGTGGATTAAGATAATAATTCTAAATATATCTATTGTATATAAAAATACTTTCCATATTTAGATATCTTGTTTTTAGACATTAATATTCATGGTAATGGTATAAAATTATCTAGATATATTTTTATTTTTATTTTGTATAATTGAATATAATCTCTTGGTATCTATGTTAGTTATTTTCCATCTATTGTTAGATGAATCAATTTTAATGCCTTCTTAAAAGTATGGGATCTTATTCCTATATATTCTATATTTTGAAAAAGTAGATTTGGCCATTTAGATCTCTATATTTTGTATTCTATGAATAGATGTTGAGATGTGATTTAAATACATGTCTCCTCATTCTAGATAGTTAGTAAGCTAGTTAATCAATGAGTTAGTCAATCAATTGTGATCATAAATCAGTAGAAGCATTTCAATGTAGTTTTACATATCTATATATATTACTTTGATAATTAAATAATGTTTATCATTCCTTTTCATTACTGATTAAAGTTGTTCTTATTTTGAGGAAGGAGCAAGGGTCCATTTATCTTCAAAGATCAAGATAAATTTGTATAGTTAGCTATAGTTTTAAATTATTTATTTAATTTAGTTATAATTAATTTATTGTAAAGTGTAATTTATTTATCAAAGCAAAGTATGAATTTCCTTTTAATTCAAGTGTGTTTTCATTAAATGCAAAGGATGTTTTAATTCAATGAAATTGAATTTTATTTATACAAGAGTGTGTCTTTAAATTTAATAAAAAGTAAATTATGTTAAATCATCTCCATATTTATAATTTGTTAGGAATAGTTTAAGTGACAATAGATAATGTCATCACATTCTAGAATATCACATTGTACTAACCAATAAGGCAAGTCAAGTGATGACACCATAATGTCTTATTCCAGATGTTTAAGTTTTGTATGTTGATTGTGTGAATGCCATTAGATATGTTTAGTTAGAAAACCTTTTAGATTTAGTTTTTTGAAAAATAAAGTTAGATTCTTATTTTTTGTCCTTAGGATGTAGACATCATAGAAGAGTAAACCCTCAAATAATGAACTATAAATTCAAATATCCAATGGTCTAATTGCATATAGCCTTGGACACTATCCCTAGTAGAAAATGACACCAATCCATTGATTGGTTAAATGAGAGGTATAATGGCATCCTATAATCCTTATGTTAACTATGATTCATAAGCTTAGGTTGACCCTTTTCTAACCCTGAGGGTAGAAAGTGGTCAACATTTTTGGTGAGTCAATTGGCTTGACCTGCCTGATGGTTGAGAGAAGTTAGAATCCTTATGTTTACCACTCATGATTAGATGAGGACCCTTGAATACATATAGACCCTACCTAATACCTTATAGACATTAATAACCAAGCACATAATAAAAAATCCAAACAAGGGACAAGGAAAGATAAAGACACATAAAAATAAATGAATAGAACATACCAACAACTACTAAGCATGTGTAATGACACTTAGAGGAAATAAACTAGCTACTATGTATAATATGACTTAGTGTTCTGAATAATAGTACTTGAGGAACATTATATTGATAGGGATAGGAAGTTCCTCAACACTCAATTTGGGTAATTAGAAAGCATTTCTCTCCTTAAAACTAGTAATTATTATGGCCGACTCCAAAGACTATCAAATTTTGAATGTTTATGTTTTTATTATTTTTGGGAAACTAGTGTTTAGTTATTAAAAAACAAAGGGTTTGGAGTAAGGGGAAAACTATAGCTTAATATGATAAAATATAGATTTTTATCAAATAATTTGCATGAGGAAGAGAAATAAACTTATCTAAAAATGGATTTAAATAATGATTTAAGAGCTATAATTTATGATGCAGGACTAGAACACTTTCATGAATTTGGATTTGACCTTCATTTTATGATTGGATAGGAGCATATAAAGTAGATAGGAGTGGAATTGACATTATATTCCACCTCTACCATTATTGTTGAGGAGATCTGAGATTTTTAGATTTTATTCATTGCCTCAGTGTGAGCATGTGCATGAAATTTTGATGTTGGAAGTAAATGGATCTCACTATAGATCCATTTTAATCTCCAAACCTTGTATCTATCTACACATATACAAATAAAAAATGCAAAAAAATAAAAAGGGATAAAAATTGGGTTGGGGGAAGAATGATCACACAATCCAGAAACCCTACTATCCTAATTACTATCTACATTAACCCTCAAGCTATGGTCTTAGATCAAATGTAGTTCTCCCTTAGGGAACACACATAATCGACATGCATGATAGATGCAAGAATGACTATCACCTAGGCCCTTCCTTAATCAAGCATGCAATTATATGTGTGATGTAAAATGTTGAGCTATACTCTTCACTAATTTTTAATTATGTAATGTACCAAGGTAGTAAGTGTTAGATATAAAATGCCTTGTGTAGTCCTTTATTAGGAGACTCATTATTTCAAATTTTAGAGATTTTTTTTCATTTATCTAACATTAGGAAACTTAAATATGAAGATAAGGAAGGGGAAATGACTCATTAAATAAATGAAACTAGCCATTGGAACTCAAAATGACCTTAGATAGGAACACTAAAAGTGGACAAGAGTGACATCAACACTATAGTCCAAGTGTTGTGTTATTGTCCTAATTTGACAAGATGAGGGGGGATGGATTTTCATGGGAAGATTAGTTTGGATGCTCTAGGGTTAGGTATAGAAGGCTTTAGATAACTAAGAATGTGTAAAAAGGTGACTCAAGCATGAAACAAGACCAAAATGAATAAAATGAAAGACATGGATAAATGTGATTAAAGCTCATATTCTCTAGTTGGAGTCTCCTATGAAAGGACTATGAAAAGACATGATATGTGTGGTTTTTTGACAAATTTAGGGTGTATATATTTTCCCCATTTTAATCTATTGATGTTATTAAATGAAGTAATAAATTAAAAGAAAGAAAATAAAATGTGTACTTGAACCTACATGCATGGAGATAAGTGTGCTAAAAAAGAGTCCAACTCACTTATTAGATAGGGAAGTGGATGGAGAGCCAAATAGGGCTTAGAGAAAGAAGGAATACCTAAAAAGATGCCCCATATACTAAATCTAAAATTGTAATCCATGTAATCATGGAGAAGGAGGGCAATCCTTGTCCCCTATGTTGAATCTAGCTAAAAATAAAAAATGCTCAGAGGCCAAAAACCAATGTCTACCCTCTATCCCACATAAACTCATGTAATATGGAATGTGTGCATAGAATATATATCCTATGAAGAATAAAATCTATCATACCCCCCACTCATAATAATATAAATGAGAATTGAGAAGTACTGAGAGGCCCAAAACCAATGTTTTCCCTCTATCCTAAACAAACTCTTATAGTCTAGGTCTGGATAATGCTATGGACCAACCATTGTAGATGGTCATGTAGTCCAACCCAGTGATAAATTAGATATAAATGGGTGTAATATAAAACTCTATTCAATGTGTAAGAAGGAAATGGCATGTTTTTCCATTCAATATATATAATCTTGGATGATGAAGAACATGAACGTCTATGTTATGTCACCTAATTTGATATTTGAATGATGCATCTATGTAATTTGGTAATTTGTATAACCACATATGATATGAGCTATCAAGCCATGTCCTATGTGTAAAATTAGAGATCAAAATAATGTGCTATACACTATGCCTATAATCTACTATCTGGTCCTATAATTGTGTCATGTTATATAAATTTGTATGTGTGAGATATGTAGTAATGCACATGCCCCCAAATCTAGTATCTAGTTTGAATCTATATCAAAGTCACTCTAAATCTATATAATCTAAATCACTATATCTAGATAGACTTCATATCTATAAATTAAAGGTATGTCCCTTTGAATGTCTTGAGAGTAATGCTAAGTGACCCATGTAATATGAATCACTATATATCTTGACTACTTTTAGTTGAATCTGATAATTTGAATATTGGAGTTAGATGAACTATGGCATATCCATCTATGAAAGTGGATAGGCATGATAGATAATTGTAGGAATAAGAATAGTAGGAACGATTCCCCCATTTTGGGGAGAGGGATGAGATATATGATAGAGGAGGTTGATCCAAAAGTGATGAATAGTGGCATAAGTAGAAATAAGGTTGGCTTGTTGTTAAGAGATTGAAAGATTATTTGATTGATTAGGCTGAGTTGTTTGAAAGGTGAATGAGCTTTGATTGGTTAAGATTGAGTTGTATGTCTAGGTATAAAATAGGAATAGAGATGTGTGTGTGCCATAGTAGGTAGATGATGTAGTAAAAGAGCTAGGTTTATGTGATGACAAGGGTATGGTTGTTAGGAATCTATGGAATCAAATGTTTTATAAAGTAGAGCTATGAGGTTTTAGTTATGGGTAAAATGGTGTTTTTCTTGGAATGAGAAAGTTGTTTGATATAGGAAAAATGGATTGATTCTTGATTCATTTGCACATTGACTAGGTTGAGATTTGGAGCTCTGGAGTAGGAGATATGTTGAGGAGACAAGCACCTCTCATGACCTAGTTTGAGTAGTTGGTAGCTTAGGTAGAGGCCAGTGGGGAGGTTACCCTAGTATGTAGCTAAAATATGTGATTTTTATGATTTAGAAGATTGATTTTTATGTTTTTGAGTTGTTTGAAGAATTTTTAGGAAATTTACACTAGTTCCAGTGCTCCTATCTTGCAGTCAGCACTCTTGTCCAGTGTTTAGCATTATTGTCTAGGTTTTGGCAATATTTTCTAGTGCTAGTGTCCTTTTATAGTTGTTGTCTACTGGGGCTAGTTTTCTAATTTTTTTCTTTGTTGCCTATTATTGTGTAGCTTGGATATTTTCCTTGGTATGGTTGATTGACATATATGTTGTTTTATAGTGTTTTGCAGGGTGAGGTATAGATGAGGGAGTTATATAGAGGTCAGGTTATGGAGACATTGAGATTATTACCTTTGTCATCTAATGAGAGAGCTATGATAGATAGGGAAAGGCTAGGTCATATGTGTGACCTAGGCATTGTGTAGTGGGATAGGTATATGATTACTACTTTATATGAGAGGTGGAATGCAGATACATGTACTTTTTGGCTTCATACTAGAGAGATTATGATTACTCTGGAGGACATGTATTATATTTTATATTTGTTAGTTAGTGGATGGTGTGTGATTATGCAAGATGACATGGGTGATGATGTTATTGATCATGTGTCCTTGTATTTCATTGTGGTGCCCTCAAGAATACATTAGAGAGTCAATGATAGTGATATATTATTATCATTTATTGTGTAGTTGAGTGTTCCATATTTGTGGAAGTGGTTGGTTATGTTGGCTTTTTTTATTCTTATGGATGGGAGTGGGGTGTTGATTACATATAATATGCATATGATCATGTGTAGTATAGAGGTATATGGAACTATGTTATCAAGGGGTAGGATTATGATTTCCCACTTATATAGGGATCTTTATTGGTTTACTTAAGAGGCATTCAGTGGTGGTGTGAGCATAGATACTTTATTAAATTATTAAGCTTATGATCACATAGCGATTGTATGACTGATAGGATTATTGAGGGAGAGGTGAGTACCTCCACAAACATTTGGGGAAAGATGGATGAGTACATTGGCTATTAAATCTTTTGGGATAGATAAATATAAATGATTTTAGATAGATTTGTTGATCATGATATCATATGGAGGCCCTATAGAGGATTTCTTAGGTGGGCTATAGAAGGAGTGTAGTTGTGGTATATAAGGGTCAGTTATTCATTACATGATCACTAGGTTGGAATGTATGAGCACTTTCAATATGAGCATGTGAAAAGATAGTTTGGGGTACTACAATATATGCCCCTGGTAGCATGGGTATGGGTGAGGAGTGTATACGCACTAGGTAGGGCATGAACTCATGTGAGGCCTATTGAGGTTGAGTTAGGACCACTACCTTTAGATGCATGAGACATATATATATATATATATATATATATATATATATATATATATATATATATATATATATTCATTCTAGATGTAGATGATGCAGGATGTTTAGAGGCATATACCATATGATGGGCTCCATTGTGTTCTATTGATGGAGGGGATGCTCTTGCATATGAGGATCTTGCACCAATCCAAATGATGGGAGGTAAGTAGCAACTATGTTTGAATTGTGTATGAGTTTGGGTTGTTTTAGTTTGACTTTAAAGTATATATCTAATGTAGTGTTGTAATTTGTGTGTAGATGGAGTGAGAGGTGTACAAGATGAAGCAAAAGCTAGGGAAGGAAGTGGTGATGATGGGTTCTTGGAAACCATCATTGAGTCTACACTTTGAGAGCTCACATGGCATGTTCTTGATGATGTTGTGGAGGAAGGTTTGATAGAGTGAGTGACTTTTATAGTTGATGTTTGTGTTCATTTTTTTGACAAAGATGCCATAGCTATTGATGCATATGTTAGGGTAGAGATAAAGATGATCTAAGGGCTAAGCTAGATAGGCATAGGATGCCTCCACCTAATTATGGATTAGTGAGTACATGGATTATGGTTGAGTACATGGACCTTCATAGGTGGTATTCATACTTTCATGAGGAGTGTGGTTGGCTATTAGAGTGAGAGAGTCATCATAAGAGGCATTGATGAGATCAAGGAGGTGTGGGGTCATCGAGTGTGAGAGTGGATTATGGGACTAGTACTGGTGGAGAGAGTGAGACTAAGAGAGAGGGCATGAAACCCATTAATGATTGATTATACCTTAATACTATGTATATTTTTGGAAAATGTTGTTATATATATATATATATATATATATGGATATTGGGTTGATTTTGATTCATGCATATTGTGTTATGGATTTTAGAATAAATTGGTATATTTAGTGTAATTTGTTGATTAGAAGTATTTGATCTAGTATTGACGTTGACGTTGCATATGTTTGGTAAAATGATACTTGGGATATGTGATTTTATTATTTTCATAAGTGTGATGCTAGGTTTGTATTTCAATTTGTATGTAAGTAAAGAACTTTATTTGGTTTGTAATTATATGTGAGAAAAAAATTTGTTGGTTTCTTATTTGGGAAATTATTGGGATAAGTTGAGTTAGTTTAATGTTGGTAAAATAGGATTTGGTAAGATCTAAATTTTTGATAATTTAGTTTTGGCTATGGATAGTTATTGGCAATTAATAATTTTAGTTGTTAGCATGTGGGGATGTAAGATAGTATGTTGTGCATATTATTTCCCTAAGAGTGGCTCAAGAATACAAAGACTAACTAGACCTTTGGCTCCATCATTGCCCTATTAAGAAAAGCTATGAATTGATGTTGGTATGAATGTTTGTCATATCACTCTATGTTGTATCACTATCTAAATCTTGATGGCCAACTAAACAAGTGTCCATACTACTCATGCTATTTAGGAATATGATTTGTATCTAATACTATCTACTATGTACTAATTATAGATAGATGTGGAGATTCTAAAAAATGTACCTTTATTAGGTGTGCAATAGGAACTATGTGCTATGAAGAAGGCTCATCTATTTGTAATCATATACCCTATGGCTTCTACTATGATGTGTATGACTAAATAATAGATCAAGATGGAGCTAAAACCTATGATGGGGGCTCATTTAATCTTAATCATAGTAGGTTATTATGTGAAATAGGTCCCTAAAAATCTATCCAAAGTGAATATATCTCTAGAGTAGTATTATATGATTTGGGTTCATTTAATCTTAACCATAGTGGGTTGCTATGTGAGATAGGACCTAAAAAATTTGGCTATAGTGAATATTTCTCTAGAGTAGTACTCTATTGTGGTGCCTATGACTCTACAAGATATGTGTATGGAACTGCACTATGTACTCCTTAGCTTACAATGCTATAAGTAAGCTTTTATTGATGTACGAGTTTCCAAACCTTCTAAATAGGTGTAACATGATATCTCTTATGAGGCTCTATCCTAAAACTTGCATTTCTCTCATGATGAGTGATCAATGATTCCTATGAAGGAATGTATTGGGATGACTCAATCATGGATGAATTAGTTATATGGTTCCATGGGGGAGGATATATTGGTGCCCCCTATGTGAATTTTATTATTCCATTATCAAAACATCTATTTACACAATCCTTGAATCCAAAATAATCATTATCTCTATGTCCATAGATATGATGATGGTTACAAAGGGGTTGATGAGGTTATTTTTGTAGGAGATTTGGATCTTGTTGATGAGTAAAAGGCAATGTGATTAACCTCCTATCTAGTAGTGTTGATAAGATGACACATGGGCTGTCATAATCTAAATCAAACTGTAGTTGTTCCTTGTTGTTGTTTTATATAGTGCATACTATAGGTTATGCTCTAGAAACTAGGTCTTTGTTCTTAACTATTTGATTTTTTGGTTATGATATCCTATCTTGTTTAGGACATAGTGGATGCTATATCTTAGGAGCTATATATACTAGTGAGAAATCTAGAGTAATCCAAATAACTGAATCTACCTTAATCATTCCCAATTTATTTCCAATGTTAGAACTATATAGCATAAGTGCCTAATAGAAGACTCTATCTAATATAGTAGATGCTCAAGGAGAGGTTGGCAAAGCCCCTTAATAAATATATGTTAAATATTTAAATCTATTGGTTTGTATATCAATCTTAACATGTCATTCTTGAATCATAAGATATAATCACTAACTAGCTCTAAAGTATTCTGATGTAAAAGGTAAAAGTTTCTCATATGTAACATGAGGGCCCATGTTTGTTATGTAATGTCTAAGAAATGCCTCCTCTAAGTCATCATATGTGTGTAAGTATCCAATGGGGAGTAGATGAAAGAACCAATTATGTGCTTCCTCCACTAATGTTTGCTGGTATAATTTCAATAGAATCAAAGGACTCGCATCAGATGGAAAAGCCTTTCAAAAGGCTTGAAAGTGTACATATAGATCTCTAGTTCCATCAAAGTGAGGCAATGATGGCATCTAAAAATGATTAGGCAATGATGATTTTATGAGCATATTTGGAAGGGGATTACCATGTAAATCATTTTCATCTATCCTAGACTTATAAGCCTTGTTTTCCAAGGTAAGGAGATGTACTTGGTGTTGTAATTCACCAACTACATGTAATAAAGATATAATCTCCTTAGATGGTACATTAGTATCTTGAAGTGGTTCATTTAATCATTGAGTTTGATTGTTAATTTTAGCCATGTGAATACTAAATTTAGCAATTGGATCATAAGGAGGGGGTGTGCTCAATTGGACCTTGGAAGTAATGGTAACTTGGACCTTACTAGAGGGATGTAGGATACCATTCTCTTTAGGTGAAATGTGAGAATTGGGTTATACTACAGTGAGGGGTGGCTTGGGAGATTCAATGGTATTATTATGTTTTAGTTAATCACATTATAATTGAGTATAATATGTGCTACTAGCATGAATATGTGCATTGTTAGAAATGGAATCATGAATATAAGTAGAAATAGCATTTTAGAAGAGTATTATGTTTGAGAGGAGGAGTGAGAGAAGAGTTAGAAACATGAAATGCATATTACTCTTCACTATATGCATAATAATAATAATAATTGTTCTATGTATTATCATTTTAAAATATTGTTCATATTCACTCTCATTTTCATATTCATTTTCATGTTTGCTATCATACTCATTATCACTTCCACATTGCTAGGGAGAGGGGTAAGATAAGATGTTAATTATTTTCTAATATTTAATAAATTACCATGTAAAATTGGAATATTAGGTGTATATATTTTATACTTGAATGGAGTGCATGCATTATTTTCATTTTGAACATGAGAAGTAAGAGTAAGAGAGTTATCATTTAGACATTCTTTTGATAAAGTAGAGTTAATAGCATGAGATGCATCATTTAGATTATGCATTATAATTTTAATTCTATTAAATTTATATTGTTGTAGTTTGAACATATAAGTAGAAAAAGAGAGATAATTAGGTTCACAAGGAAGAAAATTATCAGCAATTAGAGGTTCACTTGGAATTCCATGACTAATTTGTTCATCTGGTGCATTATGCATAGGAGAATGAGGTGAAAAGTATCTTTCCCATTTATCAAAATTATTTTCTTTAGAAGAGGGAATAAAATATATAGGTTTGAGAGAAGAATATACATATACTTATACTTCACTATCACTATCACATATATCATCATATTCCTCATTACAACAATAGTAATTATCTTCATTGTAAATGAAATCATTTCCCAAATTTTTAGCTAATGTGAAATTTTGCAAATTTATCCATTCATTGTCATAATTATGAGAATTTTTCTGAAATTTGATCTATGGGATGAGAGATAAAATGTGTCTTAGTGGCCATTTTATTAATTTCACCAAAGAAAAAATTGAAAAGTAATATTAAGCAGATAAATTCAAAACTAACAATGAACATAGAGATTTTGAAATTATTCTTCATAATTTAAACAATGTGAAAAAATTCCAAAATATTTTTCTAAATATTGTAAGGAATTAAGGCTCATGGTTTGTGGACCTAGTTTGAAAATCTAGGGTTTTTGAGCTAAGGTTTCAAAATTATTTTAAAATGTACAAGAATTTAAATTCTAAAAATTATTTTGAATAAGATAAATGTATAAAACTTTATACAAAAATTAGAAAGTTTAAATTAAATTTTTGCACAAAATAACTACTAATATTGAGATTTTGAAAATATTTTTTACATTCAAAATAATTTTCAAAAACTCCAAAATATTTTTCTAAAAAATGTAAGGGAGGTAGGCCAGAGGAAGAGGAAAAATCTAGATATGACAAAATATAGATTTTCATAAAATAATTTTCATGAGGAAGAGAAATAAACTTATTTAGAAATGGACTCAAATGAATGATTTAGGAGGTAGAAATTATGACGCAAGACTAGGACACTATCATGAATCTTTATTTGAAATTTGTTTTATGATTGTATAGGAGTGTTGAAAGTAAATAGGAGTGTAATAGACACTATAGCCCACCTCTATTGTTATTATCTAGGAGATTTGAGATTTTTGGGTTTTGTTCATTGCCTTAGTGTGAGTCTATGTATGAATTTTTGGAAGCTAGAATTCAACAGAGCTCATTGTAGATCCATTTTAATCTCTAAACCATGTATTTATCTACACATATACAAATAGTAAATACATCAAAAAAATGTGGAAAATAGGTTGGGGGAAGAATCATCACATGATCTAAAACCCTTATTGTCTTGATCACTACCTACATTAACCCTCAAGCTAGGGTCTAAAATAAATTATAGTTCTCCATTAGGGTACGTGCATAATCAATGCACATGGTAGATGTAATAATGACTTTCACCTAGGTCCTTCCTTGGTCAAGCATGCAAGTCTATGTGTGATGTGAAATCCTAATCTATACTCTTAACTCTTTTTTAATTATATGAAGTGTCAAGGTAGTAAGTGGTAGATATAAAATTCATTATGTAGTCCTTTATATAGAAGACACATTATTTAAAATTTTAGATCTTTGTTTACATTTGGCCAACATTAAAAATTTTAAGGGGGGAGCAAATAAAGGGTCAAGATTCATTAAACAAAGGAAACTAACCATTTGAGCTCAAAATGGCCTTAGATAAGAGCATTAAAAGTGGATAGGAGTGGCATTGGCACTGTAGTCCAAGTGTGCCACTATTATCCTAAGTTGATGGGACCAGGGGATGGCTTTGTCATAGAAAGAGTAGTCTGACTAATTTGGGGTTAGGTCTAGAAGGCTACAAATAACTAGGAATAGGTAAAAAGGTGACTCAAGAATGAAATAAAACCAAAATGAATAAAATGAAAGACATGGATAAATGTGAACAAAGCTCATATTCTCTAGTTGGAGTCTTTTGTGAAAGGAATATGAAAATACATGAGATGAGTGGTTGTTTAACAAATTTATGGTGTATATAGTTTACCTAGTATGTCATGGTCCTCATCTCACTTAATCACTATGCCACCTTATTGAAAGGTCCTTGATGAGGATATTTTATCAAATTATCTTTTAACTTGGTCTTGGTTAGACCACATGGCATGTATGGCACTATCTCTTATCTCTTCATACTCCCTCAACTTATTTATTCTTACTTTTATTACATCATCCTCCATGAACTCAAGCTGGTATGTAAGTTCCAAGGCTGATAGATCAAGCGACATGGGATGTTTTGTTTCTATCCCATAAATAAGAAGATAATGAGAGTGAAAAATAGACTTCTTAAGAGTAATCCTATCTAGTCACATGACAGTATTTAATTTGTTGTGCCACTCCCTTTGACTATCTTCCATTATCCTTTTAATGATCCTAATCAAGTTCTTATTAGTGGTTTATTCTAGTCCATTTCCCTTTGGATAGTAGTTGTATGAATAATTTATATGGGTTTCATGGTTAATAGCACACTCACATACCTTAGCCAAGGAATTTTATGATACAATGGTAGAGGGGACCCCAAACCCATTCAAAAGGCTTTCATAGAACTCCAAAACTAAGTTTTCATTTTTTTCTTTGAGTGAAGTTACCTCCACCCACCTAGTAAAGTAGTTAGTGGCTATTAAATACCACTTATGTCTAGCACTAGATGAGGGGTGAATCATACATATGAAGTATAATCCCAATTTCATGAAGGGCTACTCAACTTGGATGCGTTTTAGAGGAAAGGCATTTAGTCCTTGCTTATCGATAAACATGGCACATTTGGGACATCGCTTGATCCAAGCATGTGGGTCCCTAAATAATGTGGGACAAAAATATTTTGCTATCATGACCTTGGATGTTGTGGTCTTGGAATCAAAGTGGCCACCTATAGGCCCATCATGAAACTACTCTAATAACTTATCAACTTGACTATTCTCAACACACCTTAAGAGAATGCCACCAATGTTCTTGAAGTGTACTCCAGCCACCAAGATGTAAGGGATGGATTTAAGTCTAAAGTGTCTCCCCATTTTCTTATCTAATCTCATATGAAATTATCCAATTTTTAATAACTTCACTATATCTTGGATTTAACTAGAAGGAGTCATATTTGTAGCTACTTGTTGATTACCTTGGATTACCAAGACCATATATTTTTCTTCCTTAAAATATACTAAAATATGTTCACAAATTCCTCTACATATAATTAGCTTAGTGACCTTAACCTCTATGTAAAAATCCATGCACTTATTCACCCAACCAACCCTCTTCTCACTTAAGTCTCTATTGAATATGAAGACTTTTATATTAGGATGAACTACCACCATGAAATTCTTATAAGTAGACACCATGTGTCTAATTTTTTTTAATCCTTTCATGATAACAAGGACATGTTTTTCAACAAAGGTATATCTCTCTTCATACCTTTCTAATGCTTCACTACATAAATCAATGGATTGTTCTAGTCCTTTACCATTTTATTGCATGATCATAGCAAAAAAATGTCACTTATGGAGAATGCATACATGAAGAAGTATTTTGTAAAATTAGAGTCGAGGAGGGTGGGATCTTAGGATATGACATAATTGATGGCCTTAAATATAATTTTACCCTCTTTTTTCCATGAGAAATCCTTGTGTTTCTTGAGTATATAACTGAGTGGCCTCACTAGTTGTGTAAATCTTGGATTAAATATTCTAATGAAATTGATTTTATGCAATAAATTTTGAAATCCCTTATTGTGTTTAGGTAGGGACAAAGTAAGGATTTCCTCTATACTCTCAGGGTCAATGGAGAGGCCATTTTTTGACATAATATGTCCTAAAAGTCTGCCTTCATGGACTATAAATATGCATTTTTGGGGGTTTAAGGAGACCCTAAACTGCCTACAACTATCAAACACCAACCTCAAATGTGTCAAGTGATTCTTAAACTCCTTTTAAAATATAGTGATGTCATCAAGGTAGATGAGAACCATCTCATTTATGAGCCCTTAGACGACCCTATCTATTTACATTTGGAAGGTATCCCTTGCATTAGTTATTCCAAAGGGCATCTTCATGTATGCTTAAGTTATCCACTTAGTTATGAAGGTCACTTTGTGTCTATTATCCCCTCTTACCCATATCTGATTTTATATAGAGTATCCATCAAGCAAGGATAACCTTTGTGAACATGTAACCATATGTATAATTTGATCCATAGATATTATAGGATAGTAGTCTCTTAAAGACATCTTATTTAGATATCTAAAATCCATACCCAAACTTATCTCCACATTCTTCTTCCTCATAGGTACAAGATTTTCCACCCATGAAGAATTTTTGATGGGGAAGATGATATTTTATTCAATAAGTTTTATCAACTCCTTCATCATAAGGATCTCAATTTTGGGGTTGACTATCCTTTGCTTTTTGGAATTCTCCTTCAAATCTATGGTATATTGGGCCAACATAAGGTCAAACCCTTTCAATTCATTGTATTCCCATGCAAATACATCTATAAATTCCATGCATAATGTTATGAAGGTTGATATTTATTCTTTGGTGTTCATCTTCCCTAACTTGAGTAACTTGTCCTTGAATATGACAACCTTCTCATAGTGTTCCTCTTTGGTGGAGATACTTACCTTATCATTCCTCAGCTAGTCATATTAATTGAATATACTATCAATTATCACTAAACCCTTAGGAAATTTATTTGTCCTCAGATGGATAATTTGATATCCATAGTGATGTTGCATCCTACCTCGATTCTTTGTGTATAATTTTGCCTCATGTTGTAAGAAGAAAGAAATATGTCTATAATTTTAAAATAATTTAAAACTCACCTCATTATATAGGATTGGTGGATTACATATCAATTTAATTTGTGATTACTCTTTGATTTCCTTGACCCCATCAATTATATCATACTATGTCCCAATGATAGCTAACCAATTTGTATGATGATTATCTTCTCTACTATGGAGTGAATGTCAAAAGATTATAATTCTTCCAATAGGTCCCAAACCCTATGTTTTTAGGCCTTGAAGAGTGGATTGTTGATATCACTTAAGAATCTTACCTACTACACCACTAATTCACTTCCCCCTTTAACATGCAAAAGCATGATGCCTTTCTTCCTTACCCATTGTAGCCCATGAATGAGGAACTCATATTATATAGTATTTAAAGTGAATCTAAACTTTAAAAAATTAGGGTAGAATAATACCTTTATTTGGAATGGGAGACAATCATAACACATACCCCACTCCCATTCTTTGATCTTGACCCATCAAAAAATAAGTTTCATACCCCTTCAAGTTCTTGACTTTGATGATTGGTGAGACTTGCCATGGCAGATCCTTACTAATATATGCAATACACATGTAGGCCTACCTATTAAATGGTCTTATAAGGATCAAAGAAATGATTTTGTATTACCCACTCATCATAGAGCAAATATGATGTTTTCTAATGGTTTCATGGGCTCTTGGTCATTGTGGTGCTCATCCCTAATTGAGATAGTACATTTGACATTTGATAGGTTGCGAATATAGGGTTATAAGTGGAAACTAGAGATAGTTTCAGAACTTATGGTAAATTGTATTCCATACCTAGTCTTAAATACCATGTAGGACCAATTAGAAGAGAGATACCCCTTAATTTTAGTAGTGAAGTCCCTAGACAAGCATAGGGTAAAGTAGGGATGAAGGTCAACTACCATGACACCTTGAGATATGGTACAATTAGGTTAAACAATAAATATGACCTTGAGGTCCTTAAGAACACCTATAGTCTTGGTAGGAGACCCATCTAAATATAACACTCCCTTTTCATTAGGTTCATATTTAAGTCCTAATTTATATGTAGTGGATTTAGGCCTTATAAAAGTGTTATCCTTACTATATTTCATGAAATTATGCATAAGGGAATATCCTATGATGAATAAAAGGTATAATGGAGGTGGTTTGACTACCTTAGGTTCTTGGGATTCATGATGCTAACTAGAATTAGTAAGGACTGCACTTAGCATTTTTTCTTGTTTATCTAACACATGAAGTTTAGAGAGCTCTTCTTAAAGGAGGTCCTTTTGCCCTAGAATAATCAAAGAATCACATAGAGGGAGAGTCACATGGGCCTTCTTAATGTATTCCAAAACGCTAAAAATAGTAATGACTACCTTGGACTATATCTTAGGGGTAAAAACATTGCTTGGAGCTTATGTAAACTGAGGTATAAAAGGGCCTTTCTAATTTTAACCTTTTCTATCTTTCATCTACTAAGTTGGTGATGCCTTATGAATTGAATCATAAGTGGAATCCCATTGATGTGTATAATAAGGTGGATAAGCTATATTGGGATGTCCCAAACTATCATCAACTTCCCTTCTCTTAGCTCTTGTATGGGCTATAATTGAATTTATATGTTAGCTACATTCTGGCCCTAATTTTTCGCCACTTATTGAAATGAGTGCTCACCTTCTTGAAAGTCAAAAAAATATATTTTATAAGGGTGAACTGATTCCACTTTCCCCTTGTTGACTTAAAATCTCAGCTTGGATCATGAAGGGAGATTCCCCATGAGGAATAAGAGGACCTTGCTTCTATTGTGATGGATGCATATTATCATGTGATGGAAGAACATGACCTTATTTCATAGAATATGATTAACACACCTCATCACTTGGATCCACTACCATATAATTTGACTATCCCCATTGAGTATACCATTGACCCTCTTGTGTATAATTCTTTTGAGTTAGAACCAAGGTTCTATAACTATTCATAGCATTAGGATTATAACTATTGTAAGGCCTTATTTGTGTAATTTTCCCTTGGCCTTATAAATTAGGATAATAATGATGTTTATTATATAGATAAGGCTGATAAGGTGCTTATTATAGGGATTAATAAGGCCTATAAGGTGTATTTTTCCATATCTACAAGGCTACTAGTTATTATTGGCCTTGAGCATCCCTTCTATCTTGCCCAATCTATCTGATTGGCTGCCATTTGCTTAATCATGATTGGTTGGGGATAGTAATGAAGTAATGGTAGGTAAAATGGGTTGGATTTTTAGGATTAAAGGCATGAGGGGTCTAGGGGTGAGTTTTAATTCTTGAATTAGGTAATTGTATTCCCTTATAGATATCTCATTAGCTTCTAGTAAGGTACTTCAACCCATTGACTATATCATAAGAGCCACATCAGAGATTGAATCCCTTATGTAGTGTAAGAAATAATAGTTAGGGGTCAGATTGATTATTTTAGGAATAATATACAACATTTTTAAAAACTTATAGTTGAAGTCTAATATGAATTTTTGGGGGGCTCTTTTGATTGTAGTAAGCTATTTTACCAAGGAAAGATGGCCACTCCTATACTAAAAGTGCTTACATAAGTGTTATTCAAACTCATCCCAAGTATTTATGGATGAAAGTGTTAAGACCCTATACCACTAGAGTGATTTATCCTTTAAGGAGTTTTCAAGAAGTCTCATAGACATATTTTCTTAGGTTATGTTATAGACTAAACACAAATTGGTTATGTATAAAATATGCTTCATAGGGGTAGTTGATTTATCTCTTAAGAAAGAGGGAAGAAATTTCAAGGAAGTAATAGGTATATCATCAAAATATTTTATGTTTAAGGGGATTCCACCATTGAAAGATAAAAATGCTTGCATCCAAGGCCTATCCATTAAATTTATAGGATTTTCAACAATGTTTGTTTCGGAAGAATTAGGAGAGTTGTTTGGTGTAGGATTGGGATTGAATCTAGGATTCCTCTTCCTCCTACAAATTTCCAATGATAATTCAAAAAAAATAATGTCCTTACCTTTTAAGGAAGATCTTGTGGCCATCTTTTGCATGTAACTTGAATTTAGATATACCAATGATGTACTTAAAGTTTTAAGATGTTCTCTAAGGATAGAAAAGAATACTCCAAGTCACTTCAAAAATAGTCCCATTGGGAATGCTAGAACTGTTAGCAACCCAAGTTGCACCCTTTGAAGAAAATTATTCAATTCTACTTCAAACTTGGACTACCATGGGATTAGACTGAATTTTTTGGGTTACCTATAGTTATACAAAACCTATATATTATGGGGATAGTTCCCATGATATATAAAATTTAATATTCTTCTAAGACATACTTATATTGGGATGAAAATGGTTAGGATGAAAAATTTAAAAGAAAACCTACACTAGGTGTGGTGATGCACCAATGCTCACTTATCCTATCTTGACTAAAATTTAAACACGCTTATAAAGATAATTGAATATAAAAAAAACTAACCAATATTATTGGAACATTCCTAAACATGAGTTTTTCATATGGAGTTTAGGTAGAAAGTATGTAACTTAAAGGTCTACATGAGACACTACCAATCAGCTCACTATTTAACACCACTAGTACCTATCAACACTTCATATGACCTACATAGGATGAAATTATAACATCAAGTGAAAGAGAGGACCTAAAATAAAAAATCATGACACACGCTAATTCTCATAAAGAATTATATAATAATTCTTTCTCTATTGATTCAAGGTAAAAGATATAATTTTGGTAGAGATTTGCTACACCCAACCAAGGGAATAAAATGAATGACTCAATTATTTAATATATAGAGTTTTACATAATAGAGAGAATAATATTGGTGTATAAGTTTTCATGAAGAGGCTAAGGCATCCATAAAATAGTTACAATAGTATCCTTTACTCCCTTATGTGTTGCTTGAGTGGATAGGTGCCTTGAATGAGATATTTGGAGAATTAATATCTAATTTTTGAAAATTTTAAATTATGGAGATCCATTCACACCACATTTATCTGATTCCATTTACCCTTAGTATTTACCAACATTAAAATAGGCTCAATTGGGTGTTTTCCATGAGGCATTAAGCTGTTACCCACATTTGCATATTCACCTTGATGAAGAAACTACCCAAATCCTTCATAATGCTCATCAATATTGGGTCTAGTCACCTCAAGGTGAATTTAAAAATTTTATAAGTTGGATCATTAACTCTATGATGCCTTTATACACTCATTAGCACTTTCATCTTGATGGTTAAGTAGGCCTTATGAGCTAGAAATCCATTATTTTGTCCATCCACTATTTGGATTATTGTGATAGTAGAACCAAACCTTAAATCTATTTGATTAGGCTTGAATCAAACCTAAACTAAACTCTACATCAATATATAGACCCTTCAAATATGTCACACTTGTAAACTTACCCCTTTTTATGATTCAACCATCTTGACTAGCCTTGCAGAATGGTTAATTGGTGAAGGTTTATATAGGCACTTCCAAGTAGGTAGGTGGACATTTACAAATTTTAGGAGGTGAGACAAGTCTTAGACAAACACCCCAAATAATTGGGGTCCTTTGACCAATTTTTTCACTTCACTTATTTCTTAAAATGTTGAAAAATTATAGTTTATGGAGGTGGTAATACACTATCCATTTAACTAAGTACCATGAGCATGGACTACTCTAAGTGGAAAAAATGACCTAGGTATTTTTTGAGTGGTTCTCATATGATTGGATGCATGTTTTCTAAAAACTTTACAATTAGGTCCTTATTATGGTTTTAAGGAGGTTTAAGAGTTTTTAGGAATCTTAACAATGGTTCATAGAGGTTAGGGCCTAAACCTCTAAACTAATTCCACTAAATGCTTGTAGACAAATCCCCTTAACTCTCCTAAAGTGATTAGACTCCCATGTAGACTTTCCATATAGTTGTAAGCATGTGAATTCTCCTCACAAGTGAGAAGCATGCATTTTGAGTAGTCTTTAGGTGTTTTTAGGCTATAAAGACCAATTATGATAGATTTCGTACAATACAAAGAGACTTAAACCTCCCAAAAAACTTGATGATTACTCCTATATAGGTTTTAAGTGTCCTTTTATCTCCTCTTTGTCCTTTGTTATGACCTCTAAATGGTATTTTCTTAATGGAGATATTAGACCAACATGTCTAATTACATGGTCTCTAAGTTTTGGCCTTAACCTAGAGTTTTGAGGCACATATCCACTATTTTCATCAATGAAATCATCCTCAATGGTCCTTGGAGTACCTATGTTGGCATCATCAAGCCATCTTTCTTTAGTGTTATGCAATAGTGCATTTCTCTTAGATAAACAAGTTTGTCTGTATGGTTAACCAATTATGAAGGCTATTTTAGGTGACTGATATGAGGCTATTTGGGGACCTTGAGACCACTTCTCACCTCATAAACTCATGGTTCATGAAAATCCCTCTCAATTCCTTGCTCGTAGGCTTAAAATATCTTTCTTAGGCCTAATACATATAGTATGTGTCCTACAGCTACTAGTAAATAAGTCATTTGAGTGATCATAAGACCTAAGGATAGATTTAAGACCATTTCATGGCCAAAATATTCCATCTAAATGCATTTAGATGCATAAATCTATCATTAGGTACCATCCAAGGACTAGAAAGGGTTTTGGAGGTCTACCATATTAGTGATGGTTCATATAATATGGACCTCCAAACCAACACTTATTGCCATGAATATTTATTTCATTAACCACTTAATCTCTCCTAAATAGATTATTATCCCATGTAAACTATGTTTAGGAATAGGAGTGTTGGAAGGTGTGCCTTGAGCTCTCTCCTAAGTAATTGTAGTAGGTTAACTTATTGATGTTTTTTCATAAAATTGAGCTCCTCAAACCCTTTCATTATTTTATTTATTTTTATTACATATGAGTACTTAGGTTTCCCAAATATCCATGGGCCAAGGTACCTATATGGTGAAAGGTGTGAGTGCTTGAAGATGTAACTCTCCATGCCTATCTAAAAATATGGAGCTTGAGGAAGGTTTAAAACCATTATGAGCTAACTCATTTCATTGTCCTATCTCAAATGTGTTTAACAATTATTTAAATATCATACCACACATAATAAATTTCATTGAACTTGTTTGGATGTCTAAACTTGTCATGAGGTGGAGGTAGGGTCTTGAGACCTAGATGTGAAAGGCTTAAACCTCATAGGCCCAGACTAGTGTTGGGTCTTCATTCACCTAGAGGTGCATCTATCATTCCCATACAACTAGGACACCTTTTTAATACAACCTCTAATTTTTGCATATGTCACCATGATAATAGACCACTCACCAACCTATACTCTCTTCTAAGGCCTACCTAATCAACATTGTCTAGTGTATGGGGATATAGTAGCTAATGTTAGTACCCAAATAAACTTCATTAAGATATTATAAGGGTATAATAAAGGTTAAAACATCATGTTTCAATGTTTAAACATAGTTTTAAGGCTAATTTGTTATAACCTTGCTAATATATTTGAATGTACAGTCATATATAGGCCTGTGTCAAATTGTAGGTCTACAACTTAGAATAAACAATTTCATTACTCAAAGGTTCACATATCCCAATCCTTATATCTTTTATTGGTTTATCACCATCCCATTCTCAACAACTCTAACTTAGTGTGTGATCTTTATAGATTCCAAATGTGCTCATATAGGTTACTCTACCTTTGGTGAGGTGACCACCATGATTTACCCTTCCTCCTAGATTGAAAATTATCCCTTTGGGTGTATATGATGTATTAAACTCATGGTAGGATATAAAACTCAGGACTTATCAATAACATTGTAGTCACTAGTTCATATATGTTGACTATCTATAGGGGTCAATCTATCATGGTCTTCTAAGTATAAGAGAGTGATTTCTTAGTTAAATTTGATATCTAAATAGATCTCTCATTTCAACCCATCTCCATAAGATGGGAATCTTGCTCAGTCATACCCTTCTCTCATGCTTAGGGTTGATTTGTAGATGGTGAATTTGGATGAATTTACCAAGGTAGATTTAGGTCATTTCATATAGGTGGTTATTACTCTTTTAATAGGGTATATAGCTATGTGGCTCATACCTCATGACCTAATGGTCCTTGGTAACATTAAGGATTTTTTAGGCCTTGACATCATGACTTGGTCTTGGGTAAGCAGGGTGTATGGCTTGTGGGTGATGATAGTGAGGTGAATGGAGTTTGAAGATGGAGTGCAGGGTTTATAAAGGAGATGGAATGGTAATGTAAAGATTGTAAAACATCATATATTCTTTAGGATTTGTAGTGAACCATAAACTCACACTAAAAATAGTATACAAAGGGCCCTAAGAATATCCATATAAATACCTATTAGAATGGAAAATTTTGAGCTCCTTGATGATACATATGCATTGGTAAAAGAGAACCTAGGATCCTTTGAAAACCTTAACATCTATTAAATGACCATAATATCTACTAAAAAGACTATAAAGGTTTTTAAGGTAAAAAATATGGTGATTCCTTTGACTATGTGGCTATGATGAATGTTTTGAACCTGTACAAAAATATACATTGGAGTGATTACAACACTCCATTATATGTTTACATTATGTTTTGAGAACCCTTAGGCCAACATCATATAATGTATTACCTTTATATGCACTAAAAATCACATTTGTATGTTACATCACTTTAGAACATCATTTTATAAGGGTGGAGACTATCTAAGAATTCACATTGGATTAAATATATAGGATTATCCTCAAGACATCATGACTAGACCTTCAAACACCATTCACTTTTAGATGCATAAAATGGATGCTCTTCCTCATCATTGAAACCTACCTAGAGTCTATAGACACATGAAATTTAGATGTTTCTCATCTCTACATTCCCACACATGTGAACCATATGTTGAGGAGTCCATGAAAAGGCTATGTAAGACATGAATAACCAAGAATAATCACTATTTTTATCAAATAGTCTAGAATTCCAGTAAAACCATCTTCCTTCTTTTGCCTTATGTAGATGAGGTTGATGATCATATCACTTAACTTCTTAATGAATGTTTATAAATCTTATAAAAATAATCCTACAACCAATTCCCATGATTTGAAGGTGACCAAGTATAATTTCTATGGGCAAGAGCTTGGACCCTCTTTCTTTCTCCTATGTATGGATTGAGAACAAATCTAAAGTGATCTCTAAGCCTACCAATGGCCTCGACGGGGAAGATGGATCAGTTTTTGGATCCTCAAGAATTGAAATAATTTTATTTATTCCACACATACCATATTTTAACTCCCCTTGTATACCCTTGACTCCAACTGAACTAGTCCATATTGTATAGATCTATACCACTCAAAAAGCTTATGAAACCTATAAATTCTATATATTTTCTCATATTTTAGACCATAATACATTATCAGTGGGTTATAGGAGTGAAATAGGAGTAAAATAATTCATTAAACCTTATGGTATGAATTAATGGGTTCAAAAGGTATATTTTGGCATGTGTGGGGCTCATTTGGTGGGAATTTGGTGTTAAATCTTATGAAAAGGTGGTCATTAGTTCATGAAAGCTTTAGGATATGGCATAATGGAGTTCACAAATGTTATTTAAGGTATTTATGGTGGTTTAATGTCCCTTAAAGGTTAATTGGTTTACATTTAAGGTAAAAAATCTCTCTTTTTAAACCATATACATGACTTTAAGAGGGAAATTCAAGTGAATATCATTTCAATAAATGTGAAAATACATAAAAACTTGTTCAATACATCAATTATTTTTTAATACTCATAGATAAAACCCATAAATCTTAATATGAATACATACCTTTCATTATTTGAATTAACTAGAAAGGTTCATGATGATTCATTACCTGCACCATCCAATCATCTCCTTCATGGCACTCTTGAACTATTGAGACCACTTCTAAGACTGTTATGGGAATTTATATTTAAACACTATAAGTACATTGAAAATAAGTTTATATAAGGAGTGATGATATTAACCATGTGTTTCATGACATGATAAGATAGTGGATCTACTGTATTTGAAATAATAACTAGTGACCTTATTTGTAGATGGTCCTAATTCACTAAGATATGTGAGAAATATGAGGCCTTATGGTGACTAGGTTTCATAGGATTAATTTTAATCCTTTCTAATACTAAGGTTAAAACTTGGTCAATAGTTAGAACAATTGGGTGGTATAATAGCAGGTTGGGCCTATAGGTTGTTTAACTAGGTTTGTGGGTGGATGCATGGATTCTAATAAAAAAGAGAAATCACTAGGTGAGTTGGATGGGTGGAAAACTATTATATGGTGTGAAAATATCAAATAAAATTTAAAAGGAAGGAAGGTTAAGTAATAAATAAGGTTCTATGTCTTTCAAATGGATTTTCTTGTTGTTTCTTTGATGGACAAGTATCTCAAAAATTAGTGTTTGCTATTTTTAGATTTTACACACTGGTGAAAAAACACTAATATGAGTTTAGGATTAACAGATATAGGATTCTCAATGGTATCAATTGAAGTTTTCTCTTCTTAAGGATATTTTTTCACATCTTTTGATAACATATTATAGCTCAGACCAAGAAGTTATCTAAGGCAGCTATGCCTCACACCTAGAAGACTATATCTAAGGAGATATCTCTACACACCTTAGATTATAAATTTAACTTATACTAACTATATAAAAAAATGAAATATATTAATATTAAATAGATATTTCACATATAGGACTAATATTCATTTAAAAAAATAGTCAAAATCATTTGTAGCATTAACACACATCAAAATTATTGAATCAATACAAACAAAGAAACTTCAAATTCAATAACACAAAGAGGGAAGAAGAAAGAAAAAACATAGTTGCATGACAATAAATTCCTTGATTTATTCCTATATATTCATTCAAAACTTTGACCCTTTGAAAATATGGTTCTAGATGTTTATGAAGATCTGGGGGAAGGGGTCACCATATCCTCTAAGTTTATAAAATTTAATTTACATCTTGATATACTATAAGATAAGTCTTAGTTACATGTTAATAATTCATAAATATCTTAGTCATGCAAAGTATGCATACTAAAAAAAAATTATTTAATTACAAAATAAGACTTAACTATTATGTTATAGATGCTACATACAAATATTGGTTCATGTGTAATGTGTTTCAAAATTATCATCAAAATTGTAGTTATGATCATGATTGATGGCGTAGTAACTAAAGTTTTACTTGGAGATGAACTAGCTGATTAATCTATTTTTACCATGGTAACATTACTATGAGGTTGACTTGACATGGTTGTAGTCATTTAAACTATAGGTAGAGTCTATGTAGTAGAACTAATAGGTGGCATTTGTTGGGTTGTCTTATTCTTAGCATATAAGTCATGGTAGTGCTTATACTCCTTAGCATATTTAACTCAAATAAGGTTCATATCCAGGAGATGTAGCCTCCTCACCCTACTTGTTTGTTCCATCATATTAGAATGTTCTAATTTTGTGTCTATAATACCAACCTAAAATATTTCCACTTCTATTGTCTTTTTCCTAGTTGAGCTCAACTTAACTTCAATATATTTTAAGCTTATGCCTTATAAAATCTATTTGAATCCATTAGAGGCTTAATTAATAATTTTATCAAATGTATCATGATTCACAATCTTACCTCTATTGTTATAAATTGTCATCAATTATAGCTCTATAGAAATTTGCTCAGTCTCCTTATCTTGTTCAACCAATTTATTCATTAGATCCATTGAGGGTGATACATAATACCTAGCCTCTTGTGATATTATCAAAGATAAATCCAAATAATTTGATACTTATAGTGGGGTCATCAAGTACAAAGGTCTAAATTCCTTATTGGGGGTATATAACACTAAGAAATTTAGTTTATTATCATCTTCCCTATGACTTTTGAATAATTTGGTTATAGAATTAATATGAAGATCCAAAATGACTCTCAAAGAATGAATAGAATCAAGAATATCATATAGCCTAAGTGATGCATTATGTACATCCTACTCAATACCTTGAAGGACTCATATTACCTATTATTTCTCCCTAAGAGTTTCCAATTCCTCTTCGATCTCTTATCTATCCATTTTGGTTCATTCATGTATGGTCAATATTTCTTTTATATGGGTTTCCATGTAGGACTTGAGGTCATCAATATATTGGGATTGGAATTTTTTCTATTGTCTTTTTATGAGGGAATATAATTATTCCCTCTCCTCCATGACTAAATTTCTTCTTGAGCTATCTTAAATTTTCCTCTTCCTTACCCATTACACTGATGCTATGGCCTTATCAAATAGTGAGCTCACCATTGGCATCTCAGTGATATTTAGATTGAGAATATTAGAGGATGAGGATCTTAAATGCTTGGAATAATCTACAAGAGATATTTGAGGGATCTAGTGGTTTAGCATCCACTTGTGCAGGTGCTTTAGGATTAGGCTTAGTTTTAGTGGAAGAATTGGGCATTGATAACCATATGATTTTCGACAAACATATGTTTCTAAATTGTGGCATTGGATGCATAACAAAGACTGGTTAATTTCTTAGGGAACTTTTAGTGGTAACTACCATAGTTGTGTAGGTTGGTGTGGAAGAAGGCAAAGGTGAACCCAATTGGGTAGAATGAGAACAACTAGACTGATGGATTGGGAAATGGATAGAATGGACAAAATCATGTTTTATGGGATGGAAATTTAATGAATGTAAACCATAGCAGTAGAGGGTGGAGTAGGTGAAGTGGTAGTTTGTAGACCAATAAATGGGTACATAAAGAGTAAACTCATAGAAAGTGACTAAATAAGAATAAATTTAGAGACAACTGGTGTAGTGGTGTTAGAAAATATAGGTAAGGACATCAAAGGGAAAATGCCTAAAGGGAATGTGAGCAAAGGGCCCTTATCAGGTGATTCACTTATGAGAGGTACCTTGGTCTTTATTACTTGTAGCCTCAATACTTTAACTTGATGCAAATTCTCCTTATACACCTATTATGTTAGAGGGTTCTATAATCTATCTCCCTTAGGCTTCCTTTGATATCACTTAGTTGTTATGCCTACTTTTGGAACTATTTCCTCTTGGGGAAGAAAGGGAGGAACAATGTTGGGTGATAAGGCTGTAGAAACCAATGTTTCCTATTCATAAGAGGAGTATAAGCATATGGTCCCAAATTATTCCCTTTATTTAATGTCTATTCTTTAAATTAACTCCTCATCCATCTCTTAGCTTATATCAGTTTAACTATTGAATTTTAAACTAAGATCATTTTTTACTATTTAGTTTGTGTAGAGGTAGATAATTATTATTCTTAGTGTTGTTATTCTTATGCTCTAATGAGGTATGTCTCACCTACCAATTATTTTTAGTCTTGGAGTTGGCCTTGAGCTATTTGGGGTTATTTTCCTTCTCCCTCTAGTGTCTATGATGGCCTACCACTCAAAAAACTAGAAAAACTCCATCCTCTTGGAGGTGGGATCCTACAATTTTATTTATTGAGTGTGAGATATGGTTCTACATATATCACTCTTAATAAGTCCTCAGTCAATCATATATATTTCAACCCTTTATTTCACCTCATCATCATCCTTTTCATTTAGGAATAGAAAATCATGATGCATTGGATCATTTATGAACTAAGGACAAGGGTATTTATTTTCTTTTGGACCTTGCCATGAGAATCCTAGTCTCTATGAGGGAGGGTAGTTAATGTATATGCCTTCTTGACATTCATAACCTCCTTGAACTATCTTCTAATTCTGTATTACATTCTCCCAATGGTGATGTAGGAGCTAAGGAATGTGGCCTTCTTATTCTTTATTAATTCCTCATCAATGTCATTCCATATTTGATATGTAATTTAATACTTATCTAATTTATCTATAATAAACCTAGGAAGTTGAAGAGGATCGACCTTGTGGCCAGCCACCATAATAAAATTATATTCTAGGTAAAGCTAGAAGTATCCTACATTCTTGGATAGTGTTTATGTTATGCTAGGGGAAATTATTTTCAAATTCTAAGTTTGGATGGCCATCTAGACTTGATGGTATAGATCTCCATATATATTTACTATGTTTCTCACATATAAATATATGTTCACAAAAGATTAATAATCAAAAATCGTATTCTTGATGACTTCTATGTTGGTATACCATAGGAGTCCATTGTGTCTATACATTATCCCTATGACCATGTCTAACAGATAAGACATCATGTAAATATTTCTTCCTAGTGGCCTTTTATCTTTATGTAATATTTATTTTTATAGGTATGCACTAATCATTTTCCTAAAGAATAGGTACACTCTGAGGTACTTATCAAGTCTAGTGGGGGAACCCACTCCAGGTGTAGGAAGTAGATACTTACATGGATAAAGAATTAGTTCAATAGTGCCATTCCCATATGGATTCCCATTTTATATCAGGTTATGGGAATGGGCTTCTTGACATGTTCCTTCAATGTGAAAGTCTCTCCAAGGAGGAAACACCTCGATAACACTCACTCTGAATTATTGGACTTATTTCATGTAATAACAATGTGAAAATCAAAAGGGGCATCTAGAATGGGTAGGCTTAAATACCTATTAAATGCTTAATATTTTATATATGCAAAAAATATGTTATTATTGCCATAGTGAAGGTATCTATCATCCATTATTCTCCCTTTGAATAAGAGGACATATAGTAAATATATGCATGGCATAACCTCTAACTTTGTAACTATCTAATGTAGGGAATGGCATTTGAAAGGAAGAAGGTCATTTAGTAGATACTTATTCTCAACTGAGATGTCTTATTTAAGGGAAAAGGAGTCTATGTTTTCTATTTCTTCCCATAATGCTGAGTAATTTGGATAACATCCATTGAATGTAGTGGCATCAGACACCATGTCTAAATACTCTATGGAATACTTGATAGAGAACCTTGAGGGTGTTGAGGATCCTTTGTAGGACCTAAAAGATGATGCCATAGTGGTTTTATAGATACGAGTATGCTCCAAGATTTTGATAATGGCGTATAACATTGAACTAGATTTCATGGATTATCAAGTTACTCTAATAGTAATTCAGCATTTTGGATCACTTAAGGCTTAATAGTACTCAATCTCAAATATGGAATGACATAAACTTGGTTGGGGGATATATTTTAATGTACTTCTACATTTATTTCTAGTATATACACCATTACTAATCAACATCTATGATCTCATCACCTTTATTAAATTCAAATTCAACCACCTTATCCTAGTGTATATGCCACATAGGATGTTTTTCCATTTGGGGTGCCATCATGTTACCTTTCATCTTTTTCCATGTGTCATTACGTAGTCTAGTCAATAAAATTCAAACTTTACCTTTAGCCTAAAGAAACAAAAAGACAAAATTTTCTTCAAAGAGATTAGTCCTAAAAGACTTTATTCCAATGTTTTTAAAAAAGTTTCTGAAATAAAACTTGATGAAGACCAAAACACTCTTCGAAAGGGTAAGGTTCAGGAAAAAATAATTGCATATAAATTATGTAAAGAGAAAGCTATCAAAATGATAGTTCTTTAAATGAATATTTGAATGACCAAGTATCCAAAACAAAGTTTTTAATGTGAAATCTTTGAAATTAAAGGTGTCAACATAAAGCTTTTTCCAAAAAAGTTATCGCAGAGAATATTTTTGAAAAAAATTAATTGATATAAAAGTCCCCAGAGAAAGATTAGAAGAAAAAGACCTCATGAAGAAAATTTATAGTCCAAAAAACTTTCCAAAACAACATTATTGAAGAAATTTTTTTGAATACCAAACTCGTTCAAGTAAACCTTCCTATGAAATCCTTTTGAATTGAATGTTTTCGATGAGAAAGTTTTTGATGAGAATATTTTGGAAGAGAAGTTTATGAATGAAATATTGTAAATAGCAAACTCACTGAATTAAACCTTATAATGAAATTATTCTAAATCAAATGTTTCCAATGATAAATTTTCTAAATGAAAGCTTCTAAAATAAAGCTACCAAAGAATAAACTTGCTGAAGAAAATCTTACCAAAAAAATTAATCTAAATTCCTATCATTAAAAACCATTATTTCCATCTTTTCATTATAATATTAGTTTAAACATGTTATTTAAAATGAAATTCAATATACCACAACCTGATTCAATGTTGAAAGCATTGAGTTTCTATAGATAATAACTAGCATCATAACCCTCAAAAACACATAAATACCTAGATAAGATATTTATTATTTTCAGAGAACCAAGTGGTACACACATTTTAGAGAAAAAATATAGGGTGGGGTGTGTTTAATACAACACATCTTATACAATAATCACACATATGTTCTTTCTTCATTTTCCTATGATAGGTCTGTATGTGATCATTTAGGCCTTTTAGGCCTAAATATGATTCTTAACCCCTATAATAGCATTTAATCACTTTGAATTTTATATAAATATCATGTTATCATTTATAAATCAATATAAATATCTCCTTATCCATCTTCTATGTTATAATTTCTCCATCTAACAACCAACACACTTTCTTCAATGTGCCTATAACAAGCCCATGTGTGCTTACAATATTTTGACTAAAATCTTGACTATGTATCTTATTATTTAGAAATTTATTAGTATTAAACAATAAATGCGAGATTTTTATCCATGTTCTTACTAATATTACCTTCTATTGGAAACAAAAAATGTGTTTCCTTTCCTATCTGCCTATAACTAGCCCATAGGTGGCTATTAATCCTCCTTGGTTATAGGATTTATAAATTCAAATACTCCAAGATAATTTAGATTTATTGAGATTATTTTATGGGATGGATAATAATTCACCTTTATTTCTAACCCATACAACATATTTATTCCTTGGACAACCATCATCAACATGTTTTGCTATATTGCCTTATGACAGGTCGATACACAGTCATTTTATCTAGAAGAAACCTTATTTCCTCTTAATAATCTTGTTTTGGGAATGATTAGATAACTAAAACATCATGGGAAGAGTTTAAAATTATTTTAATATATTTTACATCATTCCATTGGGTTCAAGTCTCCTATAGAACTCACTTGAAACTCTCACAGACCTCCTTTGGGTTTATATAGTCCAACTTAGCCTACACAAATCAATTAAATGTAGAATGACTCAAGAGTTTGAGCCTTAATAATTTATCAATATGATTTTATAATTCATATATTAATTTATTATGTTTAAATTTAATTATACCAAACTTCTATGCATGTGGATTTCCTCATATAATCATGGTTGCTTGATAGTATTTCCTTGAATGCACTTTAACCTCACTCATTCACCATGGCTCTAATAAGGTTGAATCATAAAGATTTTATAGATTAATAAAAGAAATTATAATATAGTATAATGTTTTATATGGAATATATAAACTCTCATAGACAATCATTTTATGCCAATAGTCACCTATATGTCTGCAAACCTATAAGTTCACACACCCTCTTAAACTTTGGCTTGAAGAAAAGACTAGGGTATTTGAATTCAATGAATAATCACTAGGAATATTTATTAGACATGATATTTATGGATATTTTATATGTTATTTATATTTAAAGTTTATTTATTAATGAAAACACATTCACATATGATTAGGTTATTCCACCATGTAGCTAGTTCAAAAAACCCAACTACACATGCATAGTTATCTATCCTCCTTAAATCCCATCCATAAAATGATGATTTAAAAGGTTTTAAAAGTATTTATAACATTTATTCAACTAATAACCACTTTATTTTATTCATTCCATGCAATAACTCACCTTATAGTTTTTGCAAACATGATTGTCGTGCACAAATTTAGCAAATTAAGGTTATTTCATACTACTCTATATATGGTCATGAGAAAACTTGATAAAAAATGATATTTTATAGGTGGAGTGTTAAATAAACCCTCCAAAATCATCTTCATGCATTCATTTAACTTTATAACCTTGAATTTGGAGAAAATTGACCCTAATGGGGTTTTGAGTCCCTTTTCTACACCATAACTAATTGATGATTATTCATAAAGATAATAATCCTACATAGAGAAAAAAAAACAAAAAATGGAATGAAATTAGGTTCCTATCCTATGTCCAAGATCTTTGACTCCAAATTTCTCTATCCTTATAGTAGTAAGAGAAAACTAGTTAACTATCTTCAGCTACTAAAAAACTCAATGGATAAAAATAATGGGTTAATTTCCTTATTTAACTCTATACCACCACATTTTCCATGTATTTGGGTTTTAAAAGACCATGGGGATCCTTAGAGGATTTTTTACCTTGACAACTAACAAAAATTCTTTGTAAAATAACTTTGAAAACATGTTTTTTTCAAGATTCTATGAATTTTGACATTTGGAACTATTGGGGATGGTGAACCAGGTAACTCTTTAGCTTTCCCTAACTTGTACAAAAGTGAAAGAGAGTGGAAAAAATGTTACACCTTTATTTTCATTTATATATTTAATATATACTCATATGTATGTTATAAAATGACGAATGATCGTTACAAAGATACTCCAACATTGGAAATTAGTTATGTAAGACATTTAGAGGGTGTGTATATACAATTGAAGGTATGATCTCATTACAAAGGTGTAATATGACTTAAAAATACCCTTATCCATGGATAAAATCTTCATATTTTCTCTTTACTATAAAGTATCATTTCAACATGTAAATGTATGATAAGAATAAAGTAGATGAAATACCTTAATCTTGTCAAAACTAACTTAAAATCTCCAAATTGATTGAAAAAATTGTGATCAACTTATTAGTTTTGTTCCTTGGTCAATTTGGTTAGATTTTGACCATGGTTGTTATTGGAAGGGTCACCACCTTGTCTCCTTGATCATAGTTCCTCATTAACTTGATTTCACACTTAACATTAAATTTTTTAAGCTTACCTTAAATAATGATAAACACATAATGAAGACCATAAATAATGACCATTTAATGATAAGATGAAGTAACTTGACTCAGCTACTAACTGGACCATTATAAATCTTTGTAATTTAATAAGGAAGACACACTACATATCATCCTAGATCATTAATGACTAATATAATACCTTCATAATGGCTATTAATAAAGTTAAGATCAAGTAAATAAAAGTTTATAATTATAATCATTCACGGTAGCAAAATTTTGGCTAGCATATTTAGTGACCTCCTAGGATGGGATGCTTGCCATGCATCTAGACTAGTTTCCTTATAACTTCATTCAGCTATGGATTCATCTCTCGCTCTATCTTAGACCTGATTAGACCTTTTATTTGTTTGAAAACCTCTTAGAATAATTTATATATTTTATTAACAAGACATGAAACAAACACACCAGAGTAAGATGCCAAAACAAACAAGACACACACTATGTTAAGAATCACTTAAGGAAAACAAAATAAGAAACTACTATGTACAACTAACCTTTTATAACTTATCCACTTGGATCAAAAGTAAAAATCCTTAAGTCACCTTCATGTAATGAATAATAATGATGTATAAGATATTTATCATACCTTGTTATTACTTGACCATCTCCTTTATTGACAACCACCTTATTTGGATTGACATTAATTGGAGCAACAAAAAAAAAACATGTCTCCTATAAAGGAAAATTCATCTTGAATTTCATGATTCATCTCATACTATTTTCCATCCTTTCCAATGTGAGATACCACAAAATTAATCATACTTTGATTTGTAAGGGAAATAGCTTCATCTTCTATTATATCCTTGAGCTCCATATCTTAGTCATCTTGAAGAGTATCATATTCATCATATTTTATTACATCATGAATTTGAACCTCTTTTTTATGGATTATAGGACATTTTGGAATTTTAAGAGTTTTGTGCTTCTCATCAACAACTTCATCATATTCTTCTTTTTGTGATAACCTACCAAGTTCTTCAAATTCTTTAAACATGTCTAAGAAAGACTACCACATGTCCTCAAGATCTCTTTGAAATTGTTCATGAGACTCAATAAGATCAACTACCATGATGTTATTTTCAAGAGCCTTCTTATGCATGTCTTCATCATGCTTATTTACTAAGGCAACCATATTAGCAATTTCCTCATGGGTTGTAGGTGTACTATCCAAACTTGATCAAAATTTCTCTAGAAATTCACAAAAGGTAGCTTCTTATTGATCACTTGAAAAAATTCCAAGTTAAATTTCATTCTTACCATTCTCTTAAAGGGAAAAAATGTGATCAAATAATTCAAATTATTTAATAGACACATGACATAGCTATAATTTTGATTCTACAAGATCTATATCTTATTTATGAGGCTCAACAAGGTTAAGGACCAAAGTTTCTTCATGAAGAATCAAATCATACTTATCTATAATTAGATTCACTGCTATATTATTACCTTTCCTTTCATTGAGACTCAATCCATGAGAATTAAATTGTTATTCATATTCCTCTATGAATAATGGAAGTTCATCTTCCCATTCAAGGTTCAATTAATCATGTCTCTTTTGTACCAAACCTTGTTTTTACTATTATAAAGGGATACTAACTTTTTAAACTTAATTTTAGGTTTTATCTTCATGATCAATATGTATCATATGCTTGCGAAGTAAGTCAACTTCTTCCATGAAACTATGATATAGTTTTTACCATACCTAATCATGATCTTCTTCTTCACCTTTTTTAATAGAATCATTTTGATTATAGGTTGTTGTTATTTTGGATTGAACAACTCCATAAATACTATTTTTATCATCATTCTTTAAGATATATTTGATTCCTTCTTGACAAAGAGGATTGCTAAGAAATATCTCATCAAAACACTAGAATCACTCTCTTCAAAGCCCTCCTAAAATCCATTTGCAGCTAACTGATTTTATTTGCCAAGAACAAGCATCTCATCATTATTTATTCTAAAAATCTCCTTCTTAATTGAATTTTCAAATTCTACACTTAATAAATCAAGGTATCCTTCATAAAAAGATAGAGTGTGAGGGTAATAAACTTTATTGGTTCATTTAAAACTTGATAAAGTGTCATTCCAACTTAGGAATTTGGGAAGAATAGGCTAATTATAATACTATTAAAGGGATAGAGAAGGTATATGAATTTATAATGATACATTATTCTCCTTACACTAATCAATCACTCTATAAAACTTTGATGTGTCATAACTTCATAGATGGATGTAACTAGAAGGGTAAGTAAATAGCTTGAATAACATGAGAGATCTCTTTACTTGACCTCCATACACTTCTCTTTTTCTTGATTTTGGATAGGCATGGGAGAAGGTTATTTATTAAAAAATTGGCATGACATAATTAGCTGTCTAAAGTAAAAAACGGCTCAAGATGGAATGGTTTTAGGATCTTGAGGAAGAGTGAGTAAATATTGCATAGGCATGAACCTTTATTGATAGTAAATTACAATTCGGGTTGGATTTAAAATAAAATAAGGTTAATGTGGAGTAGGAGGAATAATAAAAGACTAAATTTACTATTTTATACCTATATTTAAGTACTTATATATTATATATACATTGGATCAAACCTCTTATTTCCAACACCTCATCAATTGGCATATGATAATTCCTTTTCTCATTATTATCCCACCCAGGCTTAAGTGAATATGAAAAATTATTCATCATTTCAATGTTTCCATTGTTAATATAATGGTTATAAAAAATAAATCCAAGTGGTTTCTCTTTATTAATATCCCTCATTTTTATTTCTAAACTTAAAATAATTTGTTTGAAGTCTAAGAAGGCTTGAGTAGAATCAAAATGAAGTTGACAATTTTGAGCATAGAGACGAGTACGATTCCAAAGAGGCTGTGTTGAATTTGGAGGGAGAATACAAGGATAATTATAACCTTGGTGAGGTTGGAATTATTTTATTTTATATCCAATTGGGTTAAATCCTTGAATGTTATCAACCTAATATGAAATAATATAGTATGCATTTTGACCAAAAGAATGATGATAATACATACAAAATTTCTAATTTCATACTCTTGGGTTGACTACACTAGTTGATATTCACTTTGAGTCACCTTTGACGCTTGTTTTCATTCCTCCAAAATATAATTTGTTAAATATTAGAATCAATAACTCTTCAATGGGATGCAATCCTTGTCCCATAGTGTGTGTTAGAACCATTATCATCAAAATTTGTACACTTGAGGGATTTTTTCAATCCTCCTCACTTATGTAATAGCATGGGAACAATACTAGGTTTTGGGTGACTCAAATAGTGGATTGAACCTATATATATGGCTAGCTCCCTTGATGCATCACTTAATAAATATCACTAAACCTACCAACTTGTAAGGGATGAAGGATAAAGAATTGAAAATAAACTAAACATGGAATTGATGCACCAAATTCTTTTATAACTATCACACATTTTAAAATGCACAATGAGCATGAATCTTACATATTCATACTAATCTAAATCTATTCCTCCTACATCAATATTTTCATATGAAGTTGGTGGATGATGATTACATAAGGAGGGTTAGTTTTCAAGAGGTATAAAGGACACTAATGATATATTGACTCGCTAAATATTAAAAATACCACTTAAACACTTTATATGACATGTAATAGTGATTTTTAGCTACATATAGGTGAGAGAATGAGATAACATGTCAATGAGAATGAAATTAACAAAATACAAGATCAATCATTCTTGCATAAAAATTAACATACAATCATAAGAGAAGGTAAAACTAGCTTGTTTATTACTTCAAAGGATTATAAAATGAAAAAGGATTTTCCATACTCAAGTGGAAGATCCATTCAATTCTAAAACTAGTCACACATATATAATAGTGTGAGAAATAGAGAGAGGTGAGGCATAAGAGTTACATATGACAAGTGTCATCTCAAGAAGAACAAGTTAGAAGAAAGAAAATATGAAAGTAATAAATTATGAAGTATTCTATCAATTTTTCACTTGATATAATATTATCCCTCATCAAGAGTGGTATGTAGAGATTCTTCACCTTCTAGGATGACTCATCAACATCATTCTTGAAACTATCCATTCTTTTTTAGGAGTTACAAGCCTATGTCTTGATATGTGGCACCATTAAATGTAATTATTAGATCTATCCAATTTGATATTAGGCTAATTAAATGTATATTTAAATATGTAAGGCTAAGTATCAGGGCTCAAGTGTCTTAAAACTAGTAAGAACTTGCATTTGTTTGAAAAGCTTGCTTGATTGAGGTAAAGACCACCATGGTGAGTCTATCTTTCCATCTCAGGCCTAGTCCTTTACTTGAGGATTGATAAAACATATTTACAATCCTTAAAAAATCCTATATGGGACAATTCCACCCCTTTTTAAGCTAAAAACCATCCCCAAAGCTAATATGTAAGTGCATTAGATATGTTAGAAGCTTTTGACAACATATTTGTTTAACATTAGGTGTCTTGGAAACTGAAAATAATGTTACATCAATTTTATACCTCCTTATGAATATTTATAAGCATTTTACCTTGTATTTTATAGATCATATATGATTTTGATAGATTTTACTATGTCTTGCTCAGCTAAATTTCATGAAAAACCATTAAAATATTTTATTTTAGGCTTGCAAAAGTCATTTGTAGGCCTATTTCCATACCATCTCAACCCACACATGCCACAAAATGGATAAAATATATTAATATGATACATAAAATGGATATTCAAGTTTTTATAAAGTCAAATTGATGAATTTAAATCACTTAGAAACCAAAACTATATCGTTAAGTCATTTATAGGGTTTTAGGTGTGCAACATTATTAAGGATAGTTCATAAATGTTTGGGAATTAACATCATGACTAATGCCATAAATTAGGAGGGTATAGGGTCTATAAAGAAATATTAACAACATTTGATCCTATAAACCTTCTCATTGTATCTCCCATATGGATAAAATGACCATTTATGACTGGTTAGGCCTATTCTAATAGGTGGATAGAGTGTTTTAGCCTAAAAGGTCACTCAAGTGTTAATTATATGATTTTAAAAGGTTATAATAGGTTTTAGACACCTAATTTTATGTTTTAAAAAACTTTTTAAAGTCATTTGACTTCTTAAAAGTCTTAAATCCTAATTTATCCACTAATGAGGGTTTGAGAGCAAATCTGGCATTCTAACCCTAATGATCCTTTTTTAAGTTTATCTCCCTCTTCCAAGGGATTCATAATATATGGTATATCCTTAAAATAACCCATACACATTTAATTACCTGATAAACCCAACATCAATACAAAAAAATCATGTTGTCTTCAAACTTTTGGAGATAGTCTTAAAATTCTTTGTTAGGCTTTAAGGTGCACAATTTAGATTTATTGAGTATTATACCCTTAAAATGAACTTTTTCAATTGGTTTTGACCATATTGATGATCTTATAGATGTTATATGTCATAAATACTATCACATTAACTTATTAAAAACATTTATCATCTTATACAAGCATCACAAATATGTTCTTCCTTCATTTTCCTATGATAGGCCTATATGTGATAATTTAGGTCTTCTAGGCCTAACTAGCCTTCTTGACCCCTCTCATAGCCTTATATCACTTTTAAAGTTCTATAATGACAATTTTATAATTTATAAATCAATATACATATCTCATTGGCCATTTTTTTGTTCTAATGGCTACATCTAACAACCAACACACTTTTTTTATGATAACACTAGCACAAATATGAGCAATAAAAAAATCCAAATACAAAGAATAATTTCATACAAAATATATTATTTATTCATAAAATCTAATTAATGAATCATTTGGGTGTTTCATATATAGTTAAACCATTCTTATATTTATTTAGATTATCTCCCCATTAAATTCTCACCCAAAATCTCACAAATTATACAAACAATATATATGATATATTTTTGTAAAAAAATTATAGGAAATATTATATACTAATCTATATTCATAATATTTTTTATAATAATAATAATAATAATATCAAATATAGCTAAAAAATAAACTATACGTAATAATTAATTATTACTCATGTAATTATTCATATTATGAAGTATAAATTAATATGAGGACTAACTATTTCCTAACATTTCCCCCTTAGGCCTTACATGATAATTTGTGTTTCATAGGACTTAATGAAAGTTGTGAAGGAACACATAAACTTATTATCTACCATTCATTGATGAGAACACATAAATTGAACTAGTGTGGGAACTTTGAATATGAACATCTTCCATCAACCATTCATTGAGGGAACACATCAACCTAGCAGTGTGGGAACCATGATAGGAACACCATTTATTAAAATTTCACTCCTACCTCCAAGAATTGGCACAAACAAAACTATATGCCAATGCATACTCTTATTCCTATATACTACTAATTAAATCTTACTACACATGACCACTATTATGCAAAGAAATTCATATAACATTTATTTTACATGACCACAATAGATGTGTCACTGGGGGTCATCTCCATAAAGAAGTAAGGTAGTTATGGGATATCTATAGTAGCTTCTCTCCTAACTTTTACCACATTCTTGTTTCTTATAAATAACTTTTTTATGTAGTTTCCTATGTGATAAAAATAAGGATATATACCTCTTATTCATCACAAATACAAATTCTAAAAATAAAATATATATATATACGCACCACTATTGCAAGAAGTTCCCCTTCGTTAGTGGCTAATGAGAGGTGTAGAAATCCTCCATCCTCCAATATAATCCAACCTCCAATAAGTTAATAATTACTCATTAAATTACTTCATTAATCTTAGGTACATGATTTTGTCAAGAATAAATCCCCCCCATACTTTGGACATCATGTACAAGTGATAATGCGTCCATATAATAAAATATTTGACTTTTAATGACTGATTGACAAAAATGAATTTTACAAATAATGACACACTTGACACATTTAAAAATTGACTCTTTTGAAAATTTTAAAACTTTTGATGACTATAGACTCATCTAATTTCAATGAATTGACATTTATAAATTTTAAACATAACTTTGAAAAGGAAATGACACTTGAGACATTCACCAAATCAAGATTAAATGAACTATGACAAAAATTTAATAAGTCTAAATGATCTATTTTTACACTATATAAAAATAATATAAACTCAACCATAAGAAAATAGTACTACACTATTAAAATAATAAAAATAATAATAATTAAACCTCAACAAGACTTAATTGACAAAACTGAACCCTTTTTTATTTTGATTTTTGATAATACTGACAGCTAAAATTATGAAACTACTAAAACTCATAAAGTAACATTTAAAATAACAAACTTTATTAAATAAACCTATATTCATGAAACATATGTGGGTGGTCTCCATTGCCATGAACATAATTGAGGTGGAGGTGGGTAGTTAGGAAGAAGATTTACAGTCAAAATATATTGCGTGCAAGGCCACAAAAAATTTTAAAAAGAAAATTTGAAAACTACATACACAACACCAAAATTAAGATGAATATTTTTTTATAGACCAAATACAATGTGAATAGTATAATGAGTGGAATCTCCAAATTGATCTTCCAAAGATTGCTAGTTGAGAGAAAAAGATACACATAGTTTCAGATTAGACTCTGCTTGATTTCCACATGAATATAAAACCACAAAGCACTCTACCAAATTGTTGAATGTCTGGTCTAACATTGAATGACATAACCACTTTGTCACATAAATCATCAATTTTATGATACCTATGAAGAATATATACTCATTTTCAAATAGAGATTTAACACAATATCCCTGATAAAACATCAACACAATATAGTGGTCTTTCTCTTATCACCCTCTTTGTTAGTTGAATTTTGATCTTTATAACATGTTGTCTCTATGTAAAGACTCATGCTTCTCTCACATAAATTTCATATCTTTCTAGATAATATAAACTACAATTATTACATATAACTCAAACTAAAAATATGTCTCAATGCCTGAACTATAGAATTAACATTGATGGGGCTAAACAAATATTGTGGCTTCACCTATAAAAAAATTCAATAATCCATCATAGAGATATCCTTTTTTGATAACAAATGATAATGTTGGTGTAGATCTGAACAATTAAAAGAGCTAAATATAGAATAATTTCAAACACAATATATTATTTATTCATACACTTTGATTAATAAATAATTTGGGTGTTACATATATATAGGAAAATCATTCCTATATTTATGGAGATTATCTCTCCATTAAATTCTCACCCAAAATCTCACATATTATACAAACTCTGTATACGATATATTGTTGTAACAATATATCTAAATAATATTATATACTAACCTATATTCATAATATTGTTTATAATAATATTAATACCAAATATAACTACCAAAAAAAATATACATAAAAATTAATTATTACTCATGTAATTATTCATATTATGAAGTAAAGATTACTATGAGGACTAACTATTTCCTAACGCTTTAATGTGCCTATAAAAAGCTTGTGTGCTCATATGATTTTGACTAAAACCTTGAAGATGCATCTTCTTCTTTGGAATTTTAATAGTCTTATCAAATAATTTGGAGTTTTATTCATGGTCTTCTTGATCTATCATCATACCTATTTACCTTCCATTGAAAACTACAATTGTGTTTGCTCTCCTATTTGCATATACCAACATCTAGGTGGTTATTAACCCTTAGTGGTTATAAGTTTTCTAAATTCAATTCCTTAAATATAATTCATATTTATTTATATGTTTTTACAAGATGTATATTCATTCACCTTTACTTATAACAACTATAATCTCTAAAAATTTTGATATAACCATCATCAACATGTTTTTTTGTTACATTACTTGCTGACAGGCCTGCAAGTAGTCATTTGGTCTAAAAGAAACCTTGTTTCTTATTAACCACCCTATTCTTAACCCAATTATATAAATACATAATAATAATAAATTTGAAACATTCTTTTTCAAATCCTTTCCATCATTACATTGGAATCAAGTCTCCTGGATCACTCACTTCAAACTCTCACAATCCTCTCAGTTTACATACTCCAATTGAATACACAATGAGTTAAGAGTTTTAGCCTTAACAGGTGTTCAATATGATTTTATAATTTATTTATTTATTTATTAGGGTGAAATTTAATTCTAAAAAATTTATATGCATGTTCCTTTCTGTGTATAAGCATTGTTATTTTCTTGTATTGCCTTGACTGAAATTAAACCTCATCTATTCACTATGGCTCTAAGAAGGATGAATCACCAAGATTATGTAGATTATTTAATGAATTAGGATACATCATAATTTTCTATAGGGACTATATATAATCTAATATACAATAATTTTATGACAATAGTGACCTATAGTTATGCAAACTTGTAGGTTTGTATACCCTCTAGAACTTTGGCTTGAAGAAGACACTAGGGTCTTTGAATTCAATGAATTAAAACTTGAAATACTTAATAAAAATGATATTTAGGGATATGTGAGATAATATTTATATTTTAATTTTCTTTATTAATGAAAATACATTTGCATCTAATTAGGTTACTCCACCGTGGCAGCTAGTTCAAATAACCAAATTGCACATGCATAGTTCTCTATCCTTCTTGAAGTCCATTCATACAATGATGCTTTAATATGTATGAGATATATTTATGATATTTAATAAATTTATAACCATGTTATTTTACTCATTTCATGCAACAATTCACCTCAAAGTTCTTGCAAACATGACTATCTTGTTCAAAATTATCAAATCAAAGCTATTTGATATTACTCTAGACATGGTCATGGGAAAATTTGATAGAAAATTATATTAAATTTGTGAAAGTGTGTTAAATAAATATTAAAAAATCATCCTAATGTATTAATTTAACTTTATGACCTTGCATTCAGAGTAAACCAACCCTAGTGGGGTTTTGAGTCCCTTTTCTACACCTTAACTTCTTAACAATTGCTCATAAAGTTAAGAAGCCTAACCAAAGAAAAAATGCAAAAAAATGGAATTAAATTATTTTCCCCTCATATTTCCATGATCTTGGACTCTAAATTTCTCATTCCTCATATTACTAAGTGAAAATTGACTAACTATCTTGAGTTGTTAATAAACTCGATGGAGAAAAGAATGGGTTTTCTACCATTTTTTACTCTATAGTGTTTCTCTCCATTTTTGTGCTTTTACATTTAGGAGAAGGAAGAAACTATAGATAATGGTCAAGGGTTAGATGATACCTAAATTAAGTTGTGCACCATATCTAGATGTTTTAGGAGCTCCTCTTTGGCTATGGAGGAAGACACCTGTAGAGAGAAAGAGACTCAAACAAAGAAAATGTTAGATAGATATGTGGTGGACTGCCAAGCAACACTCAGTCTCAAAAGCATAAAAACTTCCTTGAGGGATGACAGTCCACTATTTGATAAAAATATTGTCGTATAAAGAGAAATAATGAAAGACTAAGAAAGAGATAGTAGACAACATGTACCTATTCTCTGCAATCAGTCTATCACAGTTGCCGACGTCAGTAGTCCTACTAGTGTTGATTGGTAAATATGTCGATGTTGGTTATGTTATCGATGTCAGTAGGGGCAGTGGGCTTTTGGATGGGTTTCAAGTTTATGTTTATGGTAGACAGAGGAGTCTGAGAGTTTTAGGCTATGTGCAGGGTTGCAAGACAATGAATAGGGTCTAAAAGGGGGCAAAAATAGAGGACAAGGATGGAAAGAGAATAAGAATGAGAGGAAGGCTTTTCAGCCTCTCTGGGAAGAAAGTCAGGTTGTCTCTCAATAGTACTCAAAAATATTTAATGGAAACTAACTACCAATGCTTCTAAAATACTGAAATGAAATAGAAGAATACTTAGCTCTATTTAGTGGAGAACCAAGGTGTCAGGGTGTTTATTCCTGATGCGGCTGATGTAGAAGACTTCGTACAACCTTCCAATCTAATGTCTAGAGTGAATTCTATAGAGTTTCTATATCATAGAGAGTGATGATAGGATTTTTATGCTTAGTCTCAAAGCATTTGCATTGATCTTTCAAAGTCTGGGAGCAAGAGAATTTAGATTCAGGCCCCCAGTCGAGGTTAGAATTTAGTTTTAAGAAACTAACATCGGTGATCCCACCAGCGTCGGCCAATGGTTAACCGATGCTGGTGGATAGAGAATGGGTAAAAAGGCTATTTTTAGCCTTTTTCATGTTCCTCCATCTGCCAAGTTTAGTTGCCGTTGGTGAACGATTGAAAGGCAATTTTTATAGGCACGAGAGTTAGTGAGAGAGTTGGAATAGGGCTTAGGTAATTATGATTTGGAGGACTTAGTCATGGGGTGATCAATGGTGTAAGGGTGAGGTATCCAAGGTGAGGTGTTTAGGGTGATGTCATTAATTTAAAATAAGTAATTTATTTTAAATTAATAAAGTGTGCAAGGGACCAAGGGGAGTCGACACAATTTTGGTGTCTACATTTGCCCCTTTTTGTCTTGATGGTTGTTCTGACAAAATGCAAGACAAAAATAGGAGTAAGTTGCCTTATGTATGGGATAAGGTGTAGGCTTCCCCAAGTATGGGATGAGATATTCCCCCTCAAGGTGTGAGTCAAGGGAAGGTGACCTGATATCGGGTGTTGATTTGATAGGCAATGGATGGGTATGGTGAAGTTGGAGTGTGAACGCTACAGTAGCTGAGATTGTGTGTATACCACTTCACGTGATAGGTAGGTTAAATTATTGCATGCAAGGTTAAGGAGTGATAAAATCAAAGTAACCAAGCCCCAGCTTTTAGTTGTAGCTGATTGGGTTATTCGATCCAAGCTATAGCTCCAATTGGTCATCATGTTCCAAGTATCCTGGGCTTAAGAAGTGCTCCTAGAAAACATGAAAAATGTCACAAATATTGGGGATCAACTTGAGCACGATCCATCAATAGGTGTGAGGGTCATAGTATGGGTTGTGTACAATTTTCTAACTATGCATGAGGTAGCATATATGCAATCAAAACAACCAAGGCAAAGTTGTCTCGAAAGTGGTCATGGTCTGAGGAGATAGTCATGATCTCCAAGGTCATTGGTCGAGTCAGGCTGAGATATAAGTCATCTCAAGTGGTGTGTGTTGTGGTCAAGGAGATGTATGTGATCTCTAATGTGCCCCATGAGAAGTTTAGGTAACTTATTTAGTGTCAAGGCTGATTTTTTGGTCATGATTTTGGGTTGGTATAGATGGTTTGTCCATTAGATGGATGGATGAAGGAATGGCTGATCTAACCCTAGAAGACCCCATTTCAACTGAGTGCTACCTACATAGCCCCTGTTTGAATGGCCTCAGGCCAATTTAGTTCTCCCAAAAGAGAAGAAGAGAGTCGATTAAGGATTGGGTTTGACTAGGTTAAGTCATGGTTAAAGGTGAAATGGTTTGTCCATCAAGTAGATGAATAAATGAATAGTCGATGTCATTAGGGAGATGAATAGGCAAATGGTTGAGCTAACCCTAGAAGACTCTATGTCAACTGAGTACTGCTGACATAGCCCCTATTTCAAGGGCCTCAGGCCAATGTTTTTCTCCCCAAAAGGGAAGATAGAGTCAAAGAGGTTGATAATTGGTTTGGTCATGTTAATGGTTTAGCACTTCCCATATGTCTAATGGTACTTGCTTGAAATGATGAGTGTATGATGATGTTAAAGCCTTTTCCATATTATGTGATGGTGTACTCTATAACATAGGTGATGTGGTTTTTCATTCCTAATAATTTTCCATATTGGTGATGGATGTATGCTAAAAATGAAATGACTGTATTTATGCTTCAACACTTTTCGTATTGGTGATGATATATGCTTGACATAAATTGTGTTTGGTTGTTAGTTTCCATGTGTATTGTTTTTCATAGAAACTAATGTGAATGGGCTATGATAATTTATACAACACAAATTGATATTTGCATGAAATAAATCATGAGGTCATGTTAATGGTTAGAAAATGTTTTGGTTTGGTTTGGTTTGGTTTGGTTTGGTTTGGTTTAGAAAATGATTTGGTTGGATGTGACAAAGGTATGTAAGAAGTGAAAGGTGTTGTGCTCTTTCATTGGCAAGGACCATAATGATTGCATAGATAAGGTTTTTGGAAATAAAAGCCACGTTCATGCATTATGTTGTTGACCATTGGTTTATGTTAGAGAAGTATTTGAATCACTTGACATTAAGTGAGCTCAAAATCCTTTGGGTATGTTGGGGTAATAGGTGTAATTAGGTGATATGTGAGGATAGTGTAATCCTTTTTAGCAGGGAGAGCTTTGCCCCTTTTATAGGTGACCCTGAGAATGACTATAGGCAAGTCCATGACTTAATAGTTTGTTAGTCAATTTTTTTTTGTTAGACTGATCAATACGGGAAGTCCACTTATGGATGTTGTTGTGTTGATTTATGGTCAGGTTGTGCTGTGTATGTAGCAAAATTTAGGCATAGCCATCTTTCAAGGGAGTGGTCTATATTCTGCTTTGTATGTGTTGATGTCGTTGAATAACTATCCTTCAAGGGAGTAGTCTATTTATTATAGTAATGATGCAGCTGTCCTTCAAGGGAGCAGTCTACATTTATAGTTTATGACCTTTGGTTAGGCATCACCAATCTTATATTTTTTTGGTTTTTGACTGAACTTTTGGTCATGGACTAGACTATAGAGGTTTCCCTTTTATTAGGATAAGGCATTCATGCTTGAAAAAAAGGGTTGACTAATGGAAGGAAAAAGGGTTAAAAGAAAAAGGCATGACGATGATGGGTGTTGCTCAAGGGATGAGCTCAAGTTAAACGTGAAGTGAATGATTACTTGATTAACAATAGAATGGTCGAGGATGTAAGGCATTAAGGGGCTTAAGTTCTAGCTGGCCTTCGAAAGGAGATAGATGATAAGTACCTGATCCATGCTTGTGTTATGATGCAAGGTTTGAGTCAATTAGGAGCAAACTTGCCCCATTTGCTTCTTTCCATATTGGTCACATGTCAGTTTTTTGTAAGAATGAGATCTCTGATTTTGAAATTTTGCTCTTTCAGATTTTGGTTATGGTTGTGTGTTGGTCAATGTTGGACATGAAGTTGGTTAGTATGTTTTTAGCATTTGATATAATGCCGAACATAGTCATTGCAGTCTTAGTTAAGGGTGGGCCAATAATAGCCCAGGTGGAAGATGCGCTTAGCAAGCGAGTTACCACTAAAATTTCCTCCACAAATCTGGCCATGGACTTGTTTGATGGCATGGGATGTCTCAATGGAGGTCAAGCATCGGATAAAGAAGCTGTCAAGACCTCATTTGTAGAGAAGTCCCCCTAGCATGGTGTATTGAGTAGTTCTTTTGATAAAAGCCCATCATCTATTGCTAGAGAGGTTAGGAGGTATGATAGAATATGTCAAGTAGTCAACAAGTCTCTTATACCAAATGTCATGTAGACTAGAGAGGTTAGGAGAAATTTCCCCTAGAGATGTTGGTTGATATGAGCCCAAGATAGAAATCTTGGGTTTTGGTGATTGAGAAGGCTTGATGAATGGACATGTCCAAGGTGTAGAAGCCTAGTCTTTTCCTTTATCCTGCCTAGTTTGTGACCTAGTGGCCACATCAATGGTGTTGATTTTGAATAAAGGAAGGGAAGGTGGTTGAGGGACTATAGTCTTGTGTTGGAATTTTGATTTAGGTGAAGATGTTTGTAATGTTATTGGTGGTTTGTCAAAAAAGTGGTCAGAAGAAGCCTCAATGTGAGGGGTGTCCTTTTTCAAGTGTTGATGAATGAGAACCTTAAGAGCGCAACAACGCTCAGTGTCATGTCTAGGTGTGCAATGATATGCACAAAATTTAGTGTCATCTAACCAAGATGGTTTTGATTTGAGAGTTGATGAGTGTGAAGGTGAAGAGGTTTGGGAGGCATGGGATGATGTCAGTAGTTTGTCAAAGGGGTCCTTAATGAGAAGGGTGCCTTTTTTCAGGTGTTGATGAATGACAACCTTAAGAGTGCAACAATGCTCAGTATCATGTCTAGGTGTGTGATGATATGCACAAATTTTAGTGTCATCAAACCAAGATGGTTTTGGTCTAAGAGTTTGGTATGGTTTAATGGGTGGGAGGGTGATGCTAGAAGAATGTAACAATTGGTATAACATCGAAGCATAAGACCCCTCTAATGGGTCTATTCTCCTTGTTGCAGTAGATGTTGACAACTTTTGTTTAGGAGTTGTTGAGGGAGTTTGTCATGTCCTCTTTTTAGTCAGTGGTGTGGCCACACATGTAGATGGCACTTGCTTGGTGAGAAGTGTCGAATATTTTAGAGGAAGTATGTGTTTGATAGGTGAAGAGAGTAATGGAGGCAATTTGCCTCTGTGAGGTGTTGAAATAGGGAGCACTCCTTTTAAAGTGGAAGGATGTGGACCCAAAATAGATGGTAATGGCAAAGGTGGAGGAGTTTTCTGATGTGGTTTAGTAGCCTTATTTAGTTTAGTATGAGGACTACTATTGTGCAGGGCAAGGTTCAAATCTACCTTCACTTGTGGGTGAGTGAGGTTTGATATAGGGCGAACACCGAGAGATTTAATCTATTTTGGCATGATGGATGCCTACAAGGGTTTTACAATTGGTCCTTTGGAGGATTTGGGTGATTTTGAAAGTGGAAACGTGTTAGCTACAGTGATCTCAGGTAATAGGCAAGAGAGAACCGTCACTGGATCTTCCTCAGTTGAAGTGGATGATGTGACAAGTTCTTCTCTTAATGGAGAGTGAATTGGAAAATGTGGCTCTTTAGTTGGATAAAGCACATAGATGATCATGGTTTCCATGTGTGGTCTATCTCTCCATTCTTCTTTCTCACTGGAACAAGGTTTGATACCTATGGTAAGTGATTGATATGAAATATTATATTTGATTCAATTAGCTTTGTAATCTCCTTTCTCATGATAATTTAAACCTTGGGTTTGATGGGCCTTTGCTTTTGTCTTACTAGTTTTGCATCATATTCAAGATCAATATTATGTCGTGCTAACCTAGGATCAAAAAATTTTAAATCATGGTATTCTAAAATAAAAACATTCATGAATTCCTTACATAATTAAATGAAAGCCTCTCTGTTAGTATTAGTGTTCACTTTACCCCACTTGATATGTTTACCTTTAGTTATGTGAACTTGATCATAATGTTATTCTTTGGAAGATATGCTTACCTTATCCTTCCTTACTATATCATATTCATTGAAAATTATTTCCAAGGTTACTAAAAATTTAGGCATATTGTTTGATCTTAATTTCACAATCTATACTTCATATTGGTATTATAATTTATTTTGATTCTTTGAGAAAAATTTTGACACATTCTATAAGAAACAAGTTATCTATTTGTCACTATCAAATACTTTCCAACTTACCTCATTATTTAAAACTAAAGGCAAACATACAACATTGATTTGGTTTTTATCTTTATTATCCTTGAGTTGGTCCACTATATCACATTGTACTCCTATTGTTTCAAGTCTTTTTGCATGTTGATTGTATCCTCTACAAATGGAGGGGATATCAAATTCTAGGAATATTTCATGAGGTCCCAAACCCTTTTTTTTTAGGCCTTTAGGAGAGGATTATTTTCTACACTTAAACTTATGACTTGTTTCAATACCAACTCACTATCACCATTGACCTACAAAAACATAATAACTCTCTTTCTAGCCCACTGAAGGCCATGAATAATAGATTCATATTCTAATATATTTGATGTAAAACTAAGATAAAATATAACTAAAGAATAATACCTTTGATTTTGAGGTGAAACCAAAATTACACTATCCTCATTCCCATTTTTTAATCTGGATCCATTAAAGGACATATTTCCATAATGCTTCTTGATCTTGATTTGAGCTTGTGAGACTAGGTAATAATTCACCTTATTCATGCATGTAGTAGATGCCAATACTAACTTCTTCATACCCATGGTTATTAGTAACCCAGTCATCCAAGAGTAAGTCTAGTATTCCCTCAAATGGATTATAATGTTCTCGATAAATAGTATCCTCATCTTCTTCTGAAATACTGTAATTAATGTTAGACATATTTGGTATATATGGTTCAATGTGAAATATGGAAATAATATTTGATCTTATAGTGACTTTGGTTATATATTTGGTTCTAAAAACCATGTATGACCAATTTATATAAATGTAGCCTCCTATTTTAGTAGTGAAAGCCATAGATAGGCATAGTGCAAAGTATGGAGGTAAATCAATAACAACTACATATTGTGTAATGGTGAAATTTGGACAAGAAGTAAGTAAAATGCTAAGATATTTTAGGATGCCCATAATATTAGTTGGAGAACCATCCAACTATAACACTCCTTTTTCATGAGGCTCATACTTGAGTCCTATCTTGTTAGCTATGGATTTAGGCATGACAAAAGTACTACCTACATTATTAATCATACAATTGTTGACAAGACAAACTCTTATGACAAATAAAAGATAGAAAGGAGGAGGCCTAGTCACTTTTTAAGGCTCAACAACTTGATTTGAATTAGTTAGAACAACACTTACTCTTTCCTTTTTAGGTAGTCTATTAGAGATATTGAGTTTTGAAAGCTCCTCTTGTAGATACTTATTTTGTCCTAGGATTAGTAGTGTATCCCACATTGAAATTGATACTAAAGTTTTATTCATATGATCCATAATATTAAGTGGAGAAGTGGTTATTCTTGCCTATAATTTAGGATTAGAAGGAACTCCTAAATGTTATGTGATTTGAGGAATGTAAGGCCCTTTGACATTCTACCCCTTTAGATCTTAAACTTGTTGATTTGATATATTTTGAGGTAGATCATGAGTGGTGGTATTTTGTAATGGTTGAGAAGGAAAAGCATCTACCCTTTTAGGACCTAATCCTTCACCAATTGCCCTTTTCTTGGATCTAGTATGGGCTGTAACTAAATTGTCAACATTAGCTATATTTTGAATTTGATTTTCTACCATGTGTTCAAAATAATTCTCACATTATTAGAAGTTAAAAAACATAGTTTCAATAGGTTCTTTATCACTCTCTCTCTTCCTTGTTGGTTTGACTTTTCTATTTGATTGAATGAAAGAATGTCCCCATGTGATAGAAAGTCTTACTTATTTGGATGATTTTCACATGGAGGGGGGAATAAACTCTAATGTATATAAGATTGATGTGAGCTCTCACTAATTTGAGCCATTACCATGTTATTTTGTTGATCCCACTGATTTTTCCACTACCCTTCCTAAGTATAGTTTTTTTAAGTTAGAAATATAGTTCTAGAATTGCTTGGAGAATTAGGATTATATTGATTTCACTAAAAAAAATTCCCTTGTCCTTATTGATTGGACTGATAGGATGACCTATAATACTGATAATTCTGATTAGTATTTCGATATGGACTGTATGGTGAAGCTTTTTGTCTTTCCATTTTAACAAACTAATTATTATGAGTCTTGTGAAGACTCTCTACCTTCTACAATCTATCAGTTTGATCACCTTCTATTTGATAAAACTTTGTTAAATCTAGAACTAGAGCAATAGTTAGAGAAGGAAAATGTATATATGGAAAAAAAGGCATTGGTGGCCTTGGAAACAACTTGCCTACTTATATAAGGAAATTTTTATCCTTGATTTTTACTTCAAAAGCTTTAGGTAAAGTGTTCCCTCCCATGGATTGAATCATCATAGCCACATCTAAATTGAGATCCTCTAAATAATATAGAAAATCATAGTTGAGTGTAGGCTTGATCACTACAGGAATTCTATCCCAAGTCTTCTAGAATATATAATTGAAATCCACCATGAATTCATTATTGAATCTCTTGATTATTGGAAGTTTCTCCATGAGTGAGAGATGATCACTCTTGTTCTCAAAGTGCTTGTAGATGACCTTTCCAAATTCATCCCACTTGTTGATTGATGTAGGATCCAATCCTTTATACCATTGAAGTGTTTTCCCTTTGAAATAAATTTCTAACAACCTCATTTCTACATTTTCTGAAGTCACTTGATGCACTGAACAAAGACTAACAATATTTGTAATATGTTCTATAGGAGTAACTAGATTTTTCCCAATAAAAAAAGGAAGAACCTTTAGAGTAAAAGCCAAAATATAATCCCATTGAGTAAGATTCAAAGGACTAACACCAATAAAAGGCATAAAGGCTTGTATTCTATGAACAACCATCTGAGGTATGAGATTTATAACAATCTTTTTCTAAACAATATTAGTTTGAATAAGAGGATTTTGTGAAACAACAAGGGGATAAAGAGGTGTAGGATTAAGATTTCACTGAGAGGCTTTCTTCTTCTTTACTGATTAGAAAGATAGATTAGATAATGTGTCTCTTTCCCTTTATGAAGAGGATCTTGTGATAACTCTTAGGGGCATGAAAAGTATAAAAATCTAAAAAATGATTCACTTTGTGTGAATAAGTGATCCCACTAGGCATGCTAGAACTATTAACTATCTAGATAACACCCAATAGAGATCAGATTGCTCAAGTCTAATTCATACCTAAACTAACATGGGAATGATCTAAGGTCATGAGATTACTATATCTAGATTAAACCTTTATATTTTGATGAGGTTAGTTCCTCAAAAAATATGAATTCATGAACAATTACTAAACCTATTTTTGACTTTTGGGGTGAAGGGGAGAAGAAATTTAAAATGAAACCTACTTTACCTTTGGTAATGCACCTAAATAATTATTTATCCTCTAAAATATTTGAAACTAATGCACACATATGGATCAAAAGAAACTCTATAGACTAGTCCTAAACATTATTGTTTCAAAGGAAAGCTTGAAAGAAGATTTGTAGATTGAAGGTATATGCATGAAGGTCTCTAAAGACATTGCATAGAAATAATATTTGATGAAATTTTTGTACTTATCTCTTCAATTGACCTATTGAGGATGAAATTATAATAGTATGTGAGAAAAGGACCTGAAAAATATGACAACTATCATACTTATATGTAAATACATAATCATGAATACACACTACCACCATAAAATGATCTAAAAATAACTCTCTTTATTTATTTTATGGTACAAGTTACAATTTTCGTATATATCCATATACATATTTAGGGATCCTCTCTTAAAAATGGCTTTAAATCCTACAATATATAACAAATAGAATATAACTAGCCAATGTGGTGTACAATATGGAAGAGGAGATCAATTCCACTTCATGTCAAGTTAAATTTTAATTATAGACTAGTTTTAAATATTTGAATATATCTCCCTTTTATTAAAAAAATTGTATGCTATTCTCTTTTGCATTACAAAAAGGAATGGTGGGCCATCTTGGTCTTTGTCAATATTCATGCATGCATACTATGCCAACCTTGGATGTTAACTATTAGAGAGTGGTCAATAATGTCATGGTGATATCATGGAAGTGTCATGGTCAGTGGATGAATTACCTTGATATCTTAAGTGATAATGAAAAAGTGTGCAATATGTTTGTCCTAGTATACTTGAAGGAGGCTTGGTTGATCTTTAATTTTGGCATGGTTAGAAATGTTTAGGGATGAGTATGATGCTTTGAATATGTGTAAGGGGTCCTATAAGAGCTTTTATATGATTTTAGTGATTGCTTGCATGAGTGTATTTCATTTGGTTGATCATTATTTTTATCTAAACATTTTGGATCTAGTGACATAAAATTGGAGTAGGTAGTTTGTTGATGTCACCATTTCTATGTGTGCATGAGTCAGGGGTAGTTGGTCATATAGTTGTGATCACATTTGTGCCTAATTAATATCCACTTAAATTTAATTCATGAGATGAAGTGAAACATAATTTATGTAAGTGTAAAGTTGGGATCCCATGCAATTTGATAGTGTTTTCCCATACTTAGCCAAATTTGCAATGTGGCAAGAAAAATTGAGTGGAAATTTTAATGGTGTTATATTTTGAACATGTGGTAGTTTTAATATAAATTGATCATATGGGTTTATTAAATATTGTTATTAGTTTATTTATGCTAAATTTTAGGTCATATGATGAAGCATGACAAAAGATATGCATGTTTAAAGTTAGCCTCCTAAATAGTTTTTTACATAGTTGGCTTTGTGGTAGAAAAATCTGAGTGAGCATATTAATGTAATTATATCTCACACACATGAGCATTTTAGGAGTAAATTGGTATGTGGTGGGATTTTCATATGTGAGGAGATCATATGGTTTAAATTTTAGACCATTAATATAAGTTCAACAAAATTTATTAAGGTCTAAAGTTGGCCTTATAGGAAGATTACAATGGTTCCCATACTTAGTTAATTTTGAAAGAGATAAAGATAAGGACCAAAATAAGATCTAATGATTTGCAGGTGATCATAAAAATTGATATAATGGCATGTACTAAGTTGAAGAGGTCAAAGTGATAGTTTCTTAATGATGGCTAGAGGTAAAGACTGAGCTACTTCTAAGATTTGACAGTGATTAGGTGCTCATAATAATCAAGATAAATGATGAATATTGAGATAAATGAGTTTAAAGTGTCCAATTTTTAACATATATAAAGATCAATCTATGTATAGTAGATCTACAAAGCATGTTTGTTCTAGGATGTTAGGAAGAAGTGAGATAATGCCAAGTGTTCAAATTAACATTTGGGTAGTGGGACACTATGAGTTAAATTTTTCATAAGATCGACAGTGCATATTTGATCTATGAAAGAAGGACATGAGATGTATTTTAACTGATTGAAGTTTAACTATGACCATTCAGTTTTAAATATTCAAATTTGTGAATTAAAAACTAGTGCTTAGTTTTTATTCTATATCTTTAGATCTATGCAAAATTTGTTCATGGTGTAAAAAGAAAATTTGTAGAGGACTATAAGATGAATCTATAAATATAGTTATGAATATTTTAAGTTTTGTAAATTTAAAGATAATGAGGTTCAAAGTTGACTGTGTGTTCATGCATATTCTACAAGTAACTTGAGAAAGGTATTTGAGTTGTGCTTATTGGTATTTCAATGTTTATAGGTGAACTAGCCACTGGAGTATGTTTTAGACTCCATAATGACTATTTGTGTGCATTATTAAGGTTTTAAAAATCATATGTAATATGAAAAAAGGGTTATAAGTTAAGTGTGTTTTTGTTTATAATGACTGTGTGTATACATAAGTGTTTGAGCTATTTGGTGATTAGCAAAAGAGTTATATGATGGATGTTGGCACTTAAAAAGGACCTATAGACCATGTGACATGGGTCCATATGTTAGAAAGTGTTATTTTGTTCCTAGTTTTCTTGGAGAAGTTTCTAAGAGGTGAATCGGTTTTCATAAGACCTAAAAGGTGATGTAGGCCTATTTGAAAGTGTGGTGTGCCTAAGTGTGACCCATGTTTAGATGAATTAAGGTTGAAGGTATGCATTATGGATTATAAGGAAAGATTTTATATTTGATAATTCATGAATACTCCATAAATAGTGAAACTAAATGGGATGGTTTCTATACTTGAAAAAGTATTTTATTTGTGTAGTATATGTTAAAGTGAATAAAAGAGGATAGGTAGGGAGCTTGTTGGATGAGTTGATGAGTAGATCAATTTATTGACTAAGTGTATGACTTATAAGCCATATTTATGATGACATAAAATTTATATTATAGGTTTATATTTTTAGGATATCCTAAGAGGAATGAGTGTGCATATAAGGATAGTTTGAGTGAAGAAGGAGAGATATTGTAGCATGAATATGTGAGAGGTATGTATGAGATAGAGAGGGAATTTGTGTAGGGGTTATAAAATTAAAGATAAACTAGTAGGTGTTGAAGACATTAGCCATAAGTTTGAGGTGTTCACTTCAAAGGAGGGTCTAAGGCACTTGATCTTCCTTAGGGCTAGTTGATCTTTGTGAAATAGGTGTTTCACTAAAGTCTTTTGGTCAAGAGGACTTCATCAAGGTTTCTAGTCTAAAGGACTTGATTAGTCTCTTATTTTTAATCTTTTATAGGATAATTATTTCATGTGTTATATGCTTGAGAGTGGGTTTTATTCCCCATGAGGGTTTCCCATTGGAACTTTGTGTTGTGTTTTTGATTTTGTGTATGCATGGAATTAATGAGATATCTTGTTAATATTTCTTCATCAAGTTGATATATGCTGATTTTTAATGTTTTGAAAGGATTGGAATTAAAATTGAAATATCTAGTTTCACTAATTCACCCCCTAGTGATTATACCTATAACAATTGGTATCAGAGTAGGTATTTTGGTAAAGGCTTGATAGCTTGAAGGTGTTCCAAGGTAAAATATGGGTAGTCATCAAGGAGGATTCTATACTAAGCTAGCACTAATGTTCAATGGATCTAATTATACTTTTTAGAGTGAAAAGATGAGGACACACATTATGTCCCTAGGGTTTTATGTATGGAAATTTGTTGTGTATGGTTATTTTACTCCTACTACTCTTCCATCTAGTACTATAGATAAGAATATTTTTTAGAATAATTCTAAGGAAATGAATGCCATCACTTGTGGTCTTAAGAGACTGAGCTCACCAAGGTAATGCATTGTAAATATGCTAAATAAATATAGGATAAGATGTAGATTATTTATGAAGGAGATTCAAAGGTCAAGATTTCTAAGTTATAGACTCACAAAAGGAAATTTGAAAGTCTCAAGATGAATGAAGAATATTATATGGCATCCTTTGTATAGAGAGTTGATGAGATTGTGAACATCATCAAAGGTCTCAAAGAGAATGTTTAAGAGGCTACTATAGTTAGAAAATTATTAAGGTATCTATCCCTCATGTTTGATCCAAAAGTATATTATATAGAAGAAAGTCATGATCTTACATAGTTGAATATGGATAAATTTCATGGCACCCTTACTACATATAAGATGAGGAAGAACGATGATATACTACTAAAGAAGGAATCATATTTCAAGAATAAAATGAAGACAAAGAAGAAGTTACAAGGTAAGAAACCTAAGGGGATGACATTTATGATATAAATGAGAATTAACTAATTGCTTTTATTTTAAGGAAATTGAAAATAGGTTTAGGCAAGTATAAGGGTAAACTACCCCTCAAATGCTTCAATTATGGAGAGGTAGGACATTTTGCTAATAATTTCCATCATAAGCATAATAAGTATGATGGTCAAGATCATGATCAAATTCATGATGATGGGAATAGATATTTTAGGTTTTAAGAAATTATAAAGAGATTCATAAGGTTTGACAATAAGTAATTCAAAAATAAGAATAGTCTCTACACCAAAGAAGATTACAGCCCATCAGATGAGAGTGAAGTCAGTGACTTAGAGTATGATCATAAATATGATGGTCCTATTGAATATGAATCCATATTCATGGATAATAAAGTTAGTTACTCACATCAAATAGAAGATACGTAGAGTGATCCAAATGATGATAAGATGAGGTGGATTGTGATACTGAATTGATGAATGCTCTTAAATAACTGAAGATTGAAAAGAAGATAAATAATAAAATCAAATATAAAATCAAATACTATGAGGATAAATTTATTTTGTATGATGAAATAATAAATGATGACACCAAGGATCATGAAGATATAGTCAAGCATCTCAGCTGTCAATTGGAAATCATGTCTACAAGCTTAAAAGCTAAAGAGGATGAATGTTCAAGGTATGTAATTGAAAATGAGTCATTGAAATTTGAGTTAGATAATACATCTAGTAAGGTGAAGGAATATATGAGATTTTAAAAGATCTTAAATGATCTAAACAATATTTTGAATGATAAAAAGCATTCAAGTGATAAAACTGGTCTTGGATACAAAGAAGACCTAGTAAGTGCAACTCAAGACAAGATGAATAATAATGTAGCATGGACAATCATAATTTGAATAAAAATCATCAAAAAAACAAACAATATATTGAAATAATGAAAACAAATCAGATCAGATAAATAAATGCCATGAGGTATGAAAATTTCAATGTTTACTACTATACTTGTAATTAGTTTGGGCATAAAGATAGAGAATGTAGAAGACCTATTATAAATGAGTTTGCATGGGACTATGTTGGGGGTCATTAGTAAAAAAGTGTGAGAAAAGTTGAGTGTTTCAAATACCTTAATAAGAGACACTTTGATAAGCATTATCCAAATAAGGTAAGGAAAGGTGATTCTTCTTCAAAAGGAGTAGTTTGTCTTAGTTATTATGACATAGGACACTTTGGAAGATTTTGTCCATATCAGGTAGGGAATGTTGATTTCACTTCAAGAATAATGGTTTGATACAACTATGAATAGAGAGATCACGCTAATATATTCTACAAATAAAGGCCTACAAATTAAGCTCCTATAGTGTAAGGAAGAGGGAAAGTTAACTCATGGAAACCAAATATGGTGAGTATGCATCATGATGAGACTATAGGACCATGTAATCTATTTTCTATAGTGGAGAATGTTGCATGAGGTGAAGAGTGCTAAGGGATATCAATGTCTGCTCATGTTGTGAATGAATAGACCAAGTTCAAGGAGAAGACCAAGGTGTTGGTTGAGGCTAGTTTTGAGGTATGGATCCAAGTGAAAATCCTAATATTGTTGAGCAAGTTTTATTCAAAGAAGATAAATTTTTAGTGCTTAGTGAAGAGGTTCCAAGATAAAAGGTAGATTTTATAGATGAAAAGGTATGTCATGAATTTATGTTATCTCCATGTATCATTAATCAAATCATAGAGGAGAATATTCTAGCATATGAGCATGTTGCTTATCTTAATCCTAAGAAGAAGAATAAGAAATATAAGTATCAGATGACCAAGGAGGAGAAGGATTATGAGGAGTTGTGGATAACTCCTAGTTTCAAATTGTTCTAGGACATTGTGATGTAGGGTGTCTCTACCTATGCTTTTTAGGAAACATATTTATTATGGAAAATCAAGTTTGTGTGATCAAGATCAAAATTATAATTTTTAAAGAGACTTGTGTTGATCTTAGAAAGTCATTGGTTAAGGGGGAGCAACAAGTTCATGATCTTGGTCCATAGGTTTGTGAAAGAACTATAGTACAGGGTCAAAATGCATGTTTGCAGGTGGTATAATGAGATTGATGAAATGTCAAGAACATTTTGGTGCTCATAAAGTTTTGTACAGTTGTTTTTGATGTGTTATAGGTGTTTTTGTGGTCTAAAGGTATGATGAAGTCAAATTGGAGATTTTTTAGTACTCTCATTTTTCTCAATTTTAGATTAAGGGTAAGCAGGCCTAGAATGAGTTATAGGATGTATGGGTTAAAAAAGATATGAAAGATCAAATATTGGTCCATAAGTGTGTGATGGGTGTCTTCATGTGTGCAAGAATTTTTAGAGGTGTGCATCGACTATAAGGAGGTTTGTTGACCTTATTTATTTTGAGTTTCTAAGGTTTTGATCTATACTAAAAAAGTGGTATGCCTTATGAGCTGAGGTTTGAGGCTTATTAAAATGTTGAATGGGACAAATGGGTCGTCAAATCAAGATTCACATAGATTTTAATGTTTATGGTTTTCAATTTATTCATGTTTTTGTCAAGATGGAAACTTAATTTTCAAGTTAGTTTGTGAAGAAAGTATGTTGTAAAGGCTGAGATAGTTATTGAAAATTGGTGTGCTTGATGGGGCATATCAAAGTGATCCATATATGATTTTTTAGGTATTGATGGTGTGTCTACTAAAATGTGTGATATCTACAAGTTATAGGTAGGGCTATAAGGAGACTAGATAGGTTTAGTAAGGAGAAGAGTGTTTTTTGTTTAGTTTATCCAAAAGAATAAGGCATGACTATTTTAAGGTGAATTTTTAGGTTGGTTTAGTGCATTTTTCCTATTTGGTGAGTGGTATTGAAGTTTTATTGTTGGTCCTTGAGGTGGTTTAAGAGAGAAGGCTAGTAAGCCTGTATGGTGGTTCTTCATGGTATGTAGAGATCTCAAGATGTTTAGGAGGTGAAATTTCTTAGATATCTTAGGGGGAGTCCCTCTCATATGTCTCTTGGTGAGTTCCATTAGTTTTTATTGATTTGTTTGTTCATTCTTCATTGGTTGCAGTGCATGGTTAAAGAGAGTGTTGGCATGGAGCAAGAAGAAGTTGTCAAGGCAAGAAAAGGTAGGCTCAAGGTAAGGGGGATCTTGTACTATATTTTTAATATGGTATTATCCTATTGGTAGTATTTTTAGGTCATTAGGATAATTTGGTTCCCACTTTGTCATTGTTTCAAAGGGGGAAATTTTTTCTATTATGGGAGTACCCAAAGAGAAAAAAGGAAGGAGAGTTATGTATTTTTATAATAATGGGTGTTAAAATCAATGACAAAAGGGGATATTATTAGAGACTTATTAATGATGTCATGGTTCTATCATGGAGGTGTTATGGTGAATAGATAAAGTGCCTTGATTGCCTAAGTGACAATGACAAATTATGCAATATGTTTATCCTCATATACTTGAAGGAGGCTTGGTTAATATTCAATTTTGGCATGGTTAGAGATGTTCAAGAATGAGTATGGTTTTTGGAGGATGCATTATGGGTCTTATAATAGTTTTTTATGATTTGAGTTCTTATATGCATGAGTGTATTTAATCTAGTTGATCATTTTTTTCATATAGATATTTTAGGTATAGTGGCAGAAAATTTGAATAGGTAGTTTGTTGATATCACCATTGCCATGTGTGGATGAGTTAGGGGGAGTTGGTCATATGGTTGTGATCAAATATATGCCTATTTTATATGTGATAAATTTTAATTCATTCTATGAAGTTAAACATAAGATATGTAAGTGCAAAGTTGGGCTCTCAAGAAGTTTGATAGTGTTTTCCCATAGCTAAATTTATAATGTAGCAAGAAAACCTGAGTAGGAATTTTGATGGTGCTATATTTCACACATGTTGAAATTTTTGGAGAAGATTATCATATGGGTTTGTTCATTTTTGTGACTAGTTTATTTTTGATAAATTTTAGGTAATGTGATGAAGCATGATAAAAGATATGCATGTTCAAAGTTGTTATCCTAGGTAGTTTTTAACATAGTTGGCTCTATGGTAGAAAAAATTGAGTGAGAAGATTAATGGAATTATATCTCACATGCATGAGGGTTTTATGAGTAGATTTATGTATGGTTGAATTATCCTATGTGATTAGATCATATGGTTCAAATTTTAGATCATGCATTTAAGAACAATAAAAGTTATTGAGGTCTAAAGTTGGCCTTTTAGGCAAATTGCAATGGTTCCCATACTTAGTCAATTTTTTAGGACATAAATATCAAGACCAAATGAAGATCCAAAATTATGTGGATGATTGTATAGATTGATATAATATTGCATATTGAGTCAAAGAGGTCAAAGTGGTAGTTTCTTAATGATAGGTAGAGTTAAAGACCAAGATATTTCTAAGATCTGATTGCAAGCAGGTGTTCATATTAATCAAGATCAATGATGCATATTGAGAAAAATGAGTTTAAAGTGTCCAATGTTTAACACAAATAAAGATTGATCTATGTACATGAGATCAATGGAGCATATTTGTTTTAGGATGTCAAGAAGAAACAAGATGATGCTAATTGTTTAAAGTTTAATATTTGGGTAGAGGCACACTATTAGTTAAAGTTAGAATAAGATTGATAGTGCATATTTGATCTAAGCAATGAGGAAACAAGATGCATTTTAAGTGATCATTTTGATTTAAATATTCAAATTTACAAAGGAAAAACTAGTGCTCATTTTTTGTACTATATATTTTGATCTCTATAGAATTTTTTCATGGTGTAAAAAGAAAATTTGTAGAGGAATCCAAGTTGCATCTATAAATATAGTTTTGAAGATCTGAAAGTGTGTAGAGTATAATATTTTGAGGTTTAAATTTTAATGTGTGTTCATGCATATTTTGAAATTAACTTGAGAAGTTTATTTAAGCTATGATTGTTGGAATTTTGATGTTTAAAGGTGAACTAGATATTGTAATATGTTGTAGACTCCATGAGGACCATGTATGTGCATTACGAAAGTTTGACCAATCATATATAGTATGAAAAAAGGGATAGAAGTTGAATATGTTTTCATTCATAATGTTTGTGTATATAGAGAAGTATTTTAGCTATGTAGGGGTTATAAATAGAGTGTTATGATAGATGTTAAAACTTAAAGGGGACCTATAGATCATGTGGCATGGGTTCATATGTTTGAAAGTGCTCCTATGTTCCTAGTTTGCATGGATAAGTGTCTAAGAGGTGAATGGGTCTTCATATGACCTAAAAGGTAACTTAGGCCTATTTTAAAGTGTGTTGTGCTTAAGTGTGACCCATGTTAGATGACTTAAGGATGAAGGTATGTATTATATCCAACAAGGAAAGATCATAAAATTGATAATTCATGAATGCTCCATAAATAGTGAAACCAAATGTGATGGTTTCTAGACTTGATAAAGGCTTGTATGTGTGGAGAATGCATTGAAGTAAATAAGAGAGGATAGGTAGTGTGCCTATTGAATGATTTGATGAGAAGATCAATTTGATGACTGAGTATATGACTTATAGGTCATATTTATGATGACATAAATGTCCTCTGGTAGGTTTGTAGTATGAGGATATGTGAAGAGGTTTAAGTGTGCACATGAGAATAGTTTGAGTGAAGAAGGAGAGAGATTATTGCATTCCTATGTGAGACACCTATATGAGATAGAGATGGAGTTTACCAGGGGTCATTAAATTATAGATTCATCATTAGGTGTTAAAGATATCAGTTATAACGTGGAGGTGTTCACTTAAAAAGAGGGTCTAAAGGACTTGATATTTCCTAAGGGAAGTTTTTCCTTGTGAAATAGGTGTTTCACTAAAGGCCTTTGGTCAGGAGGATTTGATCAAGGTTTTTGGTATAAAGGACCTGACCAGTCTCTTATTTGTAATATCTTATAGGATAAGTAGTCCATGTGTTATAGGCTTGAGAGTGGATTTTATTCCCCATGAGGGTTTCTCATATGAACTATGTGTTGTGTGTTTGGTATTGTGTATGAATTTAATGAATGAGATATATTGTTAATGTTCCTTGATCAAGTTTATATATGTTGATTTTTTAATAGTTTGAAAGTACTAGAATTAAAATTGAAATATCTAGGTTCACTGATTCACCCCTCTTTTAGTGATTTTACCTCTAACATTAAATCCTTATTGAATTGATTTGGAAGTGTTATAAATACTTTTCTTGCATTAAAACAATGGAATAATCATGCATGTTTGGTTAATTAATCAACCAAAGTGATGATTAGTTAAGACAAGTTAAACTCCACTTCAGCCTCTCCTTGCATGAAAATGATCCTTGAACGATGAATTATGCTTGATATTTATATGTAAATAATAGATAAGTGGTAGTGAAACTTCATTTACACTCTTTTCTTAATCTTCTAATTCCAATATTCAACTCCAAATTTATCTACAAGGACAAAGACTTCATATGCATGGACTTGATAGAGCTAAGATTATTTGTTATAGGTGGCTACAAGTACCTATCCTAGTTCACATGTTTGAATTTGGTTCCATAAATCCACTTAACTTGATTGAAAACTAATTTTTTAACCTCCAATGAAAATCTCTTGGATTGACTTGGTTCATTGGTTATCTATACTGACCTATCCTATTGACTCTTTTGACCTTTCTCGAATAATTTGATTTCCATAGCATGAGTTAATATGACCCCTAAACCTATTTGGTCCCACTTACATCATCTTTACCCTCACTCTATTAGATTTGGATGTATGTTTGAATGGAAACCTTAGAAATTATTGTATTTTAAACTCAAATGGATATTTACCATGTCTTAAATTTTATGTATATGTGCCCATAATTTGACATCTACGTGATTATCATTAACATCCATGTGATTGTTAAAATTTTGACCCTAATGGATAATTACCAAGATTTATTTTGACATACTTATGACTATCAATTATGTTTATACAACTATTAATAATGTTTGTGTGATCATCACACTTTTAACTCTAATGATTATTTGTTGCGGCTTGAACTTGATGCTTATGTGACCATCTTCATCTGTTTATTCTTCTTTGAAGGCTTATATCTCAAGATAGAGATCTCATTGAGATATGAAATTTGTAAAAGATAATCTTGGAATTAAGTATTTATTTCCATGTTACTCCTTCAACCTAAAATGATTTCTAATCAAACTTATAAAATGCAAAAATGAGCTGACTAGTCTTATTTCTACATGACATCCTGATGACGGTCTAGTTTCTCAAGGTTTGTATTAGTCATTTTTCCTTAAACAAGGATACTATGAGGCATGGAAAAGTAAGCTAAGATAATGGTCATCAAAACTTAAATTATAAGGGTTAAAATTTGGTTTGTGAGGCCAAAAATTTCAACCCTCATTCTATTTCAAAATATGTTTTTCATCATTTAGGCACTTAGCCGCATCTTGTCCATCTAGAATCTGATCAAATTTGCTCTATCAGTCTCCTCTAGAGTCTCTTTGATTTTAATTTTGAATTAAGCCATTTATATATGACCCAAACATCTAATATTTCGAAATTTGGTATCATTTCATGCTTTCTATGGATCTTATTGTCATCCCATCTAGTTAATGCTCTTGTGCTACATGGCACACTTTCATTTGAACTATGATTCTTGACCTTTGACTATACATACACCATTTATCTTAGTTACTTAGTTAAAGGTGTGCCATTTATTTATTCAATATTTACCATAATCATGACACATGGTAATTATGCATTTATATTTGAGATTTGTTTACTTGTTGACTTCTTACTTGCTATTGATTTTCTTTTGCATAATAGATCATGTACTATTTATCTGCTTGGACCAACTAGCTTTATCAATAATTTCACATTATTAGATATTCATATGGGCACCTAAGATCTTACCAACTATTATCTACATGTTCATCCTTAGAAAATTTGAATTTAAATATCTATTTTCCATAGCTTTAACTTGACATCCTTGTGCACATCTATCTTTACTAGTTCAACTTTAAATACTTAATATATTGAGATAACAAGCTCATCAAGTCATGAAAGTTACAAAGGATGATCTTGGCATGAAAATATTCATCTTGATGTAGTATTTTTGGCTTGAAAGGTTTTCTAAGCACACTTTTAAAATGTACAACTAGACTACCCTATTCATTCTTGTGTGACATGCGATGATGGCTTAGTTCTTCTTCAAATAAGCTATTTCAATCATGAAGTGATCAAATCTAGGTGATTTATTTTATTTAATTTGATGACATTCCCATATCACATATAGGTGTTTATTGATGGTGGATAATTTTGCATATATGTGATGGTTGTTACAGTCCATCCTTATCTTTTGACAAGTTATTGCTCACTCAAGTGACTATGAATGGAAATTTGGGAAATGACTATTTAGCCTACTAATGATTTAATGAATAATTGAGACTTGTGTAAATATTCTTCATGTATCTAATTGATTGAACACTATGAAAACCTATCACTTTCATATATGAATCTAAAATGACCCTTAAGACATTAAATGACACAAAGATTAAACTAGACTATGACCAAAGCTAGCATGGCATATGAAATGACATAAAATGAACTCAAACATACCCTATAACATTATACTAAGCCCCTATATAATTTTTTACTATAGAGGGTTGAGCCATTTTGACTTATGGTCAAAATGGTCAACTATCTTGGTGATGTTCTAAGGGTGGTATGCTCGATATGCTATGACCAATTGCCTGATTTTGTCCACTAGGTTATGGAATCACCTTTATTCCTTTTTGACACATAATTTTCCTTTGAAAACATACCAAACACAAGTAAAGTCACACAAAACAAGACACATTCAAAATAAACACATGTTTGTTCAACTAGAACACTTATGGAACAAAACACACACAGCTAAAACAGATCACACATATAATCTACTATTTACAAAACTAAACTTCACTCATCAATAACAAGGTTCCAAATGTATCCCATTCACAAGGATAGGAAGATATTATCCATTCATCTTTAATAATTAGAAATATTTATTTTTCTTTTACTTGATGATGACATATGGTCCACTCCATATGGTGTCAAATCTAGAATGCTTCCCTAATTTTACTTTATCTTCATCCCAATTTAATACTATGTCACATTCTTAAAATGATCTTGAAATTTCATTTTTGTCAAAATACCTCTTCATTAGTACTTGGTTATGCTCCATAGCTTAATGAGATTTATCTCAAATCTCTTGTAACTTCATTAGTTATGTTAATATCACCTCCATGGGAGTGTCTTCAGGTAACTCTAGTTGATGTGATAATTCTAAGGTAGGTATCTCTTTAGAGATTAACAACCTAGCTTCCCTTACATAGCCAAAGAAAAAAGGAAAATTCCCTATTTACCTCTTGGGTGTTATCCTATCAGCCCATAAGGATGTCTTCCATTTGGTGTGCCAAGCCCTTTGGTTATCCTCCAAGGTACTCTTGATGATTTTGATCAAATTATTGTTAGTATATTTAGCCAACCCATTACCTTGAGGGTAATAGTTAAATTAATTACTCAAGAATATTCCATTACTATTTGCCCATTGAGATGTCTTAATACCCATAAAATCAAGATCATTGTCTGAAATAATAGTAGGAGTGCTAAACCTTATTATGATGCTCTTATAAAAGTCTAAGATAACATTATCATTAACTTCCTTTAATGATACTACCTCAACCCACATTTTAAATTAATCAATTGTTGTGAGTATCCATTTATGACCAACACTTGATTGGGGTTTTATCATACCAATATAATTAAGACCCCATTGCATGAAAGGTTGATCTACTTTGATAGGCTTCAAAGGAAGAGCTGAAAGATTCTATTTTCCCACAAAGAAAGCACATTGTACTCACTTTTCCACCCAAGCATGGTAGACCTTGAAGAGACTAGGACAATAATATCTATCCCTCATGGTCTTGGTAGTTGTGGTTTTTGGAGAGAAATGACCTCTTGTTGTTCCATCATGGAACTTCTCAAGCAACACTCCAAATTGGTCATTGTCAATGTACCTCAATAATACACCACTAGTATCTCTTCTAAAAATCACACCATATACAAGGCAAAAGGTAATAGCTTCAAATCTAAAATATCTCCTTTGAGATCTACACATATCATTAGGATACTCACCACATTGAATAAATATGATCACATCTTGTGTCAAACTTTGTATATGCAAAGAACTAGCTGGTTATGGGAAATCCTGATTGATTAAAACCTCTACTTTTGACTCATGAAGATATTAAGCTAAATTTTCATAAAGGCACTTACCTTTTGCCAATGTTATTACTTTAATATTAACATCATATTCCATTACTTTATTGATCCATTGTGCCCTCTTCTCACTAAGGTCTTTGATCAAAAGAAACTACTTGGTAATAGGATGAGAGACCATAACATGAATTATATTGTCTCAAACCATATGCCTAACATTTATTAGTCCTCTTATAATAGCAAGGACTTGATTCTTATCAAATGTATACTTGATTTCATAATCTTCCAAACCTTGACTAAAGAATACAATTGACTGTTCCACACCCTCATCATTCTTTTACATTAACATAGTTGAGATAATATCAAGGTTAGTAAATGAATAAAACTTGAATTATTTAGAAAACTTAGATTCAAGAGAGTAGGGGCTTGTGAAATTGACTTCTTAATGCCCTCAAAACTATTTTTACCTTCTTTAATCCAAGAAAAAACCTAATTCTTTTTTAGTATGGATGTGATAGGTTTCACCAAAGATGAAAAACTACATATGAATCTCCTTACACAATTTATCTTACATAATAACATTTTGATTCCTTTCTTAGTTAGTGGAAATGATAGGCCTAAAATAGCCTCTATCCTTTTAGGATCAATAGTGAAACCATCCTTGGAGATAATATATCCTAAGAGTTTACCTTTATGGATAACAAAGATGCATTTTTTTGGATTAAGAGATACTCCATATTGCCTAAATCATTCAAACACTTTATTCAAGTGTTGAATATGTTAATTAACATATTTATAAAAAAACTATTATATCATCTAGATAAACCAACAACATGTCATTGATCAAACCTTTGAAGGCCATGTCCATTGCTCTTTGAAAAGTGGCACTAATATTTAATAAACCAAAGGGCATCTTCCTATAAGAAGAAATACCTAATTTAGGATTTAATTTTTTCCTAAACTAAACATACTCATTCACAATAATCTAACTATAAAATAAATATCCATCTAAGAGAGAAAAATGTTGAGATCCTGAAACAAGTTGTAAAATTTATTTTATTTAAGGTAGAGGATCGTGATATTTAAGTGACACTCTATTAAGATCTCTAAAGTCCACACAAAGTCTTATCTCCAAATTATTATTTATGATAGGCACAATATTATCTACCCATGTTTAATGATTGATAAAAAAGATTATTTCAAATTCAAGGAGTTTGGTAGGCTCTAGCCTCATGAGTTACTCAACCTTTAGGTTGATGGGCCTTTGTTTTCATCTAACTAATTTAAATCTAGGATCCGATTAAATGGTATAGTGTGATAGTCTATGTTAAAATAATTTTAGGTACTTATATTACCAAGCAAATATATCATGAAACTCTTTACACAACTCAATGAATGCTTGCTTCTCTAATGTAGAACATATTGTACCTAGCTTAAGAAGTCTATCTTTTAAGTTCAAGACTCTTTCATAGTTATACTCATTTATAGATATGCTTAATTTTTAATTCTTATTTTGATAATTATTATTGAATATACTTTATAAGGTAACCAAGCCATTAGTAATCTAATTTTTCCTTAGATACATAGTATTATCGCCAAATTTTTCTTAGAGTCTTCTTCGATCCTTGAAGAAACTTAGCCTTATTTTACAAGAAGCATGGAATGTGTTTATCACTATAAAACACTTGTCAAGACACTTAATTATTAGGTATATAAGTTTTGATAATTATCTTAATGTGATATTTATTTCCTTATCTTTTATGGTAGTTATCAAATTGTGCTCCTATGGCAGTTAGTCTATCCGCATGATTATTCTTCTCCCTTAAGACTGATTATATGTTGAATGAGTTAAAGTATTAAATAAAATACCATATCCTATGATTATATTACTTTAAAAAAGGGTTATTTTTATCAACAAAATTATTAACCTAATGAAAAACCAAATCACTATCTCCATATACTTTCAAGTTCTTGATCCCCTTCCTCCTTACCCATTGAAGGCCATGAATTAAACCTTCATACTCAGCCACATTACAAGTACAACTAAAATGAAATATATATGAAGCATAATTATATTATTTAGATTTGGAAAAAAAAATAACACCAACTCCTGCACCAACTTTACTTCTTGAACCATCAAAAAACATCTTCCACATCTCATCATCTTCACCTACTTCCTTGGCAAGTAGAGGTGTTGGTATTACTTATTCATGTATGAAATATACTCCTAAATCAGTTTCTTCCATAAGTGAATAAGGAAAATGATCATAATTTTTTGTATAATATTAATAAATAAACAAATCATAAATTACTTTGATCTTGGAAGAAGTACCACCATCTATAATATAATCTTTCTCTTCATAGACAACATAATTTAAATTAAAACTTGTCTCAATGTAGGGATCAATATGAAACCTTGCAAGAAGATGAGCTATATGGTCACCTTGGTTCAATATATTATTTTAAAGGACAAGAAGGACCAATTAGATAAGATATATCCACCTATCTTGGCTATAAAGTCCCTTGATAGGAAGATTGCAAAGTAGGCTGGGAGGTCAACAATAATTATATCTTGAATGATAGGAAAAGTAAGAAAATCATGTAAGAAAATATTCAATTTTTTTTATCAATCCTATTATATTGTTAGGTGTAACATATAATTATATAACTCTTTTTATATTATTATTATATTTTATTCCTAACTTATTAGCTACAACTTTGGGCATGACTGAAATAAAAGCTCCACTATTGACTATGCAATTATGGACTAGTTTATCACCCAATATGAGAGTGAGATAGAATGGTGGATGTTTATCAGACCTAGTATATGGTTCAAAAAATTTATTAAGAGAATTTTTTATAGAAACATGACCATAACTTTGATTTTAAGGTGGGACACTAGTAGGGATAGTAGATAATTGCTTTTATAGGAGTTCTTTTTAACCAAGCATATGAAGAACATCCTAAAGGGAAATAGATTTTTTTCATTCTCTTGAATGAATCCACTATGTTTAGGGCATTAGTAATAAAAATTTCATGAGTCCTTGGAGGTAAATAATTTCTTGGAACTTGAGTAATAGAGGTACACTAAATGAACCTTACCACATTTTGACTTGAGGGAGGTGTAAGAGCTTTTGGAACTATCAAAATTATAACCATGCCTTGTTTCCTTATAAGAGGATTGGATGAGCCTAAGAGAATGATAATATCACATCCTAGAGCCTTAATCTTTTCCCTTGTATTATATATAGCAAAATATCCCTGTTTGATCATAAAAATATCTTAACTAGGAAGTTGGTAAAGATCTCTCCTTAAGGCTATCCACTTTTACTTGTTTGCATCATGACTTCATATTTATATGATATGAGAGGAGTAAATCCTCCTTGAGAAACAAGATATTTATCTTCACCTTTATTATCATCCAATAATTGGCCTTGTTTTCAATTTTCTCTTTTCACCAAATTACTATGTACCAATACCATCTATTTTGCATTAGTGGTTGAGTTAGGATTTAACACATATGCATGTCTATTAGAGTTAGGATTCCATTTACCTCTTATTATAACATATTAATGTCAAAAATTTTGTTGATGAGGATATGAATTTTTATAGGAACATTAACACATATTAACTTTCCTAATCTAGGCTCTTGGCATTTTAATTATTGCATGTTTATCCATGACATTATCCACCATTTTAGGCTTGATTTTGGCCTTAGAAATTCGGGCAACATATAGAGTATTAGTACAAGTATGAGAAAATGGAGTCATAGACACTTTAGTATCTAGCCTTCCTCTTAGATGAGACCATTTTTATCTTTGATAGAAAGTTCATGTGCTTCAGAAAGAGTGAAACCCCCCATGGATTGAATAATGATAGAAATTTTTGTACCAATGGATCTTAATTAGTAGGGAAAACAAAACTATTAGGTGGCCTCATAATAGGAGGCAATATATTCTAATTCTTTTGAAACCTCTTATGGAATTCATTCGTTATTTCTTTGGATACTCTTCTAATCATATTGAGTTGATGTATCAGAGAGGCATGGTCACTTTCATTTCCTAATCTTGAGGTCAACAACACTCCAAACTCATCCCATGATGTGATACATACACCTTTTAGAATTATATACCAATCAAGAGCCTTATCTCTAAAGTACATGTCAAGGAGTCTAATACATTTTTTTTCTTGATTGATGTTATGGAGGATACAAAAGTTAGAGATATCCCTAGTATGTTCACTAGGTGTAACATGAATTTCACCATTGCATAATGACATACCTTTTTTATAATAAGGATGAATGCTATCATAAACTTAAAGATTTATTAGATTTTCAGTATTGAAGGTAGGGAAAGCATGAGTTCTAGCCATGTTTTCTTCAAGATCTTCAATTTCCTCAATCTCTTCAGTCTCTTCTTCTCTATAAAAATCTATTGGTTCTTCAAAGGGTAGATTAAGATGAGGGTACTAAACTTCAAGAGGAAGTTCATGTTAAATAGGTAGATTAATGGGGTTGAACACTCTACTAGATGATGACATAGTGAAAAACATGAATTATAAGAGCAATTTTATGATAAAATAGTGGCCTTAAACCATATTTACCTTGATGGATTTGGTAAATATTGAGTAGCACAATAATTTTCAGCTAATGTTGTTAAGACCAACATTTACCTTGACAAGTTGTCTTGAAGACAATGGGTCCCAATAGGCATGCTAAAATAGTTGTCACCAAATATTTCACCCTAAAATAGGGTGTTCAAGCCTGTTCTATATTTGGGAAACATGCAAACACTTCTACGTATGTGGGTGTACTTATAGTGGAAGTAAGCCTCTAAGTTTAAGGGCTAGATCCCTTAACATGTCTTGAAATACTTTCACCTATGCTAACTATTCTATTATTGGGGAAAAGGGATAGAAGTTGCATGATAAAATATATTATAAAAGGGTAATGCACCAATATATTTTCCATATGACCGTTGTACTTATTTCACAAAATACAATACCTACAACAATAGCCTATGAGTTTTAGAATGCACTAGCATTAGTGTTTCAATATGAAACTGAGGTGGATGAATCCTACCTAAGGTAAGTGAAACCTTAGATTAGTTGTAGATACTAAATCTCATTATACACTTAAGACATATTCATACACTTAAATATGCTTCATATGACATGTTAGGCTGAAATAACTTGCATCAAACATGGAAGTATTGGAAGAAAAACAAGGATAGATGGATATCACTTAACATTTCATTATACATATCTTCACACACTTTGATAAGATGAGATATTAAATAAAAATAGATTGAATTTATTGTTCTAAAGTAAATTAAAATGTCAAAACCAATATTTCTTCATCATACATGGTATGATATTAGATTTAAAGATCCAAAATAGTAACTACTTAGAGAATTTCATAGAGAGGAGAAAAGAATGAAGATCAAAGGTCACTAGAACACATGTCTAGATGATAGGAGGAGTTACACATGTGGGAGGATGAATTAATAAATGTACCATGCAAGGTATAATTGGACAAATGGATCTCAAAACATAAAATTCCTAAAAAGTGGCATAAAACTCCTTTTTCTATGCATAAGAAACTACCTTTCATCATGGATCATCTCTTGAGCATTTAAAACTTAATTAGGAAGAGTTAAACATATTATATGACACTCAAAAGGCAATTTATTATCTATTATCTATCTTATAGGCACTTATATTCACCATATGTAGTCATTCATTGGTTTCTTAGACTTCATTATTCATATTTGGTAGTCATTATTCATATCATATTTTGATTGAGCTTTAATGGTGGTGTATGAGTCTGAGGTGCTTGATTTTATTCAAAATACTTTTATATTACATGGATGCCTATATATCATTCCCTTTCCACATTGTTCATTCCATTTTAAAATAATCCTACATTCATTTGGATATATAGCCTCATCTTGGCCATCTAAAATCTAGTTGAATTTATTTTGTCAATCTCCTTTGGAGTATCTTTGACTTGAATTTTGATGTTAGCCATTGATTTGTGACCCATACATAAAATATTATGACATTTTGTATCATTTTTTGCTTTCTATATATCTTTTTATTAGCCCATCTGGTTAATGCTCTCATGCCACTTGACAATCTCACATTTGATTTGGGTTCCTTGACCTTTGACTCAATGTACACTATTGATCTTAGTTGCTTAGTTAAACATGTTTCATTGATTTACCCTAAATTTACCATGGTCATGAAACTTGTAAACTTTGAATTTGTCTTCAATATTCACTAAATTTTTATATTTTTGCTTTTCATTAATCTTATTTTTCATGATGGATCACGCACTATCGATCTATTTGGACCCACTAGATTTTTTAGTCACCACGCACCTTAGATCTTTGTATGGGCACCTGAGATCTTGCCACTTATCATCTACATTTTCATCCTTATGAGATTTGAATTCAAATGACTTTTTTGCATAGTTTTAACTTGACATCCCCATGCATGTCTATCTCTTCTAGTTCAACTTTAAATGCTTATATATTGAGATAGCAAGCTCATCAAGACACAAAATTTTTAGAGGATGATATTAACACCAAAAAAATCATGTGCATGTGGTATTTTTGGCATAAAAGGTTTTATAATCACAATTTTAAAATGTATAACTAAACTACCATGTTCATTCTTATGTGACATATGATGATTGCCTGGCTCTTCTTCGAATAAGATCTTTTAATCATGAAGTGATCAAAGCTAGGTGATTTGTTTTATTTAATGCGATAACCTTCTTATAACACCTATAGTTGTCCATTCATGGTAGATGATTGTACATACATGGTATGGTTGTTATAGTCCATCCTTGTCATTTAAAGGGGTATTGATAACTCAGTTGACTATGCATGGAAATGTAAGAAATTAATATTTAGCCTGTCAATGCTTTAATGAATCACTGAGACTTGTGTATACCTTCTTCATGTCTATTATTACTTGAACACTATGGAAACTTGTCACTTTCATATATGACTCTAAAATGACCCCTAAGACATAAAATGATATAAGGACTAAACTAGACTATGAACAAAGATAGAATGACATATGAAATGACATAAAATTAACTAAAACACACCCTATAACATTATAATAATCCCATATATAAGTTTTGACTATATGGGGCTGACCCATTTTAACTTGTGGTCAAAATGGTAAACAAATACCTTAATTAGAACCATAAATACCTATAAAGAAACATGGGGTATGGAAATAGTAAGGATAATCATGGATCTTCTCCACCAACTCTCCTTAAGTAAGATATGATCAAGACCACATCTTAATTAAAACACTAACTATAAATGTAGTGTTGGAAGAAACCTAATATATGATGAGCTTTTGAATTATAATTAGAGATTTATAAGGGGAAATAATAAGTCATCAACCTATTGATGATCCAAGGGAATAATGAAATAATAAATCCCACCCTTCATTTTTCACTCATAGTTAAAAGCACCTCAAACTATATACTACATGACTAAATATGGATGGAAGGAAGGTTGAGAAAGAAACCCTATTTTTAAGTTATAAAAGGTAAATGATGGGTCATCAACATATTAGTGGCTCAAAAAAATAATTAACCACTATATTACCTCTCTAATACACCTACACAATCTAGGTATACCCCATTTGAACACCCATAGGCAAGGTCATCTAAGGAGGAAATGTACAAGAAACCCTACATAAGGGTAAGTTGTAGAAGAGATACATAAGGGATATGATTTTTTAATTAATTATTCAGTCTTAAGTGAATCCTTTAGTTTATTTGAGATAGGTTAATGATATATTAATGGCCCTGAAGGCCTATTAGGCATAAAATTGATATATACATGCATGGTCATGAGAATTGAAGACATATATATTTTGAGGTTGATTAAGGGTCTAAAGAAATCTAATAAGGAAGTGATAAAGGCATATCAGAGGTCTTCATGATGATAATAACCTTAGATTCTAACAAAAGACACCCACCTTCTTACATAGTAAAAAATGTAGCCCTAAAGACACCTACAAATAGGGTAATTACTAAGAAGATGAAATGCAAATAAACCCTACATTATGGTGAAGGGAGAGAGAGAGATAAGAAATTATCTAAATTTTTCTATTAATACTCTTAGTTTTCAATAAATTTTTTGATCCATTTGAGATTGGTAAAGTGATCTTAATGGTGTATTAATTTTATTAGGCCTAAAATTGATATAAGCAAGTTTGTGCATAAGCATTGAAGATAGTTATATGATTGAAGGTTGTTTGAGGTTTGAAAACCCCTATTTTGGAAGTTATAAATATATTATAGTGTGTCAATAATGACAAGATTATTAATATTAGTAGGTAAGGCACCAAACCTAGTCATTAGGGCTACATAGGTCTAGTGATGCATAAACCCTAGACACATTTAATAAGGTGTGCAAGAAACAAAATTAAAGGATTACCTATCTAAGATATGTTACCAAACTATTATATCATGTCATATAATTTTATAACCCCATAAAAATGATGTTAGGATAGATGAGACTACCAAGGTTACTAACACCTACTATCAAACACTCAATCTTAACAATGAATAAGTGGCTTAAGGTAGACTTATGGGAAGAAGACTAGATATGATGGTGTATATGGTTGGGGATAAGTGATAAATATGGAAAAATATAGAAATTGAAGCCATAATGGAACTTAAACCATCAATGATAACCTATAGGTAACCTAGAACCATGGGACTTAGTCTAGGTTTATTAGGCATAAATCCATTCTTGACTACTCAAAATCTCACCTCAATCTTGGTGATTGAATCAGATCCTAAAAGTATATTGGTGGCCATAAGAAGGTTTAATAAGATGGTAAAGATCCTAATAATGTTTTTAATGTAGAGGAAATAAAAAAATTGATCAATTTGGTCTTAGCACTCTCTCAAGCTACACTACACCTAGTCTATCACCTTGAGCTACTAATTTAAAAAATCACATATTTCATGGAAAAATGACTCATGGCCAATTATATTAGGTATATTTTGGGACCCTTATGCACTCATCATGAAATGAGTAAAGATAAATACTAAAAATCTCATCTTTATGAATCGTCACTAAGACTATAACAATGCTCAAAAATCTTACAAGGAGTCTAAGGTCTACTAACTTGCATTCATATCTCTTTTTCTAAGATGCATGGGACTAGGATCTAATTAATATATTTGAGGGGGTATATATACTAGACATTCATGGACATAAGTTTTTGATTGGAGTTCTATACTTTATGAACCATCATTAAGAAGGTAGACCTTTAAAACCCTATTTAACCCCTAGAACAAACCCAATGGGACAAATAATGAAATGTTTACATCTAGATGTATTGAAATGGCCTTGAGAATACATGAATCACATGTTCCACTTAGAGTATATCCCACTCATGGTACTAGCTTGTATGGAATATTGTATAAACTTACTAGAAATGGTACTTTTGTAAGGTTTTGAGAAGAAGACAAGGTGAAAAACTTTATGGGGGGTTGAAAATAATGGAGGATAGTTTTAGGCATATTTCACCTTTTAAAATCAATAAAAATTCTCTATCCATCATAGAAACACTCCTACAAATATCATACAAGTATATTGTAATGATCTATTTACCAATTTCTCAATACTTATTACACATCTACATATCATTACATTAATTAAAATAATCAAGAATCCATTTGTAACTTTTTCACACTAAAGATTATTGAAATGTACAACTAAAGAAAGTAACAACTAAGTACATAAAAATTAAAAATTAAATACACATACACATTCGCTAATGATCAAAACTAATGCTACTCCTGTATTAAAAAATTCTCTAATAAAAATCTAAGTTGAATCATAATTATTTATATATACTTGGGGAAGGGATCACCTCATCCTCTAAGTTTATGCAAGGTCATTACATGTGATAGTTATAAATGAGTTATAACCATCGTCTAAAACCATATAAGAGTTTACTTATAGTTATTAGTTTAAATTAGCCTTCACCAAAGCTATGCAAGATGTGCATATGTATAAATATAGAGAAAATTTTTCACAACTATAATTTGAATTGTATGTAAACTTTAGAATATGCACTATTACCAAAAATGCATATGCCTCCTTTTATAGGTTGTGAAAAAAAATTGTTGATATCTTAGATTAGTCACCTTCAAATGGAACTCTAATAAATGCATATAGGACCAAAATAACTTTACCAATGTTTTAGAACTAATGGCAATACTACTAGTCATACTATGCATTACATGCTCACATGTTCCTTTTATATAATTTGGATCTTCACTTCTATATTCATCGTTTAGATTAAGATGTGTTTTCATACTCTAGCTTAATTGTGAGACCCGGTCTATTTTGATAAATATAGATAAAGTGTGCAAATATCTACATATCTTATCCATTATGCCCTAGTATCTTGTGAAATATGACATGTGTCAACACCTGATTGAGTCCAATATCTTTAAAAAGTCCACCTACGACTCATACCATTTATCATTATGTACTGGTCTAATGTGGTTCATTATATTTTAGTGATTTTGGCTCATTGACTCTTATGTACTTAACACTTCTCATTCCCTATTGTTATCTATTTCATTTGTGTTCCACTTAGTAGCTTCTTAGGGATTCTAAGTTCTATGTACTGGGCTTCTTACTTCTTCTCATAGGTTATTGAATCTATGTGCTAGGCTCCTATGATGGTGACACTTATCACTCTCATATAGCTTTGACATTTCAACTCACTCTCACATAATTTGTTCAAATGGGCCAAAATGGATGTGTACCTTAATAACTTGGCTTAGACATTTTGAATTATATTTTGATCATGGAAGTATGTCACTTGGTAACTCTCTATTTAATCTGGTACCTAAAAGTTTCCATTGATATCGCACTATTGGATCAACTATATGAATCAATTTGAACCATCAATCTATTGGGTCCACTTACATTTGAAGCTAAATGGGTAATTTACAAGGTTAAATTTGATGTCTGTATGAATATCAAGTAACATATTTGTGATTATCAATGATGTATATATAATTATCAAGTTTAATTCTATAAATTAATTATTATTGAGGTTAAATTTGATGTTTGTAGGACCATCAAATGATGTCCTCATGACCATCAAATGAAGTCCACATGACTATCAAATTTAATCTCATAATTTTAACACATGCCATTTCTATTGGACTCCCTACGCCTATAAGTATAAACAAAAATAAGACTCAGCATAATACTTTGGGAAATATGTATAAAGGACCCTACATGAATATTCTAGCTTAAGGTCTTAGTATTAGTAAAATATGATTTGGACCTAGGCTAAGAATATATAAATGAGATCCTACATTTGATCTTGATGACCTAGCATATAAAAATACAATTGAGACCCTTGGTTAAAATCTTAAATCATGCTCAAGACATGCTGAAAATATTCTCTGAAAAAGGATGTCACTTGGTAGTAGGGTATTGTTTTAGGAAAATTGTGCATTTTTGTCTATGGAGATTGTTTTAAGCTTTCTATGTGGGGGAAATTGTTGTGGGGTTTCTATTATAGGGACCCTAATTTTGTTAGACAAAATGTTCAAGACACAAAGTCTGAATGAATTTTGTTAAGGGAATTATTTTGTATAAAATGTCTAAAATAATTCTCCCAAAGATTGAATTCTCTTGAATAAAATATTTGAAGGAATACTCAAAGGTATGATCTAAAAAGGGTTGAAGGGCATAATTTTTTAAACAAAATGTTCGAAGGATTTAGCTAAAGGGAAAAAAGGCCTAATAAAAAAGCCCTGAAGGATAGGCTTGTAGGGGAAAATGCCTAGAACAAAAGTCCTGAAGGGCATGTGTGAAAGGCAAAGTCTCTCTAACAAAATGTCTGAAGGAATTGGCCAAAGGTAAAAGTCTTTGAGGATAGGATCATAGGGAAAAAATGCTTGAAATAGAATTCTTTAAGGGTATGTTCAAAAGGGATAAAGGGTTTTACTTCATGGAAAAAATACCCAAAGGGTCTGCTTCATAAGGTACATTTATCTAAGAAGAAAGTCCCAAAGGGTAGTTCCATAGGGAAAAGGTATATTATAAAATTCCTAAAGGGAAATGTCAAAAGGTTGAAGGGTATGTTGAGAAGGTTCTAAGGAATACATGTCCTTAACAAAATTTCTAAAGGGTAAGTTGCGCAAAGCCTAAAAGGTAAGTTCATTTCCTTGGGGAAAATGTCTCAGACAAAATGTCCAAAGGAATGGTTCAGAAAGGCAAAGGTGTGGGAAAAAATTCCTAAAGGGTAGGTGCAGAAGGGCTGAAGGGAATTTCATAAGTTTTAAATGGCAATTTCAAAATGTTAAAGGGTCATTTAAAAATGCTGAAGGATACTTTTTATCTAAAAACAATTTAAATGGTCCACTTCATAGGGAATTCATCCATGACAAAAGTTTTGAAGGATCTTCTTTGTAAAGGCCAAAGAGTACTATCTCAAAAGGTTGAAGGATAAGTCTAATTCAAGGAAATTATTTTGGAAGAATTGTTGCATGGAAAACATTGTGAAGAACAAATTTTGTTAGATCAAATGTCTAAAAAAATAATCTTGAAGACCAATTCATGTGTAATAAAAGTTCTAAAGAGAAAATCCCAAAAACATAAGTCCAAAAACATAAATCCTAACAAATATTCCAGAAGAAGGTTATTCCATGAAAACACAATACCAATTCTACTCTAACAAAGTATGAAAAATGCCAATAATAAATATTCTCCAATAATTTGTATAAACATATAAAAGAAGGGCTAAAAATCAAGATGATAGTCTAGAAAAAGTGGGTCTCCATTTCTGTATGGAAAAAGGAGGGTGTTGGGTACAACAAATGGTAACTTATAGGAAGAAAACTCTTGAGTGTTCAAGAAATTATAACTCTAGTTTGCAATCCTAAATCAATCATGAAGTGTGCCATAGAATAATAGTTAAATTATAAATATGAAAGACACTCCTAGGTTAATTCACACAACATAATTTCCTTCTAATTTCTTGGATATGTGTGTGTCAAAGGTGTAGTTTATTTAACCCCTATTGTGATGAGTTTTTCAAAGGCTTTATGAAGCCATATGTTTTGTTCTAGTATTTATTAAAGATCAAAAATAAGGGAATCTCAGGCATTTCTCTATTTTCATGCAAGCATCCATAGTCCTAAAAAGGATACCTTAGGATCCTTCTCTTCTTATTACATTATTATATTTTGATCATGATGCATGCTACATTGAGCTTATTTCATCATTTGAGACTTTTGATTTTCTTTAAATTTTATTTTTCTCTTTTGAATCCATTGGTTTTTTCTTTTTATATTTTTATTTCACTCTTCTTTTATTCTTGAATGGAAAAGAGAAGAGCTAAAAACCTAGTAAGTTGATATAATTATAAAATAAATCATTACTATAACATCCCTACCAACTACACCTATACCCAAAATTATCACTTTGAATAGGTATTTAATGTGATAAGTACATTTGATCCAATAAAATAAGAAAAATTTCTAAATTTTTACGAAGTACTCTTAGAGAAACTTCCATATTCCTAGTAAAAGTATTTAATTATGACACCATTTAGAATAATCCATGATTACCTACCTTCATCTTAAAGACTCAAAAAGGTAGAAATATGCCTAATCTATAAACTAGTCCCAAAGTGTCAAGATTTTAATTTTCCTCTTTTTCACAAGTCATAAGCTTAGATGGTTTGGATTTCAACCTAGTTATAGTCATAGAAAACATAATTTTGATCATCAGAGAAAGTAATGAAAAACTAATCTAAGAAAGCACTGAAACCTAATCTAGAAAACATAAAATCTAATCTATGAAAGAAAAATATTGAAAGAAGGAAAAATTCATCTAGAAAGTAGGAAAATAGTCTATGAAAGTAGGGAACTATTCTATGAAAGTGGGAAATATAATATAATTTTATCGCTACATTCATCTATCCCTCATTACTTAGTAACATCAGTAGATGGTAAAACCCTAAAGTAGTGATTTAAGAACTTTTTATTGACTAGATATGTAACCTCATTACCTTAGAGGTCCTTTAGATGAAACATGTTATCACCCATGATCTCTAAAATTTGGTATGGTCCAATCCATAGTGGGGAAAACTTGTCACATTGTCATTTCTTCTCATGGGATTTATCCAAAAGTAGCACTAAATTTAAAATCCTAAATACTTTAACCTTTTCTCTCTTATCAAACCACATCTTGACCATGTCTTTCTATTTTTTGAATGTTTTTAAGGCCCTAATCCTTGAGTATTACATTTCTATTATATCCACCAACCTTGATTCTTATTTATCAATTGATTCCATGTATTCCTACATAAACTAATTAGTGGGTAACTTCAGCATAATTGGGAACACAGGGTTGCATCTATAAACTAGAAGGTAGGGTGAATCTTTAAAGGCTTGCTTGTGTCTAGTTTATTCTACCCAAAGATCATATTTTAATAAATTGTGCATGTCCCTAGGCTTGTCTCTAGCTGATTTCTTAATTACATTGATCATAGTTTTGTTCATTGATTCTACCAGTCCATTTCCCTAAGGGTAATGGTTGGAAGTTGCTTGATAATGATATGGTTGTCATGTGCCCATTTAGTAAATTTTGATTATATAAAATTTAGTCCATTTTCATAAAATAAATAAATGGGCATGCCAAATCTAGTTTTTATGTATTCCTCCAAGAAGTGAATCACATCTTATGCTCTACAATTCTTTTTGGTTATGTCTTTGTTCCATTTAGTGCAATAATTTGTATCAATAAGAAAAAATTTATGGATTACTAATGAATTTGGGTTGATGACACAAATGAATTATAAACCCTACTAGGAAAATGGCCTTCCTTTAATAACTGGCTATAAATGCATTATTGTGTGTACTTCTCTCTTGGCTAAAACTTGAAATTATTGGCATGTTCTCACATGAGCATAAGTATCTTTGAAAACTATTGGCTAGTAGTAGTCTATTATTAAGATCTTATGGGCTATGGTATTCCTATAAGGATGGTCACTACCTATTTTTTTATGCAAGTTATTTAAGATTTCTTTATCTTAGTCTATAGATACATACCTGAGATAAATACCTTCATAATTTATTCTTTAGAGGAATCCCTTATTAATAACGTAATGAGCATATTTGAGCCTCAAATATCTTCTTATCTCTCTATTACGATTTATGGAATAAGTTCCTATAAGTAAATACTATATTATATTAGTATACCATTATCTTTTAGATACTTAAGCTTTACATGCATCTTCAACAATGATGTGTGGATCTCCTTTAGCCATAAGATAAATAATGTCTTTCCCTCAAATTATATTTACAAGATTGATCTCTATGTCATATTCTTTTAGCTTTGACATCCATTTTCCTCATCATTCTTCTAGCTCATTTTGTGATAGGTAGAACATGATAGTAGGATTAGGCATGATGGAAATGACATTATTCCTCAAGATGTAGTGATAAATTTTTGTCATAGCTTTAACAAGGATAAAAATCTATTTGTCAATCATATAGTACCTAAGTTATGCATCTTTTAGGTTTGTACTCATGAAGATTATTGGATGCTTGGTCTCATCCTTAACTTGCCTGATGATAGCATCAATCATATGCTCTAAAGAATATGAGTATAGGTATAAATATTTATTAAAATCTAGATTGATCAACACTAGAGACTATGATATGACATCCTTAATGTCCTAGAAGGAATTTTAGGCTTCAACTGTCCACTCTATTTTGGTATCCTACTTGAGCATGGAATGCATAGGTATAACAATGTTTGTAAATCCTAAGATGAACTTCCTTATGAATTTAATATTTTGAAGAATGATTTAAGATCCTTCTTACTATTTTGTGGCTAAATTTTTGAAATTGCCTAAATTTTGTCTAAATCAATGGTGATCCCATCATTGGTGATGATGTGCTCCAAAAGATTACCTTTAATCACTTTAAACATGCTCTTCTTTGGGTTTAGTGGAATACCAAACCTTTTGTATCTCTCAAATATGGACTATAAATGGCTTATGTGGTCCTTTTGATTATTTAAAAATATCATAAGATCATACATGTAGATGATTATGCATTTTCCTATTAGTCTTTTGAAAGTATGATCCATGGCACATTGAAAGGTCACTCCTACATTTATTAGGCTAAATGGAATCCTTTTATATGCATAAGTTCACCACATCATGGTGAATTCTATCTTCATTCTATCCTTAGATTGTACTAGTACCTGATTGTAGCCTAAAAATCCATCCAAGAAGGACTTAATTTTAGAACCACTTACTATTTGTATCACCTCATCTAGAGAAGGCAGGGGATAATTATCTTTTTCAGAAGCTTTGTTTATATTTTGGATGTCAACATATAATCTGATCTCAATATTCTTCTTTCTTACTAAGACCAAATTGGCCACCTAGGTAGAATTTTTGGACTGGGAAGATGATTTTTGCATTTAAAAACTTCTCCACTTATCTCTAAATGAGAATCTCTAGAATAAGATTGACTGGTATTTAATTCTATCTAAATGGTTTATGATATAGTTTCAAGGGAATCATGTGAGTGATTACCTAAGGGTTATAAAATTTTAGATCTTCATATGTCCAAATAGTGATGTCCCTATATCAATTGATTAAATCCTTAACTTGTCTTTCTTTTGGGGTACAATTGATACCAATATTAACATAATGTGGGCAATGTTCATCTCCTAGATTTTCCTTTTTGAATCTTGTTTCATTAACTTTTGGTGTCTTAGCTACTATGTTTAATTATCTATGTCAAATTATATTTCCAAGAAGACCAATATGGATGGAATTTGATTCTTTTTTAGTTGAATAATTCCCTCTTTGTCTAATTCATCTTAGAAGAGGTGATTAATGTCCTTGTCATCGATGATTTAGGATTCAAATTCCTCTAAATTGGTTAAAAACTAAATAATCTATTATTCATCATTAAATACATAGAAATTTTCTACAGTATCTAATATGGAAGGACATGGTACCAATTAAATTGAGAACATTTTTACCTTAGATTCTTGTAGTAGCTCTGAATTATTAGTAGCAATAACTAACAAATTAGTATTTTTATTTTTCTCTCTAGGAAGTGACACGATGTTGAAAGCTTCAAAGATTTCAATCAACCCCCACACTTTATGGTTATATCTTTTCAAATATGATAGTTTGCATTGATATTTGTTTTTTGATTTGGTTAACCACCAACTCTGAGTCATCGAATACTAATATTTGCTTAACATTATTCTTGAGTAAAAATTGTATTCCTAGAAATAAAGACTCATACTTAACTCTATTATCAATACATGGAAATTATAACTTGTATGTTGTTACTAATTTTTTACCATGTGGATCAATAAACTCAATTCACATGCCTGATCCTTTCTTAGATCTAGTGCCATCAAAGTGTAGAGTCCATAGCTAATTGAAACCTTTAGGTTCTAGCTTTTGTACCTGATTCTATGTAGTAAAATAATAAATACCAAGGTTGGATGACTCATACTTTACCTCTTCATTGTTGACATTATACTCTATAATGGGATACTTTATTCTTGGCTCTCTATCAATTTTTGATTTTATTTGTAACTTCTCTCCATGGAAACCATATATGAGAGAAGTCTATAGAGAGATATCTATTGAGTGTTTTAGACCAATCTCTATTCAGTATCAAAGTATAGCCTTTAGGTATGTCCATGAATATAATATCAATGGTTAGTTGCACTCTTGGATCAAATGCCACTTGAATGTGCACATTGTTCAATTCTCTAACTATTAGGACCACTATGTTATCTAGTTGAGAAATTATTCTCTTTGAGGTACTTGGAATGAGACCTAGATTCTAATATATGGATGTAGGCATGATAGTTGTAGATTCTCTAGAATCAACTAAATAGTTATGAATGTTCTTATCAAATACCTAGATAGTCATCAAAAATGGTGGAACTTTTGGATTACTCTTGTAAATGATATTGGTGTTAGATGATTTCAATTTGTCTGTGGATGATTTTACTTTTTACATAGACATATTTCCACTAATATACTTATAGATAGACTCCTTTTATTTGATAATCTATCCTAACTCATGAAGAGTTATATTCACCTTTATCTTCTTCATATCATTGATAATGTTGTATCTTCTTTTACTTGGTTCTTCTTTACTCTACTATTGATCATTCCCCATTAGAGGGGGTGGATTATTCTCTACTTTCGGATTAGGAGGAATTGCTATGGTATTTGGAGGATTTGATGTTGTGAGTGATTACTTATTATTTAGATTATATGCACCTCTCTAGAACTATTGGAAAGTGTGAACATCATTCATATTGTCCTCTAGATCATTATCATATTCACCTAGAAAAGGAAACTCATGAGTTTCATAGAACATGGTAGTGATGGAAGAGCCAAAATTTGGTAGGTGGATTATGCATCTAATCTTGCCTATCCACATCTCTTTGAAAGATTTTGAATGTTGTGTAAAATTCAACATAGTTGAGCTCACCATGCTTAGAAGTATTGTGAATCTTGCACGAATTGAGAAGGTCCATATTTGCTATGTTGATCATTGGAGGCTTTTAGGATATTTAAGACTATTGGACAATCTATTTTATCTCTTAAATCTAGTATTCTAATTTCTAATTGGGCCATTTACATTGCCCATATTTCTTTGCATATTCAAGAAATTATTGTTTATATTTTGAATCATCTTCTAAATAAAATTGAGTTATACATTTGTGGAATCCATATATTGAAAAATGTTAATTAGAAGTGTAGCCTCTTACTAGTTCTATTGATAACCATTCCCCATTGCATGATTTTTCAAGTAGCCAAAATTTGGTTATGTTGTCTACATTAGTGGAGGCAGTGTGTATAATGAGTTTTGATTGAATTATAGGACATTCTACCTTTCATGTGGAACTAGATTTAGTTTTGAGAAACTATTGTTGACATTAGGCACTTCAAGCATCTAAGGATTGAGCTACCTATATATGTTCATAGCCTCTTCTAATGCTAACACCAAAGTGTTAGTCATAATCACTCCTCTCAAGAATATAATAGTGATAAGTTCTAAGGCATTCTTGTAAATTTCTAATGCTAATACTAATTTTGGTTTATATATTTGGGTCAAATAGTTATACATATTCTTATTTCATTGAAATCATGATTTGGATCATTAGGTTCTCTCCTCATGATAGTGAAGTGCTAGTATACCATACCAAGATTGGTGAGTTATTCAAACTATGAAAGAATAGATTCTTGACATTCATCCCAAGAAGTGATGTAATTTTATGTTAGATTTAAATACCAATCATAAGTAGCATCTATAAAATTAAAAGGGAATAATCTTCATGCAACATCCTCATCTATGGCATTCATTAATATTAAAGTATCTTTAACTGATTTGATATGTTCCTCTATTGTCCTTGCTCCTAAAGGATAAAAGGATGATAAGTACTTTTTAGGATTTTAGGCCCAATCATGCACATCTCCTGGGATGTTGATAGTAGATCCAACTAACTAGGGCTATTACTAAGCCATTAGTTGATTAAAAAGTACAATATTCCTTATGGGTAAGGGGTTCCTTATTTGAGGAGGTGGATTATTATGAACTAAGACTATTGGCATAGTTCTAGGTCTCCTATGGTTTGTCAAGGGTGAGTCTAATAAACTAGCCTAAGAATTAGATCTGGTCACTCTCTTGGGTAACTCTAGTGTAACTCTATGCAAAGGATAAATACTACTATTGAGGGTGTTGGCCCTCCTTTGAGTGTTAGTTTAGACCTATTGATGTAGTTTTTATGCACACAATAGCCTTAAGGAGGTATTGTCTAAAATTTTAAGATATCAATGGAGGTAAAATCCACTCTAGGGCAAAAGTTGCATATATGAATTTTATTACAACTTGTTAATGGAATAACAAGTAGGACATACAAGTTGTTGACAAGGTTTTTGGATAGAGGTCTGATTCCTAATAAGGGTGGTAATTCTTGGTGTGAGTTAGATGGGTTGATGGTTTATAATATAGAATGGGTAGATATAAAAACAAAATCATAAAAAGAGGGAAGGGTAAGGTACAAAATAAAGATTTTATGGTTTTTAGGAACTACTTCCCTAGTTAGTTTTTAAAAGGATAAGTGATCTTAGAACCTATGTCTATTTTTATTAGCAATTGCACACACAAAGTTAGACATGGATAAGAAGTCTAAAGAGATAAAGATGTTAGAAATTCACAAGACTTAAACAAAGTTTTATCCTTTTAGGGAATCTATTACACACCCTTAATAATGAGACTGTGGCTCAGGCTAGTGAAGTGTCTAAGTGAAATGTTACACACACACATAAAACTACATTCGAGAAATAACTCATGCATAATCATAATTATGAATCAATTTAAACTTGACTATCTTAACCAATAAATTTACCAGTCTTTCAATAACTATGTTCATATACAAATCAATACATTAATCAAAATAATTAATAATCCATTCACATAGTTTTTTGACACATTAAAGATTATTGAAACATACAACCAATAGAAAGTAACAACTAATCACATAGAGATTAGAAATAAATTACACAAACACATTTGTTGACAATCAAAACTTAATATTTCTCCTATATTCAAAAATTCTCTAACAAAAATCCAAGTTGGATTACAATTGTCTTATATAGGGTTAGGGAAGGGGAAACCTTATCCTCTAAGTTCATGCAAGGTCATTACATGTGATAGTCAGAGCATGAGTTCTAACTGTGGTCTAAAACCATATAAGAGTCTACTTATAGTTATCAATTTTATTAGTCTTCAGCCAAAGCTATGCAACATGTGTATGTATTTAAAGATAAGGTAAATTTATTGACAATTATATCTCAAACTATATGTGAAATATTATAATATGTGTCATTAACCAAAAATTCACATGCCTCCTTTTATAGGTTATGAAAACAATGTATTGATCTTTTAGATTATCCTCCTTCAAATGAAACTCTAACATATGCATGAAGGACCAAAATCACTTTACCAATATTTTAGAACTAGTGGCACTATTGTTAGCCATGACTAATATAAACTATGCATTTCATGCTCTTTTGTGAATTTTATATAATCTATATCTTCAATTTTATATTCACTATTTACATTAAGACATGCATGTTTATATTCTAACTTAACTATGAGACCTGATGTCTATTGATAAATATAGCTCAAGTGTCCAAAGATCTATGTATTATGTACATAATGACCTATTATCTTTCAAAATGTAACACATGTCAACACCTGACTGAGTCCAAGATCTTTGAAAAGTCCACTTAGGACTCACACTATCGATCCTTATGTACTCGTCTAAAGCAATTCGTTGGATTTTAGTGATTTTGGCTCATTGACTCCTATGTGTTTGACACTTGTCATTACTTATTTTGATCTAATTCATATATGTGTCACTTGGTAGCTACTCAAGGATTCTAAGTTCTATGTATTTTGATCACTTATTCTTGTGGATTTTTAGATCTATGTACTAGGATCTCATGATGGTGACACTTGTGACTCTCATGGAACTTTTATATTTCAACTCACTTTTATGTTGTTTGATCAAATGGGCCTAAGTGAACACACATTATATTATATTGGCTTAGAATTTTTGAATTTTTCTTTGATCATGTGGATATTACACATGGCAAATCTTTGTTTAATCTACAATGTTTCAAAATTCCCCATCAATCTCACACCATTGGATCAATGTTATAGATCAATGTGAACCATTGATCTGCTAGGTCCACTTAACATTTGAATCCAAATAGTTAATTTACAAGGTTAAATTTGACATTCTCATGATCATCAATTAATGTCCTCATGATTTTTAATGACATCCACAAAATAATCAAATTTAATTCTATAAATTAGCCATTACCAAGGTTAAATTTGAAGTTCATGTGATCATCAAATGATGTCCTTGTGACTATCAAATTTATTATCATAAGTTTAACACTTGTGATTTCCTTAGGACCACCTACTAATACAAGTATAAATGAAAATAATACTCAACATAATAATCTAGGAAATATGTATAAAGGACCTTGCATGAATATTCTAGCTTAAGGTCTTAGTATTAGTAAAATATTATTTAGACATGGGTTAAGAATATATAAAAGAGCTCCTGCATTTAATCCTAATGAACTATAATAAAAAAATATGATTTGGACCCTTATATACAATCTTAAATCACACTCAAGACATAATGAAAATTTTCTCTAAGCAAGGGTGCCACTTGATAGTAAGGTATTATTTTGGGGTAATTGTTATGACATTTTTATGTGGTGCAATTATTTTAGGATTTCTATGTGGGGGGAACTATTATAAGGTTTCTATTTTAGGGACCCTAATTTCATCAAATAAAATGTTCAAAACACAAAGTCTAAAGGAATTATTGTAGGGGAATTGTTTAACAAAATGTCTGCAATAATTCTCTCAAAGACTCAATTTTATTAGATAAAATGTCAGAAGGAAAGCCCAAAGGGATGGTCTCAAAAGGGCCAAAGGTCATGATGTTTTAGACAAAATCTCTGAAGGATTTGTCTAAAGGGTAAAAGGGCCTAGGAAAACATTCCCAAAGGGCAGGCTCATAAGGAAAAATGCCTAGGACAAAAGTCCTAAAGGGCATATGGAAAGAGCAAAGTCTCTTGGATAAAATGTCTAAAGGAATTGGCCAAAGAGCAAATTCTCAGAGGATAAGCTCTTAGGGAAAAAATACATGAGATAAATTTTTTGAATGAAAAGTTCTAAAGGGATGAAGGGTCTACTTCATGGAAAAAATACCTAAAGGGTCTACTTCATAGGGTACATTGATCTAGGATGAAAATCTTGAAGGGTAGTTCCATAAGGCAAAGGGCCATTACAAAAGTCTTAAAGGGTAACCATAAAAGTCCTGAAGGGTACTTTTAAAAGGTTGAATGGTATGTTAATTTTTTTTGAAGGAATATGTGTCTTTGAAAAAACATCTGAAGGGTAGTTCATTTCCTTAGGGAAAATGTCTTGGACAAAATATCAAAAGGAATGGCTCAAAAACGAAAAGGTGTGGGATAAAAGTCCCAAAGGGTAGGTGAAAATGGGCTAAATGGAATCTTAAACATTTTAAATGGAAATTTCAAAATAATGAAGGGTCATTTTAAAATGTTAAAGGGTACTTTCTATCTAGAAATAATCTAAAGGGTCAACTTCATAGGGAATTCATCCATGACAAAAGTCCTAAAGGATACACTTCGTAAAGGCCAAAGGTTAATTCTAATTTAGGGAAATTGTTTTAGTATAATTATTTTGGATAAAATGTTGCGAAAAGAAAATTTTATGAGATAAAATATCTGACATAATAAACCCAAATACCAATTCATGCATAACAAAAGTTTCGAAGAGAAAATCTAGAAAACATAAGTCCAAAAACATATACCCTGACAAAGACTCCCAAATTAAGTTAGTTAATGAAAACACAATAACAATACTCTTCTAACAAAGTATGAAAAAGGCAAATAATCAATATTCTCCCAATTTTTTCACAAACATATAGAAGAGGGGCTCAAAATGAAGACCATAGTCTGAAAAAAGTGGCTCCCTATTTCCCTATGGAAAAAGGGGGTGTTGGGTATAACAAAACCATCCTTAGATTACCTTATAGTTCATTTATTATAGTCAACTCCCCATCACATTTAAAATCATATTTTAATAATCTAATACACATTCAAGTTGACCAATTAGTTATCTATTTACTTTCCAATTTTATTGCTTGCTCTTTTCTCAAATGTATTTTGTATTGTAAAAACTTGCATTAGCTAGCATTGGTGAAAGGTTTAGTGTTATGTGCTTCAATTGGATTGTCTAGTGTTGATCTAATTGACTGTTTATTTCCATTTAGTTATTAATTTTCAAATTAATTGCAAAAATTATCTTGTTTTACTTTAAAATATGTTATAAGCCTCTTAATATTCCCTATCTATTGTACTAGGTTAGCTAAGTTGACCCTATAGCTTTTTCTGGCCTCTATTCATTGTACTAGATCAACCCAGTCAACCTTGTATTATTTATAGACCTTGTTTACTCTTTTTTTAGACTTTGTATACTATGCTAGATCAACCAAGCTAACCCTATACTATTTATAGACCCTATTTCTATTCTAGGTCGAACCTGTCCACCTTGTATTATTTCTCTCATTTCTTATTTCCTTGATTTTTAATCTATCTTTCTTTCCCTTCATCATGGAATTTCTTATTGATGATTATATTGAGTTGTAGTAAATAGACATGTTGAATTTTACCAACCCTTATAGGGTCTCCCATAGATAGAGTAGGGATCGTCTATTAGATGTTAGTAATATTCATATTTCCACTAACACAATGAACTATGGGACCCCTCTTGATATCTCTTCACAAGGTAATCCTCTCTTCTCATTTAAAGACCAACTCAAATTATAGTGTACCCTTCAAATGCTATTTTATATCTCTAAATTTCCTCAACATCAAGGAAAATATCCTTCTACTATTTACAATATTATGATTAGTGGTCAATCTAAAGAGTCTCATTCACCTACTCCTACATTCTCAACTAGATTTAGGGGTAATACTTTCATAGATTCTTGGCCTCTTCCTTAGATTATGACCCCTTCTCATACCATTACCTCTTATTCTTTAACTTCTTCCACCTCCATGCCTAGTATATCCATTAACAAGGTAGGTTCTACATTTAGTGGGCCTCTCATAAGATCCACTATCCTTAATCCTTCCACTAGTGCATCATTTGATACCAAAGGTAATCATGCTACTAGTGTTTCTTATTCTCAGTCATTCACTAGTCCATATTTTTCTACACAAGTAAATTTTGCCACTAGTGCCTCACACTCTCATAATGCATCTTAAGCTCCTATTAACATCAATAGTGGTACCCAAGCCACTAATACCACCACTAATGTTTCTAATAATTCTAATCAAACACATCAACTATTGTTATAAAAACTCAATCAAATGAATACATTTCAAGATCATAACTTAAATCAAATTATGAGAATGAAAAACCACCTTCTTTATCCTCAAACTCATCCTCAACCAATGGCTTGGGACACACATAACTAGTATGTTCCCTCTCCTCATCTTTGAGATTATCAAGGCAATCTCATTCTTCAACATCATTTGGTCAACATAACCATTAGGCATATCTAAAATGAATGTTTCACTATTCAAATTTCTCACATCGATATAGGAGTTATCACACCTATAATTTCTTATAATTGATCAACCAATCACACCCTTCATCTTAAAACATTTGGAAATATTTAAAAGGATTGGGTCAAATTGAACACCTTTTTTACTACCAAACTCCTATCCAAAACTCTCACAAATGATGCCTTGGATTTATATAACCAAATTATAACTCATTATATTAGTAGTTTGGAATATTTAGTGAATGTTTTAGTTCAAAAATTCCAAAGTAGTGATCTTCTCAAACACACTTTGGCCCACTTCATAAATTGTAAATAAATTTAAAATGAAACTACTCAAGCCTTTGTTAAAGGGTGGAAAAAAATTTCAAACAAATGTGAACATAACATTGTTGATGATAATATTTTCCATCTCTTTACCAATGCCTTTTTCCTAAACTTAAATATCTCATCCACACACTCTCTTCACATACATTGGAGGAGGATATTGGCCATTCTAAATGACATGATTTATTTATGCAACAATTCAAGCCACCCCAACCTTATATGGGTCCTTGTCTCTTAATTAAGATAAAAAATGGAAATGTTACCAATGATGGTGTTACAGAGTATTGTGACACCATTCACAATGTTCAATCAATCATTCCTACCCCTTCATCAAAACTAGCTACCCCTTTTCAATAATATATCAATCCTCACTTATCTTCACCAAACAACATTAATGTTCATAAACCTCTATCCTTAGTTAAATTGCTTAAGTACCTACCTAGGCCTCTTCCATGATAAATTGACCTTACTCATCCTATGAAATCCTAGTATAATCCTAATAAGTTTTGTTGGATTCATGCTAGTTTAGGTCATTCTCATGAGACCTATAGACAACTTCATAATTTAACTATGGAATATATTGTTGGTCTTAATTTTTATCATTATTATATTATTAAAAAGCATTAAAAGCCTATGAAATTAATTTTAAGTATTATATATTTCATGACAAAACTCAAGCCTTGAACCAAGACAATGTTAATTGGGCTATCTACAAAGACCCTCTTCCTAATCATCAACCTATCTAAGATAACCAAGATAAATCCACCCCTTCCACCAATGATGTAGAAAGTCTTTTCGAAACAAATTCTAAAGAGAATGTGGTTAACATGACTAATATGAAAAGGGTGGTTACTTTTATATATTCTAAACCTATCTACACTCTTCCATCTCAAACATATCATGTTATCCAAGATTCTTCTCCAACTCATTTAAATGAGTTGGGGTAAGATGATCTTATAAATTTTGATGTTTCATTTTCTTATTATCCTTTATATAATACTTCTATTCTTTTTATATAACTCTATCATCATATTTTTACACTAATGATACTCAAATTTTTAGTAACACTTATACCAATTCTAAAAATCAAATTGAACTAGCTACTTCATCATCACAACATAATTTTCAACCTTGTTATATACATTCTTCTTATTATTATCAACATAAAGTTAAATTCACTTAGAATCCTACTTTTGAAGAGATCCTTAATCATTATGCACCTATATCTAATAACCTTCTTATGTGTTATGATGAATGAGATCCCATCATGGAACTCACTAATCTCCCATCTTGTATTACATTCCTTGAGCTTATGAGGACTTCTCCATATCATATAAACCATATTATGCAACTATTATTCAATATGAATTTCCCTCATCCTCCATTAGAAGGATGGGAGGTATCTTTATCTGGATCTGAGGTAGTATATTACAACAATGTAAAGAGATGTCTATCAATGTTGATGAAACTATGGACACTTCTCTTTCCTTAAAATTTCTTATAGCTTCTATGATTCCTGATGAGATTCTAATTTGTGTGGATGATCCTTATTTATTTATTATTGTAAAAATAGGTAATATCCAAATTAAACATGCATTGATTGAAGAGGGTTCCAATACCTACATTGTCTCTCTCAACTTCATTAAGACCCTTAGATATTTAGAATGCAATCTCAAGTGTACATGCATCACCTACCATGGATATGATAGAATTAAAATGTCTCCTCTAAGTTGTGTGTGGATTCCAATTATTTTCCCACCTATCACCATCCATTTGAAGGTGATGATCTTTAACTTTCTCCTTTATTATAACATCTTTCTTGGTAAGCCATAGAATGACCATATGAGAGCTATTACTTTTTTTGCCTACCAATGCATTAAATTCCCTCATAATGGAGCCATTTGTAGGATTTAGGGTGACAATAACCCTTGGAATTTTAAAAAATTACAAGACCATTGTGTCTTCAATATTCCTACTCTTGAACCTTTACCTATCATTCCATTCCATGAGTCTCAACATCTTAATTTTCCCATTAATTCAACCCAAGGTTACAATAGACATCCCAAACTCATTATGAATATTTTTCCTAACCTCTTAGATCATAATGATGATGAGCCCAATGATATTAACCTAGAGATTAAAAATTATATTATCTCACCTGACCTCATCTCATAACTTCCTGCTTCCTTACAACCTCATTATTACAAGCTTCCTTACAAAGATATTAATGTAATCTTAACCAAAAATCATCATTATATTCACCACACTTCCTAAAATTACAAGGTCATCCATACGTATGTCATTGATATTCACACCCTAGATTATGATGATCTTTATTCCCTAGATGATCTATTATAAGGTGGCCTTATACAGGCTTGTGATGCTTAGATTATTTGTTATCATTCTTCTTTACTTGAGGATTTTCATGTATCATATTATATTCCTTCATTTACAATTATTAATTTTATTATTTTTCATCTTTATCATAGGGTAGATATGATGCCAACACCTCTAGTTTCATAAGGATCCTTTTAGGATTATGCTCATGGATCATGCTATGATCGAGCCTTACCACTTTGCTAGGTACCCTAATCACCATAGTTGGATTACTCCTAAGATTAGTGTGACCCTCATTAGATATTATATAGATCCTATTACTTACTCACTAGATCCCCTATCAGAGCCCATTCTCACTCCTGCTATAGTTAAGCCTCTTCCCACTCCTAGTATGGTTGATCTTGTTCTTACTCTTACACTCATTGGGCATACCCCTATTTCTCAAAACATTACTCCTTTTATTGAGCCTAGTTTTGTTCATTATCCATGACCACCTTCCCCTAGTTATGGTTTACTTCCTTTACCTTAGATGAATTCATTACATATGAAATTGGCTAATGAGTCTTTTCTAGCTTCTTTTAGTCTTTTTATACCTCCTTCTATGAGTAATTCTCCTAGGACCACTCACAAGCATATTTATTGCTTCCATAGGATAAATAATCATTCTTTTACCTATTATCACAAGTTATAATAGTATATTTATACTTTTCATCCTTTCTCTCCTTCCTTAGATAAGTCCATGCCTCCCTCAAAGGTTCTTCTTGAATATATATCTATGTATGGTGAGGTTTATTATCTATGGCACCAATGTGGCACCCATCACATAGATCATTACTGCATCCTTCAATAGCACTTTAAAGATCACCTTATAGATATTCTAAGACCTTATTCCATTATTCCCATAGGTCATCCCCATAATAAGGCTTCTCCTTATTCTCCCATGGCTCCACCTCTAGTGATTCCATTTCCTCTTGTGGTCCCTTCATTACTTTTTGTGCCTCCACCTGTGGACCTTCCCTTACCTATGGATTTTTCTCCACCGGTGATTCCTACATCTCCCATAGAGCCCACACTCATAAATTTTCCTAAACATCCTTTGCCTAATTTACCTCCTTATAATGATACATTTAGTATTACTACTTTTTCAATTGAGGATATTAGAAGAGAAGTATTTTTCTAGTTTTCATTAAGGATTGATTAGACATTAGCTATATTTTGTATATAGCTTCATAGAAATTTATCTGATGTCTTGGATATTTTGTGTGATTTAACTTATTTGGAAATAATGGAGTTTTAATCCTATTTTAGTTAAGGGTTTGGATTAATAAATCAATACAAAATATATCAATAAATACAATCTTGATTTGTGTAACTATTTATATTTTTCACCTTTCTAAAAGTAGAAACAAATAAGAAGAAATATAACTTAGCTATAAAATAGACTAAGATCATTGATATAGAGTTTTAAAATGGTTATGAAATATTGGGAAGGTGTTATAAAAATAAATCTATATTTCATTGGGTGAAAGGATAGGAGCACCAAAAAGTGGATGCTTTGGTGTTCGACACTATTGTCTATTCCTACCACTATTATCCAAACTAATCAGAGAGACCTAAAACTTTTTAGGTAGGTATACTATGCCTATTTTATCATGCCTATGAAAAATTGAGTGTTGGTTATTAATGGAACTCACTGTGGATTTGATTTTATCTTCAAAGCCTAACCCTTCATCATGTTTAATAAAATGACATTTGAGTCACTTGAGAAAGAGGGTGTTAGTGTGAAATATGTATTGAATGTGAAATATACACCCATTATGTTGACACACTTCCTACATAGAAATAATATGAAGAAGGATCAAGACATATTTAGTTCTCCCACCTAGTGTGATTTGTGTAATAGTGTGATGCAAATGCAAATGCCAAATTGATAGTGTTTAAGGTGGCTAACGACTAGTATGAGGATTTGAGTATGTTTGTAGCTATGTTGTATGATTGTATGAAAATAATAGGGAAGTATTCCTTAGTTATTTTTTTCTATTCTTGCTTGCTTTATAAGTTTGGTCACCTCCTTTGTCAATGAACTTTGAGTGGGATTTTAGAGGTAATAATTAGTCATGGGTCAGATGTATTCATGCTAGGATGACGTAATTAAGGATAACGACTAGATGAAAATGACCATTGTGCTCAAAGTGAAAATGGATAGGACCACAAAAAATATGACACTTATTTATGGGGTGCTATAATCCAAATGGGGAATTCCTGTCCTACAAGATTAGGACTTGGGGGAATAGGATTGGTATGGGGAATATTATCTAGATGAGGTAGAATGACCATTTTGAAGGTTCTATATGACTAGAAATGAGAAACAAGGTGTTTATAAGGGTCATAAGAGCATGCAAAAAAGACTTATAGATTAGGTGTCATAATCCATACTCAAGCTATCAATTTGGACATTTTATATGACTACATTTTCTGCCCTCTATTTTAGTGATGCATCAAAGTGAAATATGAACTAGACTATAGCTACCAAATATGAACTAGACTATAGCTGACAAAATTGTAATTAACCTTATCTTTTTATCTATTTCTAAAAAATTTAGGTTTTTGGTTGTTTGGATAGGAGCACTGAAAGGTGGACACTTTGTTGTAGGGCATTGTAGTCCAAATGGGGTGCTCTTGTCCTTTAATATTTTTTATGGTTGTTCTTTGTTCATCCCAATTTTTTTGGTCTATTCTACATGTTTTTAAATTTGATTATTGTTCTGGGTGTTTTAAAAACTAATTTTGATCGATAGAGGGTTCTAATATTTGTGACAAAACCCCTATTTGTTGCCCCCTCTTTTGAGGGTAGGAATGAGGACCTTACAATGAATTCCCTTAGAAGAAAGATCCCTATAAGTGTGTTATGATATAAAATACATGATATATCAATGATGATAAAAAATATGTCTCAAGATATAGCATAGTTTGTGTTGGAGATTATTGGATTAAGAAGGGTATGCCTAGATAGATGTAGTAATGTAATAAAATGTACATTATACTGAACTAAAATTGGAAATATGGTTAGTTGTCAAGGAGGTATGGAGCATGATATCCATCATGTCATCAAAAAAGGAAATATAATACATAATTTAGGTTATGTAATTGAAAATAACTAAGAATCAAACAAGAAAATAAACATGTAAGGTAAGAAATAAGAAGCATACAAAAGAGGCTAAGGGGCCAAGAAAATAAGGGACATGTGAACATGTCACTCAAACTAGGAAAGGCAATTATATAAGGCATGTTTAAATGCCCACATACACATAAAATTTCAAATAAGTAATATTGGCATGAAGGCCACAAGCACATATTGGAGTATAAGCGAAGGATATTGGCAAACTCCTAAAGTACACAAAAGTAAAATAATAACTTAGAAATACAATCAAATATAGATACACAAATAAAGAAAGGAAGGTATGTGAATTCTAGAAATACTATCACATCTAACTGATCAAAGCAAAAAGTCAAAATATGCAAAACATGTAGTATAAGACTAGGTAAATGCTAAGAAATACACAAGTGATATATACTAATGAGTGTCTATAGAATAATATATGTAAGCTACTAACTAATGTATATCAACATGATAACTAGAGTGTGTGGCATAGGAATTCCATCACTTGGATGGTGTAGTCATATAGATGATACCCTTGATGGGTAGATATGTCGATGTATGTCTTGAATGTAAAAGTAGGATTCCCCCTCAATGGGTAGAGTGAAGCAATTAAGGATTTGGGTGTCATTGTACACACTCAAAGAAGATCAAGTGAAGAATGGTAGTGTAGATAAATAAAAAAACAATAGAATAGAACAATAAAATGTAAGTCTAGCATGATAGTAGAAATGTAAATCATGAATAATGCATATATTTGAAATGTTTTTGGCTGTTTTGAGTTATTTTAATGTTTTTATATTTTGACATGTTATATTATTTTTGGTATTCTAAAATATTATATTATTTTTGGTTTTTTGAAATGATCTATGTACAAGTAACAAAAAAGACACTATGTATAAGTAAGCTGAGAAATTATGTACAAGAAATATTGAGAAGAAATGATACTCACTGATGAGTCTCATAAGAGACTCCTTATCATGTGTTGGGGATCAAACAACAAGTGGTATCAGAGCCTTGGATGTAGGTTTAGAGCTTGATATCCAATAATTAGTATCAAAGCTCAGGTTCACTAACAGGTGGTTTAGATCTGTGTAGTGTGTATTGATTACAGGTTACTCATAGGGGTTTTTGCAGGGATTTTTGTTTGAGTGGGAGAAGTAATGGCAGAGGAAAGTAAACTAAGAATGGATAAGTTCAATGTCAAAAATTATCAACATTGGAAAATGCAGATAGAGGACTATCTGTATCAAAAAGATCTATACTTACCGTTAGGTGGGATTGCAAAGAAGCCCACAGACATGGATGATGAAGAATGGGAAGTTCTTGATAGAAAGGCTCTGAGGTCTATAAGACTGAGTCTAGCATCTACTGTGATATCTAATTTATCATAGGCAAAAACAACGGTAGAGTTGATGACTACTTTAGAAAATTTGTATGAAAAACCCTTAGCTTCTAATAAGGTATATTTTATGAAGCAGCTATTTAATTTGCATATGCAGGAAGGTGGATCTGTATCTAATCACCTGAATGATTTCCATGGAATTTTAAATCAATTAAGTTCAGTCAAAATTGTATTTGATGATGAAATAAAAGCTCTTTTAATATTATGTTCTTTGCCTGAAAGCTGGCATAGATTAGTAATGGAAGTTAGTAATACTGCATCTGCTTCAAATATTTTAAAAGTAGAGGATGTTGTTAGTGTTATCTTGAATGAGGAAATTCACAGGAAAAGCATAGAGGAAACATTAGGGAATGCTTTAAGTTTTGAGAGCAGGGGAAGGAAAAAAGAGAAGAGCAAGAAAGGGAGATCAAGATCTAAGTCTAAGGTGAGAGGTAGATCCAAATCTAGAAATGGCAGGAAGCCACAATGCTAAAATTGTGGAAAGATGGGGCACATAAGCAGAGATTTCTGGTCAAAGCCTAAGGATGACAATCAACACAAAGGAAAAGAAGAAGCAAAGGTTGCAGGTATTGCACAAGACGCTTTAATATTCTCTTTGCATAATAATATAAAATCTTGGGTGTTAGATTCTGGTGCATCTTTTCATGCTACCCCTAATAGGGAAAATTTCAGTGACTATATCCATGGAGATTTTGGAATAGTGTATCTAGGGGATGATGAGCCTTGTAAAATTATCGGCAAAGGTAAAGTGCAGCTGAAAATGTAGAATGGCAACACATGGGTGTTGAGAGATGTGATGCATGTTCCTAGCTTGAAGAGGAATTTGATTTCTACAGGAAAGTTAGGGGATGAAGGTTGTACAGTAACTCTCATAGCAGAATCTTGGAAGGTGACCAAGGGTGCACTTGTTATAGCCAAAGGTAAGAGAGTAGGTACTCTCTATTTATGTAATTGTGTTAGTAACAATTCTCCTTCTATATTATCTACTTCAGATGTGGATGCAAAATTGTGGCACTCAAGTCTTGGCCACATGAATGAGAAGGGAATGTCAATTCTTAAGTCTAAAGGTAAGCTTTCAGATTTGAAAAGCATAGATCTAGATTTTTGTGAGCACTGTGTATTTGGAAAATAGAAGAGGGTTAGTTTTCTCAAGACTAGGTCTATAAAGAAGAAGCATAAGTTGCAGCTTGTTCACATAGATGTGTTGGGACCGGCTCAGGTAGCTTCTATTAGAGGATCACATTACTATGTTTCATTCATAGATGATGCTACAAGAAAGGTATGGATCTATTGTATTAAGAAGAAATCTGATGTATTTGAGACTTTTAAGATTTGGAAAGCTATGGTTGAGAATGAAACAGGCAGAAGATTGAAGTGCCTGAGATCTGACAATGGTGGTGAGTTCTACAGCTATAAGTTCAAATGGCATTGTTATATGCATGGAATCCATAGGCAAAGGATGGTTCCAAGGACACCTCAGTAGAATGGAATTGCTAAAAGGATGAACAAAACAATCATGGAGCATGCAAGATGTATGAGATTGCATGCTAGCTTGCCCTTAGAGTTTTGGGTAGAAGCTATTGATACTATAGTGTACCTAATTAATAGAGGACCCTCTATAGTGCTGGATGGTGGAATTCCAGAAGAGGAATGGATAGGTAAAAAGGTAGATCTCTCTTTTCTCAAAGTTTTTGGTTGTGAAGCCTTTATGCATGTTGATAAGGAAAATAGAAAGAAGTTGGATGCTAAGTCTATGAGGTGCACATTTATTGGTTATGGCTCAGATGATTTTGGTTTCAGATTTTGGAATCTAAGAACTAACAAGATAATTAGGAGCCGTGATGTTGTTTTTAATGAAAAAGTAATGTATAGTGATCAGCTGAAGAAGCTGAATCAATCTGGGTAGAGCAATGGAGAATTGGACAAGGTGATGGTCCAAAATGAGCTCACAAGAAAAAGAAATAATCACTTGTAAGAAAACACAGAGTCTGACATCGACAGGTTAGGAATCGATGTCGGCAAAAGAAAAACCAATGTCGGTCATACAGAGACTGACGTCAGTAGAACAAGCACTGATGTTGGTCAGGCAAAACCAACATCGGCCAGTAACAAGCCTAGAAGTGACCGAGGTCGATCACTATCAGTGAATTTGGGTGGACAGCGTGTTGTGAACGAGTCTCAAATGCCCATCAGGAGGTCAAAAAGGGTAATCAAACCTCCAATTTGATATTCCCCTTCCTTATTCTATTTATTACTAACTGATGGTGGAGAACTAGAGAGTTTTGAAGAAGCATTATAGGTGGAGTCCAAGAGTCAGTGGGAGCATGGCATGGTTGAGGAAATGGAGTCCTTAAGAGAGAACCAAACATGGGATTTGGTTGAGTTGCCAGCTGGTAAGAGGACACTAAAGAATAGATGGACCTACAGATTGAAAGAAGGTGAGAATGGACAGATGAGATATAAGTCCAGATTGGTAGTGAGAGGATTTGCACAAAAGCCAGGTATTGATTTTGGTGAGATTTGTTCTCCTATTGTTAAAATGACTTCTATATGGATTATACTGTCTTTAGTTGCTATTGAGGATTTGCATCTTGAGTAGCTAGATGCTAAGACAACATTTCTTCATGGAGATTTGGATGAGGAAATATATATGGAATAGCTAAAAGGATTTGAGGTCAAAGGTAATGAGAAGTTAGTGTGCAGATTGAAGAAAAGCTTGTATGGCCTCAAGCAAGCTCCTAGACAGTGGTATTTAAAATTTGACAGGTTTATGACTGAGCATGGCTACATTAGGTGTCAATCTGACCATTGTGTGTAGTTTAAGAGATTGGATAATGGTAGATATATTATTCTATTATTATATGTAGATGATATGTTGGTTGCAGGATCACACATGCAGGATATCTCTGAGCTTAAGGTGAAATTAGCTCAAACATTTACCATGAAGGATTTGGGAGCAGTAAAGAAAATCCTTGGCATGAGCATTAAGAGAGACAGGAAAAATCACAGGTTGATATTGTCTCAAGAGGATTATGTGGACAAGGTGTTGAAATGGTTCAATATGTAGGATGTTAAACTGGTAAGCACACCTTTGGCTAGACATTTTAAGTTGAGTAAAGAACAATGTCCTAATTCACATGATGAGGTAGAGTACATGAGTAAAGTTCCATATTCTTCTATAGTAGGGAGTTTGATGTATGTAATGGTGTGTACTAGACTGGATATTACCCAAGCAGTGGGAGTTGTAAGTAAGTATATGGCCAATCCAGGAAAGGAACATTGGAAAGCAGTTCAGTGGATCCTTAGATATCTGAGAGGAACCAGTAGTAGGCACTTGTGCTATGGAGGTTCAGATACTTCTCTACATGGTTATGTAGATTTAGATATGGCAGGTGATTTGGATGGTAGGAGGAGCACCATAGGATATGTTTTCACTATAGGTGGAATGGCGGTTAGCTAGATATCAAAGTTGCAGAAGGTTGTTGCCTTGTCAACTACAGAAGTAGAGTATATTGCATCCACAGAGGCTAGCAAAGAGATGATATGGATGACACGATTCATGGAAGAGCTTGGAAAGGAGAAAGAGAGTTGCAGATTATATAGTGACAGTCAGAGTGCAATCCATTTGGCTAAGAATTCAGCCTTTCATTCAAGAACAAAGCATATACAACTTAGGTACCATTTCATACGATAGGTATTGGAGGATGGTGAGTTGAAGCTAGATAAGATCCATACAAATAAGAATCCTTTTGATATGTTAACCAAGTTAGTTACAAAGGAGAAGTTGAATCTTCATTCAACTTCTGTTGGTCTTCATGATTGAGTTGAAGATGGAGGAGCTATAAGATGTTGTTGTACAGGTACTGGTGCAGCTGTCTATCTCCAAGTGGGAGATTGTTAAGGTGTGGAGCCTAAAAGCTTCACCAAAGGAGTGCATTACCAAAGTTGTAGGTTTACACAGTCACTGGCATCGGTCATGAGTGACCGATGTTGGTTAAGTGCAGTTGAAGAGATGCTAACATTGACAAGGGATCAGTCGACGTCGGTCACAGGCAAGCAGGCATGAACTGGCGTCGGTTACCTGTGCATCTAAAGAGCTATTTTCGAGGACAGAACTGAGTGTTTGCATGATGAGTTTAAGTCTTAGTCCTAAGTTTGCATCTCTATTATTAGTAAGACTATTTTTAGAGCCCTTGTTCAAGAGGCTTAACTATTGGTTGTAAGTGCATGCTCAAGTCTCCTAATTCTATATGTAGAATTAGATCTTCTTAGCTTAGTGTGGTAGTTCATTGTATTGAATGTTGATAGAATAGTACATAATTGTATAGGTGAATCAATCTAGGTTGTTAGAGTTGATTGTACTTGAGAGAGAGAGATCTTGAGGGAAAGAGATCTATAGAGAGATCTTGTACATCTGAGAGAGGTTTGGAAGAAAGAAGTTTCTTCAATTATATTCCTTCTATAAAGAGTATAATACAAGTTTTCAAGGTGGTTTCTTGTATCTCTTGTTCTTGCTATTTATCATTCTAGTTACTTATCTATCTAATTTAATTCCGTAGTTTATTGCTTTCATAAGTGTAATCAAATTGTTGGTTGATCCCCAACATCATGGTGTCTTGTATCAAGGAGAGGGATCATGCGTGATCATGAAGCATGATGGAAGGGCTGAGACTATGTCTTTAAAAGCTATGTATACTATAAGATCTCTACAATATCTATAATGGAAACTAACTTTGGGGTCCCCCTATAACTCTAAGAAGTGGATAAAATTGTGGGGCTCTTAGGAACCCATCTAGTAATAGAAGAAGCTCTCTAAAAATGTGCTTTATGTGTAGAGGCATGAGACCTAAATAATACTACCCTAGGTGTCAATAATGTAACTAGAAATTGTTTAGAGTCCTAAAACTATCAATGATGTAGTGTTCACTCTAAGAGAGGCCTCTATGGAAGTGTATGAACTCTCTATGTTGGTGAGGGAGGCCTTGATTGTGTCTAAATATCAACTAGAGGAATAATTGTAATTGATGGAGGAACTAAAACTGGTGACTATAGAATAGGAGATGGATCTGAAGTGGGAAGTGTTAACTCATATAAAACTCCACCAACTATAACAACTTGATTAGCATGAATGTATTTCATGCATTTGTGAACTATAAAAGGTACTGCATATATTTTTTGGATCTATAGTTGACAAAAAAACATATTGATGACTCTTGAACTGGGAATAATAGTAAATGGTGTCTCCACATGTGTTGGACCAACCTATAGAGGAAGTACAATCTCACCTAATTAATTATATATGTGTCTACTAAATCCACTAATAACTATATCCATTTAGGTGATATCTTTCTCTAAATATCATAAATGCTAAAGTAATGTCATAGTACACATGTTCACATTGAATCCATTATCTACAAGAACATTATGAATGGGATGTTAATCAATGTAGGCTATGATAAAGAGTGTATAGTAAACTAAATCATCTTCAACTATCTCCTACTCTAAGAAGGAGATTGATGGTCTAGTTGGAACTCTAGAATTATACACACCAATCATGTTGCTCAAAGGATATGACTCAATTAAAGGTGCCTAGTATGTAAATAGTGGATGGTGTATATGATATGCATGGTGAAAACTTGATGTGTCCCTTTACTCCTATTTAGAATGATATGGGAAAGGATCTGAGAAAATTTTTAGACCCTTGTGTTATTCTTGTTTTACCTAATGAATCTCAACTAGAGTGTGAAGATAGGTTTCCATAGATCAAGTCCTGTATCTTGTGTTAAAAACTGATGAATTTATTCATTATGTGTCTTGGTACCCTATGAAAATCATAGAATTCATTATAATCATATTCATGTGGAAGAATATTTATCATATCAACTTCCTGAATAGGAGGGAGATATAGGACATTGCATTTTAATAGCTATTGTAACACTCTAGCTGGAGATACTAGTAGCTTGGTAAATGTTTTCCAAAGATGCAATAATAAAACCACTCACTAAGGGGGATCTGAAGCCACATTAATTGTAGGTTGATTTTGATTTTTTCTATCACTAACCTTTACTTTGTATGGGACTTTAATGTTACTCTTTTTTATTGTTTATGATATGCTTATGTACTTGAGTTTGCCCATTGATATTAATTTGAATTCTCTTTCCTTTAGTGTATGACATAAATAAGTGAAGGAATAAAATTTTTTGAACATTATTGAGTCATGAAAAGCTAGCAAAATACTCTCTTTGAAGAGATCTTATAATTCTTGGTCGACCATGGGGATAGTCATTTTAGCCAAGATAGTCTTATATCTAAGAACATAATCTACGAGATCCTAATTTGACCTTTGTTTTTATTTTAAAACTTGGGAATAATAAACCTTTTAACATATGTTAATTTTGAAATTAGCTAGGAACATGTCAGGTAAAGGATTGAATGCTTTGATCGATTGATTTGATAGACTATAGAACCACTATAACACATAATACTTTAAACTTTGTGGAAATAGCTTGGTTAGTAACCAATCATTTTTCACATATTCCCACCATTATAAGCAAAAATATCTCAATCATGTCTCTAGATCACCCATGCCATCATATAGAGTGAGCTTGTGTTGAACAAAACCTATTAGCAAGGGTATAAAAGCAATATGTCATGCCAATGGTGTATGAAATAAAACAAAAGAGTAAAAAGCTTATGGTGATCTAGAGGCACATTTCTCATGATGTAGCACCTTGTATTGAAGATATTTAATCTCTTTCATAAGGGTAGTCACATCATAAGGCAAAGATGTACTAGTCATAACTAGTGGTGCCACATAGGAAGGTTAGGTTACTATAACTAGTTGTTGAGACATAATCTCCCTCATATTGTCATTTGCAATTGGATGTTTTGTGTTTTGAGAGTATTGACCATTGTTTACTTTTTGTTTTTCTTCTTGTATTATTTCAAGCATATAATATTATATATCAAGACTTTTAGTTAAAAGGTCTTGAAGTTCCCTCTAATCAGCTTTGTCAAAGCCGCTATATTGGGCCATTATTAAAGTAGGAAAACAAAGTGAAAGTGGATCAAATTTTTTGCAATAAATTGTAATAATAAAAATGTGATGGAAGTAAAGTATTGAATAAAGGAAATGTAAATTTCTAAAAATAACAAACTAAAATATGAATAAAAATGATACGAAGCTCACTAACATGTAAGGTGATACCTCAAAAGCATAGGGACCTAGTATATTCAACTAGAGTTTGAAAGAAATGATTTTTAAAATTACTATGGTAAATTTTAAAAATTTATTTTGAAATTATGATTTATATATGCAAAAAAAAATTAGAAGGATATTGCTAAAATTAGTAAGGAATTTTCTCTAGGGTTTTTAGAGTTTTTATGTACAAACAAAGTAATTTAGGTTCACCAAATGATTTAAATTATTTGGTAATTATAAAATTTTATTCCTATTTTAGTTAAGGGCCTAGATTAATAAACGAATACAAAATATATAAATAAATATATTCTTGATTTATGTAATTGTTTATCTTTTTCACCTTTCTAAAAATAACAATAAATAAGAAGTAATATAACATAGCTATAAAATAGACTAAGATGATTGATTTAAAGGTTGAAAATGGATATGCAAGACTAGGAAGGTATCATAAACCTAAATATGGATTTTAATGGGTGAAAGGACAAGAGCATTAAAAAGTGAATGCTTTGGTATTTGGTGTTATTTTTCATTCCTACTATTTTTATCCAAACTAATCATAGAGACCTAAAATGTTTTGGGTAGTTACATTGTGCCTGTGTGAGTATCCAAATTTACCTTATACTCCTTTAAATCAATAGAAGAATACTTGAAGATTTCTTGGTTGAATTCTACTGTGCTTAATGATAATTGATTTGTAGAATGTATGAGTTTTATTATCATATATATGTCCTCTCATACACCTAAATTCATATTAGTAGTCTATGCAGATTATATGAAGTGTTGGAAAGTAGAGGTGTTCTTGAAGGGTCATAAGCTAATAGTGTCTTGTGTAGATCTAGGATTTTGTCCTTCAAGTTGCATAACTCTCACTCAACATTCATATTTAATATTCATGCTTAGAACCTTATCAAGAGGTATGATCAATTGTAATTTTCATCAGGTTTAATAGTGTGTTCAAATCTAATACTAATATAAGATCTTTAATTATTTGTGTTTCACCACTTTAGTGTAAGTTCTATTACAGTTTTTATCTATTTTCCCTATTCATCACAACATGTTTAGGTCTTAGAGAGAGTATTAAAGTGAAAAATTATGGGAGATATCACCCTAAAACTAGAGGTTTGACCTACATCTTAGGTATCCCATACTCTATAGGTCACTCTAATGTTAGTCTATGTTTGAGGTGGGTGTGAACAGTCTTCCACAAGAAGGATGCAACCTAAGTAGCTAATAGTTATAGCACACCTGATGGAATGATATTACAAGTGCCTTGAATCATGACTTGAAATCCTTGGATGAAATATAAAAGATAAATACATTCAAAAGTAACATTTTTAGTGATCTTATAGAACTTCAAGTACCACATCAACAAAGTTATAGTAAAAAATTCACAACAAAGTTCATCACAAGTCATCACTTTAAGGGTAAGAAAGTTTATTATTCAAAGTTTCATTGTTATACATGTGATTAATGAGTCATGGATGTATATGGGTTAATATTATGTTGTTCACTCCATTATGAGCATCCCTATGATCTATTCGAACTTTATCATGATCACTAGCAACCCTATTTTGATCCTTATCAGCCATATATCTAGCCTTGTCAGCCCCATTATTAATCCCCTTATTATCACCCCTATTTTGAGCCTCATCCACCTCCTTCATAGTCTAGTTGTCAATTTTATTAGTCATGGTAGCACCACGACACTCTTTTCCATCCCAATCATGCCCTAAGTCAATCTTTATGTAGCCTTAAACAAACCTCTTGGACCATGAGAGGCATATGGTAAACATTGACACATTGAAAGGGTATGGGCATGAAATTCCAAAGTATTTAATTAAACGTGTTATAGTTTCATTACAATAGGGCAAAAGAGACTCATCATTTCTCATGAGGGAGGGTAATTTAAGGGGCAATAATGATATGTTGAATATATAAGGTCTAATTTCCACAATAAGGATGCAGCCTAAGTAGCTAATAGTTATAGCACGCCTGATGGGATGATATTAAAAGTGCCTTGAATCATGACATGAAATCCTTGGATGACATATAAAAGATAAATGCATTCAAAAGTAAAAAATTTAGTGATCTTATAGAGCTTCAAGTACCACATCAACAAATTTGTATTAAAAAATTCACAACAAAGTTCATCACAAGTCATCACTTTAAGGGTAAGAAAGTTTATTATTCAAAGTTTCATTGTTATACATGTGATTGATGAGTCATGGATGTATATGGGTTAATATTATGTTGTTCACTCCATTATGAGCATCCCCATGATCTATTCCAACTTTATCATGATCACTAGCAACCCTATTTTGATCCCTATCAGCCATATATCTAGCCTTGTCAGCCCCATTATTAATCCCCTTATTATCACCCCTATTTTGAGTCTCATCCACCTCCTTCATAGTCTAGTTGTCAATTTTATTAGTCATGGTAGCACCAAGACACTCTTTTCCATCCTAATCATGCCCTAAGTCAATCTTTATGTAGCCTTAAACAAACCTCTTGGACCATGAGAGGCATATGGTAAACATTGAAACATTGAAAGGGTATGGGCATGAAATTCCAAAGTATTTAATTAAAGGTGTTATAGTTTCATTACAATAGGACAAAAGAGACTCATCATTTCTCATGAGGGAGGGTAATGTAAGGGACAATAATGATATGTTGAATATATAAGGTCTAATTTCCAGAAGAAGGATGCAGCCTAAGTAGCTAATAGTTATAGCACACCTGATGGGATGATATTAAAAGTGCCTTGAATCATGACTTGAAATCCTTGGATGACATATCAAAGATAAATACATTCAAAAGTAACATTTTTAGTGATCTTATAGAGCTTCAAGTACCACATCAACAAAGTTGTAGTAAAAAATTCACAACAAAGTTCATCACAAGTCATCACTTTAAGGGTAAGAAATTTTATTATTCAAAGTTTCATTGTTATACATGTGATTAATGAGTCATGGATGTATATGGGTTAATATTATGTTGTTCACTCCATTATGAGTATCCCCATGATCTATTCAAACTTTATCATGATCACTAGCAACCCTATTTTGATCCCTATTAGCCATATATCTAGCCTTGTCAGCCCCATTATTAATCCCCTTATTATCACCCCTATTTTGAGCCTCATCCATCCCCTTCATAGTCTAGTTGTCAATTTTATTAGTCATGGTAGCACCAGGACACTCTTGTCCATCCCAATCATGCCCTAAGTCAATCTTTATGTAGCCTTAAACAAACCTCTTATACCATGAGAGGCATATGGTAAACATTGAAACATTGAAAGGGTATGGCCATGAAATTCCAAAGTATTTAATTAAAGGTGTTATAGTTTCATTACAATAAGACAAAAGAGACTCATCATTTCTCATGAGGGAGGGTAATTTAAGGGGAAATAATGATATGTTAAATATATAAGGTCTAATTTCCAAAGTTAAAAAAAGGTTGATATTATATGAAGGGAAGTAGGCTCACCAACACCAACATTCTTCCCCCTTCTCCACCCCATGTCAGTATCATGTTCAAATTCCCACCACCCCTCAAAATATTCCATAAATTTAGTATCAAAGTATAGAGGAAACAACAAAATCTTCCTCAACTTTCCCATCATGGAAATCTAAGGGAGAGTACAATAAGAAGGAAAAGTATGCATCTAAGGAACTAGTCATCAAGACTAGACCCTTGATCAGTTCTAACTTGATTTTGAAGCTTACTTTGCAAAACAAATTGAGGTTATAGATAATAATTTGCATCAATTTATATTATTTTAAAGAATAATTCCATATTATATATAAACATCTCTATTCATACACCAATCAATAGTTCACACAATTAAAGAAACTCCTAAGCTAATATTTCCATCCTAGAATTAAGTGATGCAACCAAAGGAGAGAGAAGAGTATTCAAGTAAACCTAAAATAGTTTAAGATCCTAAGGCATTTCCCTCTTAAAGATATATATAAAATAATGTGTAGGAGGAGATACTAATCATTGAGGACAAACATTTGAATGAAAGAAATGAAGGATACATGTCATCTCTCTTGAAGTCACTCCAAGAATATCCTATTCCACTCCTTAAAAGGGTAAGTAAAGAAAATTAGGTTTAATTTTTAGCTAAGTATGATGATTTTAATGACATTTAAGAGGATATTTTCCTTGGGACACCCCTTGACAAGGAGGGACACCATTTAACCTTCAAATATGTAGAAGATGATGGGCTATAGGGATGCAATGAACCATAAAAGAGAGATGACTCCATTGAACAAGTTGAAGATGACTTCGAGGACCTCCTAGATAACATGTAAGTTTCCATTTATCATGGAAATACTCAATAGCTTGTATTAGTAATGAAATAATTTTTTAGACCAACCAACAAGGATGGAGAACAAAGAAATTCTTAGATCTTAAAAATTCATCAAGTGGTTATTGAGGATAAAGGAGTTTTAAAGGATTAGGTAAGTGATCTATTTGATATTATATGAGTAGTTTAATCTCTACTTGAATCATGTTGTGAGTTGTTATAGGTTTAAAAATCTAATGTAATCATTTAAGAAGGTGTCAAACCTTAATAATTCCAATAGAAGTAGTTATCCTATGTGAATATGACTTGTTTGAAGTGTTAAAATAAGGTTACCATCCCCTTCTTTCTCCTATAGATGCCTCTCTACTCTTGGAGGATAGAAATAAACTTAAGTGGGCTTAAGTAACCATCAAGAAAGATCCACCTATTATTGAAAGCAACCCTTTGAGCATATTTCAAGATTTATTTTAAACTACCCAACATGATCAAGAATAGTATATGATTAAGGTAGAATTCATGATGTTCATGCAAGGAAGATGAATGTGGGAGGATTATGATTGGGTTCTTGACTCACCCAACTAATACATACACCTAAGAGTTGAGAAAGAGGATCCATATACCTTTTTAAGAGGCCATGGGCATGATAGTACCTTCAACTGTAAGCAGGATCCTTCATGGAGTAGGTAGTACATAATTACACTCATATTATCATATACAAAATTAAACTAATCAAGATAAATTAATCAAAGGTGTTTTACTTTTGATATTATAGGAGAGATGAGGAGTATTTTAGTTAGTAGTTTCTATTAGTCTCTTATCATGCCTAAATAAGTGTCAACATAAGTTTGTAGATAGTTACTTTACAGTCTTGTTATCCTTATTATGTCTTGTTATTGTTTCTACAATCCTAACAATGTCATAAGGTAAAAATTACTCACCATACTAATGATGGTATTTTAAGATATAATTTTATGTTTGAGTCATCATGATCATGAGAAAGGTATGGTTTGTTTTGACTCGAAGGCTGGTCACCCCTCTAAGTCACTAGAAATGTTGACATTTTAGACTCACAAAGCTTAATGTCAACCCCTAACATTAAAATTTTTGGTGACAACCATCCTATCCTATTTATAGTGATTTCCTATTTAGTCATGTCATCATTGATCCTATCTTGATTCTTGTTAATATGGATGATAAGTGTCACTTGTCTATCATAGTTTCATGCTTTAATCATTTATGTCATAAATGTCTTAAGTCTTTTAGTGAGGTGACAATGGTCCTTATGGTCTTAGAGTGAGTAAACATAATGCCAAGATGTCTTGGAGGTCTATTAAATGTGTTTAAACATTATTTTAGGCCATAATATGAGAATCAATAGTGTATTCAAGTTTACTATTCATGAAACACTCATCTAAGCCCATTTAGCACCTCAACTCACCCTTAGAACTATCAATACCACTCAAACTACTTGATATAATCTTATTTTGCCTTTTAAAACCTTAGAAAGGGGAAGTATTTTTTTGAATTACATTGAAATGGGGTCTTAAAAAGGTTTTATTCATGTCATACTGCCATGACCATATGTTTTATACCATTAAAACCCTATTTTAAGACCCACTCACACCTTTCCCTTAGTAAACTGGGCCCCACAATACAAATTATGGTCCTTCCCCTTCCTCATACATATTTATTTTTTAAAAATGTTCTATTAACTCGTGATCCCTCCCATATTTCCATAAAATTGTGTATCAAAGTCATAGATTCAAGGAAAATGTAGGAAGAGACACCTTTTTAGGAGTTTTATATACTATATAGAGCTATATAGATTGTACCATACAAAGGAAGATCAGAGTCTTAAGTTGGAGTCATGGAAAGTGATTAAAATAATTTTCATGGTGAAAATATATCAAGGAGACTCAAAATTAGTCCTTCACTTCATATACCTTCTTTTCAAGCTCATATAGTTCTTTAGGTTTATGCTTAGACCATACATAAAATAGAGAATGGAGGTCCAAGCCATTAGACAGGGGAAGTACACTAAATGATATTTCATCCAAGGGTATTTTTTTATTGTATTAACCCCTTGAGCTTTATGAACATTCCTTAATAACTTAAGGAATCCATACACCATCTTTATTTGTACATGCCAAGTAAAATAGAATGATTTTGAGGGATCTTCAAATTGTCTCCTTAAACAAATGAGTGATCATGTTTCCTCAGGTCTTGAAGGATCCTTTCATGGAATTTTTAGGGTTTGGATCATATGTGTGAGCTTGTAGAATTATGAAATATCCAAACTAGTACATTTTATAGTCTACAGGCAGACCTAGGAAGTGAATAGAGTATTGAATGTTCTCATCAGAAAGAGTTGGTAGTATTAAAGGATTTTTTGAGTGCTATAATATTTTCCATGCCTCCTTGATTAATTTTGGTCTCTACAATGCCCCCTTATTCATCTCAAAGTGTCTTCAAGGAAGATTTCACATGAATTTTAGGTTCACTATATGGTGAACACTATATACTATTTAGTGGTACCTTTAGATCTTTCAAACATAACCAAGGATATGAAATAAGGTTTTGGAGTCATCATAGGCCATAATCTTTCCCTTGTGAAAAAGTCTCTTGACCTCCATGATAGCCTCATAGGCCTAGAAACCACCCTCCTTACCTCTAAGCTCACTCAATAAGTTCTAGCAAATTAAGGTTTCTTAGCCAAAATTAAGGTTCCTTAGAGATTCCTAGGTTCCTTTTTTTGACAGCATATGCATTTTCCTAGTCTTTACATCATCATTTTTTCATTGGTTTATGTGTTAGAGTCTTCAAGATTAATGTAGTGTGTCTTGGGTGGGTTTTCATACCTCAATTCATGAAATATTCATACCTTTTTCATTCATATGGTTTTAATTACCATTACGCTATATTCCAACCATGTTTTCCATGATTAAACCCCAAAATAACCCCATAGTCACCCTCCTTCACCCATCCATCCTTAATCCCAATTTTGAACCATGTGAGTACACTTATGCAGCTCTGGTAACCATTATAATTAATAATATCATAGAGGGTAGACATATATAGGTCATATATCTACTGAAGTAACAAAATAACACATAAAGCCAGTCATTTGATCCTATTTTAGGATAAGAGTCTCCAAAAATTATGTGTGAACAACTTAGGGTATAAGAAACAATGTATTCAAGAGAATGAATACCTCTACAAGATAGATGAGAATGTGAGGAAGGTCATTAGGAGGTTTCAAATGTATCTAAACACTTGACTCTCTTAGAAACTCATCTCTCAACCATTGTGATAGTCAATATAGGTAGATGAATTCATATAACAATGTTTTTGCATATTGACATTTTCATCTTGCCAAGGCTAAAATATAGTGTTCATGGAAGAAGTGGAAGATTCCACACTAAGGGTGGAGGCAAATGTTAGTGGTCACAACATATAAGTAACAAAAAGAACATCATACACCATGAGTTCACTCAAGGTCATGAAGAACTATCAATACATTAAATGAATATTGAGATGGATAAAATAGGGTTAGGCAAAGGTAGACATCTCATACTCAACCATGAGGAGCATGAACATAGTTAAGGATCTTTTGTGCATATGCAGTACTATACTCCCAAGATTGAGTCAAGGGTAAGAACGGTTATATTCCAAGTTTCATTGTTATACATGTGCTTAATAAGGAATCATGGATGTATATGGGTAATAATCATGTTTTTCACTCCCTTATGAGAATACCTATGATTTATTCCAACTTGATCATGATCCTTACTAAGCCTATTATGATTCCTATTAGCCATATATCCACCCTTTTTAGCCCCATTATGAATACTCTTATTATCACCCATATTTTGAGCCTCATACACCTCCTTGGTAGTCTAGTTTTCAATCTAAATAGTCATGGTATCACCATGACACTCTTGAATAGCCCACTCATACCCCAAGTCAGTCTGTATCTAGCCTTAAATAGACCATAATGGACCATGAGAGGCATAATGTAAACATTGACACATTGAAAGGGTATGTGGAATAAACTCCCAAGCATGTCATTGAGGGTGTTAGACTTTCATTGTAGTAGGCCAAAAGAAATTGGTCATTTCTCATGAGGGAGGGTCATTCAAGGGTCAATAATGATATGTATAATATATAAGGTCTAATTTGTAAATTTGAAGATAGGTTGATAGTGTATGAAGGGTGCAAGCTCACCAACACCAACATTCTTCCCCCTCCATCCCATCTCATTCTAATGTTGAGCTTACCACCACCACTCAAAACCCCCCATGAATTGAGAATAAAATACCTTAAATCCCTTCACAAACATCTACATTAGTATATAGTATCTATAATAATAATGCCATCTTAGTTGCAAACACCTCTATTCTTATCCCAAGCAATAGTGCACATAATCAAAGAAACTTCTAAGCCTAAGATTCCATCTTGCAACCAAATGATGTAGTCAAGGGAGAGAGAAGAGTAGTCATATAAACATAAAATCATTCAAGAGTCTAAGTCATTTCCCTCTTGAAGATATATCTAAAATAATGTGCAGAAGGAGAAGATGATGATTATTGAGGACACGTAGCTGAATGAAAGAAATGATGGATAAATGTGATATCTCTTGAAGTCACTCCAATAATATCCTATACCACTCCTTGAAAAGGTAAGAAAATAAAATTAGGTTGAATTTCTAGTTGATGATGATGATTTGAATTAGATTGAAGATGAGCTTGTCCTTGGGATACCCCTTGGCAATGAGGGAAACCATTCAACCTTCAAAAAATTAGAAGATGATGAGATATAAGGATGTGATAAAACACAAAAGAGAGATTATTCCATTGGATAAGTTAAATATGAATTCTAAGACATCCTAGATGACTTGGAAGTTTCCCTTCATCATTTAAATCCTAAAGATCTTATAAAATTAGTGAAAGAAAGTTGCATACCAACCAATAAGGATGAGTAATTCTGAGAGCATAAAAATTTATATAGTGGTTGTTGAGGATGAAGGAGTTTCAAATGATCAAGAAAGTGATTTTTTTGAAATTATGGGGGCAAGTTACTCTCTCTTTGAAGAATTTTATGAGCTGGTTGAAGTTTAAGAAGCCAATGTCATCAATCAATAAAGGTGTACACCTTTAAGTATACCAATACAAAAAGCTATCCTATATGAAGATGACTTTTTTAAAGTATTAAAACAAGGTTACCAACCGATTATTTCACCTATAGATGCCTCTCCACTCTTATAGGATAGGATTGAACTTAAGCGTCATCAAGGAAGCATCAATCAAGATCCACCTATTCTTGAAAGAAACCCTCTAGGCATACAACAAGATTTATTTCAAACTACCCAACATGATCAAGAGTATTATATGAATGAGGTATAATTAATTATGTTCATATAAGTAAGATGAGTTTAATAGGAGTATGATTTGGTGCTTGACTCACCCAACCAATCCATACACCTGAGAGTTGATCAAGATGATCCATCTACATTATTAAGAGGCCATGAGCATAATAATATCTTCAACTACAAGTGGGAGTCTTCATGTAGTAGATAGTATATAATTAGACTCCTATAATCATATACCAAATTTAATTTATGGATCTAACTTGATCAAAGGAGTTTTTCTTTTGATCCTAGAGGAGAGATGAGGAGTGTTTTAGTTAGTAGTTTCTTATCATGCTTTAATAAGTGTCAGTATAAGTTTTTAGAGAGTTGCCTTGTTGACTTGTCATCCTTTTTAGGTGTATTTCTTAGGTGTAGGTGTTATTACTTTGTTTTCCTTGTTTTGTCTTTCTATTTTTGTAATCGTAAGAGTGTCTAAGGTACAAATTGCTTAGAATTATAAGGAGGGTCTATTAAGCTATACCGTTATGCTTGAGTCATCATGATCATGAGGAAGGTCTATGTTCTCTTAACCAGTAGGCTAGTCACCCCTTAGAGTCACCAAAAATATTGAGATTTTGGCCTCACAAGGAAAAATCTTAACCCCTAACATTAAAATATTTTGGTGACAACCATATTAGCCTTTTTATAGTGATTTTATACTTGGTCATGTCATCATTGATCTTATCTTGAGCCTTGATAGTTTGGATGATAAGTGTCACTAGTGTGCCATAATTTCATGCTTGAATACCTTATGTCATCAATGTCTTGAATCTTTTGGTGAGGTGATAATGGTCTTTGTGAACTTGGAGTGAGTAAATAGAATGTCAAGATGTCTTTGAAGTCTATTAAAGGTGTTTATACATTATTTGAGACCATAATATGAGAATCAATAGTGTATTCAAGTTCATTGTTAATGATACACTCATATAAGCCCATTTAGTACCTCAACTTACCCTTATAACCATTAATACCACTCAAAATACTTCATATAGGTATATTTTGCATTATAAAACCTTAGAAAGGGGAAGTATTTTGATTAATTTCATTAAAACAGGTCTTAAAAAGGTATTATTCATGCCATACTACCACCGCCATATGTTTCATAACCTTAAAAGCCCATTTCGAGACCCACTCACACCTTTACATTTGTGAAATGAGCCCCATATGCCAAATTGTGACCCTTCCCCTTCCTCTTGAATATTTCTTGTTTTAAAATGGTCTATTAGCTTATGATCCCTCCAATATTTCCTTGAAATGGTAGATCAAAGTTAGATATTCAAAGAAAATGTAGGAAAAAACACTTTTTTAGTAGTTTTTGTACTTGTATAAAATTGTATAGACTATACCTTATAGAAGAGTATTCTATTCTTAAGTTGGAGTCATCCTAGGTCCTTAAAACAAGTTTCATGGTGAAAGGATATCAAATAGACCCAAAACCGGTCTTTCACTTCATCTACCTTCTTTAAAAGGGCAAATATCTCTTCATGATTATGTTTAAAGCATACAATGAAGAGAGAACAGAGGTCCAGTCCCTTAACTAAGGGAATTACACTTAATTAACTTCCATTCATGGGTTTTTGTTTTTGGATTGACCCCCTAATCTTTATGAACATTCCTTAATAACTTAGGGAATCCATATACCATCTTTATCTACAAAGTCCAAGTGGAAGAAAATGGTTTTGAGGGATCCTAAAATTATCTACTCAAAACAAAAAATGATCATGTTTACTTAGGTCTTGAAGGAGACTTTCATGTAATTTTAAGGGTTCAGATCAAATACTTGAGCTATTAGAACTAAGAAACATCTAAACTAGTATATTTTGTAGGTAGACTTAGGAAGTGAATAAAGTATTGAATTTTCTCATCAAAAAGAGTTGGAAGTGTTTAAGGATTTTTTAAGTGCTCCAAAATTTTACATACCTCCTTGATTATGTTTGGTATCAAAAATTGCCTCTTATTCATCTCAAGCTATCTTTAAGGAGGAGTTCATATGCATTTTAGGTTCATTATATGGTGAACATTGTATATTGTTTAGTGGTACCTTCAAATATTTCAAACACAACCAAGGATATGAAATAAGGTGTTAGAGTCATCATATGTCATCATCATGTCCTTCTAAAAAAGTCTCTTGACCTCCATTAAAACATAATAGGACCAGATTCCATCATCCTTACCTCTAATCTCACTTAGTTTTATCAGATATTAAGTTTTCTTAGCCAAAACTAAGGTTCTTCAGATATTCCTAGGTTCCTTTTTGTAACTACATATACATTTTCTTGGTCTCCAAATCACCATGTTTTCATTGGGTTATGTATTAGGGTATTCAAGGTTATTATAGTGTGTAATGGGTGGCTTTCCATACCTCATTTCATGTCATATTCATACCTTTGTCATTAATGTGGTTTTTATTACCATTACACTATATTCCGTCCCTATTTTCCATCATTAAAGCCCCAAATCACCCCATAGTCACCCTACTTTACCCATCCATCCTTCATCCAAAGTTTGAACAATGTCAATACACCTATACACCCTTGGTAACCATTATAGGTCATAAGATCATGGAGGATATACATATATAGGTCATATATCTAGTGAAGTAACAAAATAACACCTGTAACTAGTCATTTGAGTCTATTGTAGTATAAAAGTCTCCAAAACATTATGTGTGAACCACTTATGGGCATAATAAATGGTGTAATTAAGATAATTAATAGCTCTCCAAGATAGAATAAAATGTGAGTCAGGTCATTAGGAGGTTTCAAATGTCTCTAAACACCGTACTCTATTAGAGACTAATCTCTTAAACCCCTATGATAGTCAATACATGTAGATGAATACATATAATAATGTTTGTGAATATTGACATTTCCATATTGCCTAGGCTAAGAGATAGTGCTCATGAAAGAAAGGACAAATTCATCACTAAGGAGGATGGAAAATTTTAGTAGTCACCACATATAAGGAAGTAAAATAATAGCATACATAAGAGGGAATGTACAATCCTAATTTAAGATGGTATATTTTGATCAAAACCCTATTTGAATGGGTGAAAGATGATAGGAAGGATCAACAACACCATGAGTTCACTCAAGATTATGAAGAACCATGAAGGAATTTAATGAATAATGAGATAGAGAAAAAATGGTTAGTTAAATGTAGACATATCAAACTCAACCATAAGAAGCATGGACATAGTTAAGGCTCTTTTAGTACATATGCAGTATTGTACTGCCAAGATTGAGTCCTTAAAGAATTAAAAAAGTGTGAAGTGAAGAAGAAGAATCCAAAAAATATGACCATGTTTTCCTATAAGATATGTATATGTAAAGTCACTTTCAATTGGAATGTGTTTGGTTAGACTCTAAGCATTAACTTATAGGTCTATGACTAATACATGAGGTTATTTTACATGTTTGAAGGACAAAAATAAGATAGAGGGGTTTCAAGGAAAATGTGTATGTTGAGGGTTATATTCCTTGTAAAATAATACTTAGGATGACCTCTATTAATTACTTAATTTAGTAAACTGCAGACCCAAGTTGAGTCAGACTTAAGTGTTAAACACATAGACATATAGAAATAGTCATATGTATATAACTAGTTTTGAGTAAAGTTAGCATACTTGAAGCTCCACAAGGGTGATCATACTTTAAAAATTTATATAGAATATAATTATCAATAGAATTCTATTTATTTCATCTTCAAGGTCATACAAACAACAAAGATAATCATTATCTTATCTTAGAGTTCCTATAGTAACTCAGATAGTCTATAATGAGACCAAGTAGTCATTTGGAAAATTTGAAGCTAAAACCAATAATTTGAAATTAATTTAAGGGTTTTGAGGTAATGAGATAGACCTATACTTTTAAGTTACAACACTCATGTCTTGATTTAAAATTCCCTTGAGGGATGATAATACAAATAGACTTAGGAAGGTCCAATGGTGACTTAAACAGGCTTGTGTCTAACTATAGAATTTTTTATTGTGTTAAGTATTGTATATGAATCTATGGGAATCATAAGAATGTTTTCAAGGTGTCAAATACTTTGTATAAGGTAGGGATATTCTTGATTAAGGCTTTAGGGTTTCATAATCATGAGTGTGCCTAAACACTAAGGTGATTATTTGTAGTATATAAGGATTGGATTGAATAGAGATTTAGAAATTATGATGTGATAAAAGCTCAAATCATGAATGGATTTATAAGCCTCAAACATCATTAAAATAATTAGAGAAATATATTTTAGACCTATACCTTCATCAAACACATAGAATAGTAAGGGAATCGACATGTATACATGTAAAGTAATGAAGGTAGAGTAGTATCTTGAGAAGATATGGTATTTGATTAAGTTAAAAATAGGTGAGAAAAAAATTTTCATGCTAGGTTTATTATCTCAAATAACCAAAGACATTTCATACCCCTTAATCTCAATTAAGGCTTGTCAAGTCTACAGCCAGTCTTGAAGCCTCAAAGCTCCACTATCACATGAATGCAATATTATACTCTCCTCAAAAAATTTGAAACCAAGGTGAGGTGTGGGATGATTAATTAACTCCTATGTATATGTTTACAAAAATGTAAAAACATAAAAGGTTCAATTTGAGCCTTAATGGATAGATCAAGGCACATAGTCCTAAAGAGTCATTTGAGGCCCCTATCCAAATGATTGTATCTCCCATCATAAAAGGGTTTATGTAAAATAATATTAGTGGTAAATAAGGACCCTAAAAAAATTTAAATCCATTTAAATTTGAGTAGGAATTTGGGGCCTACCTTCATGAACAAAGGTTAAGAATGTTAGCCTATTCAAATTATCTACAGAAGGAGACAAGCTAAATTTTCTACATACTTATATTGATTGATATTTTTCATGGGATATTGATATTATAATAGGATATAGAGGGGTAAATTTACCTAAAATATATGGTATGATTTTTTTTATGGGTCCATGATCTATAAATCATTGCTAAGAGTACTCGGCACACAAAATATCCCTAAAACCCTAAATAGACCTAGTTTTGGAAAAGTTACTATTTTGTCATCCTAACATGCTAGAATCACTTGAAAATAAATTGTAACATAAATATCACTCAGATAGGAATCCACCCATGGCATTGAGTTGTATTAATAGAGTATGAAAGTGTTAAAAATCTATACTTTCCCAAGGAAATGAGCAGAAAGAAGGGTACATGATAGTTTAGGATGATTCTAATCGTTAGAGAGGATGATTCAAATCATTGGAGAGGATGGTTTTGGACCTTATTCATTTTATAAATTTATTAAATTTTAAATTATTCACCTATAAAGTTCTCTACAGCTCATATCTAAATTGTTTGTCTATAGAAATAGAAGAGATGGAGAGATAGTGAGCTAGTTTGATACCATTGCAAATGTTTCCAACCAAAAATGGATGATGGTATGATGAATGATGTTGTTTTATACATAATATACCTGAATATATAGGTTCTCAAGATTTCAAATAGGTCTTTCATGACTACCAAGCTTCAAGAATTAGGCTACTAGGCCTAATTAGCCTATTTGCCCTATTTGCCAACAATAGAGTTAAAAATTGGCATAGAGGAGATAATGAAGAGATTAAATTCAGGGTATAATTCCATGTAACTAATTATTTTAATTGGTAAAATGTACACTTCATGGAAATTAGAAATATAAGGGAGTTTTGAAGTCTTTGTCCACCTAGTGGGATGCTTAATGCCTCATGGAGGTTAATTACACTCCATTTTCACTTGGTAAATGACATTAGAGGGGTGATGGACTATTTCAAGCATGGTAAAAATTTATATTAAAGTAAATAAATAGAAATATACCTCCATTATCTCCACCCCTATGATAGAAAGATCTATTTAAAGTACCAATGCATGGAAGGAACTGCTTGTAACTAATGAAATTGATCTATGAGTTGACTATGGTCATTTATGACCCATTATCCAATTTTACATGAATTTTTTCTCCCCCTTTCTCTTATATAGGTCTTAATTCCTTGATTTGTATCCCTCAATTAGGTGTAGAAAATCTCTATCAAATTTAACTTGTATTCCTTTGAATCAATAGAAGAATACTCGAAGATATCTTGGTTTAATGCTAGTGTGCTTCATGAGAGTTGATTTGAATAATGTATGATTATTATTATCATATATAGGTCCTTTATTAAAACTAAATTTATATTATTAGTCTATGTAGGTTGTATGAAGTGGCATAAGCTAATAATGTCTTATACAGATCTAGACTTTTATCCTTCAAGTTACAAAAATCTCACTCAAAATTCATATAAAAAATTCATGCTTAGAAAATTATCATGAGGTATGATTATTTTTAATATTCATGAGGTTAATTAGTGTATTTAAAGGATATAATAATAGAGGATCTTCAATCATTGGTGTATCACCACTTTCATGTTGGTTTTATTACCATTTTTTAATCTCATTTCCATTTTCATCACAACATGTTTAGGTCTTAAGGAGAGTATTTAAGTGAAAATTTAGGTTAGATAGGCACATAAAATAGAGGTTTGACCCACATTTTAGTTATCCTATAGGTCACTCTAATATTTTTTTATGTTTAATTTATATGTGAACAATCTTTCTCAAGAAGGGTGCTGCATAGGTAATTAATAGTTTTGGCATGCCTGGTGGGATGACCTTTCAAGTGCCTTGAAGAATTCCTTGGAATCCTTGGAAGACATTTGTAAGTTAAGGACATTAAGTATAAATATTTGTATTCATCTTAGAGAGTTTCAAGTACCACATTAGTATAGTTGTAGTCATAAATTCATAACAAATTTCATGACAAGTCATCACTTCAAGGGTAAGAAAGGTTATTATTCAAATTTTCATTGTTATACATGTGCTTAATGAGGATTCATAGATGTATATGGAGCATAATTATGTTTTTCAATCCATTATGAATAGGCCCAATATCTATTCCAACTTCATCATGATCCCTACTAACCCTATTCTTATTCCTATTATCCATATATCCACCCTTGTTAGCCCCATTATGAATCCCCTTATTATCACTCCTATTTTGAGCCTCATCTACCTCCTTAATAGTCTAGTTGTCAATATGATTAGTCATAGTAACACCATGACACTCTTGACTAGCCTACTCATGCCCCAAGTTAATCAGTATCTAGCCTTAAATAAACCCTATTGGACCATGAGAGGCATATGGTAAACATTGACACATTAAAAGGGTATGGGAAAGAAATTCCCAAGCATGTCATTGAGGGTTTTATAGTTTCATTGCAATAGGGAAAAAGAGACTACTCATTTATCATGATGAAGGGTCACTCAAGGGGAAATAATGATATGTTAAATATAGAATGTCTAATTTCCAAATTTATAGATAGGTTGATAGTGTATGAAGGGAAATAGGTTAACCAACACCAACATTCTACCCCCTCCTCCACACCATGTTAGTCTCATGATGAGTTTCCGATCACCCCTCAAAATCTCTCATTGAGTATCAATGCCCTTAGATCCCCCTGTAGTTATCCCTAACTTTCCCATCATTGAAATATATCCAAGGGAGAATACAAGAAGGAAAAGTATACATCAAAGGAACTAGTCATCAAGAGCAAACTGTTGATCAGTCAGGGCTTGATTTTGAAGCCTACCATGACAAAAATATTAATGATGTAGATAAGTATCTACATCAGTCTATAGAATCTAAAATAAAAATACCATATTAGCTAAAAAACATATATATTCATACCCTAATCAATAGTACACAAAATCAAAGAAACTTCTAAGCCTAAGTTTCAATCTTAGAACCAAGTTGTAAAGTTAAGGGAGAGAGAATAGAAATCAATCAAACATAAAATAATCAAAGAGTCTAAGTCATTTCCTTATTGGAGATATATCAAAAATAATGTGTAAAAGGAGGAGATGATGATTATTGAGGACAAGTAGATGAATGAAAGAAATGAACGATGTATGTCATCTCTCTTAAAGTCACTCCAATAATATCCTACACCACTCCTTGAAAAGGTAAGAAAAGAAAATTAGGTTAAATTTGGAGTTTATGATGATGACTTGAATGAGCTTGAATATGATCTTGTATTTGGGACACCCCTTGAAAAGGAGGGAAACCATTCAACATTCAAATATGTAGAAGATGATGAGTTATAGGGATATGATAAACCAGAAAAGAGAGATGATTATATTCAACAAGTTGAAGATGATTTCCAGGACCTCTTAGATGACATTACAGTTTCCCTTCTTCATGTAAATCCTCAATATCTTGGATAAATTGTGCTAAAAATTTATAGACCAGTCAATGAGGATGGAGAACAAAGCAACTCTAAGAGATTATAAATTAATCTAGTGGTTCTTAAGGATGAAGGAGTTTTAAAAGATTAGGAAAATAATTTATTTGTCATTATAGGGGAATTTTACACTTTCCTTGAATCTTGTTGTGAGTTGTTATAAGTTGAATAAACCAATGTCATCAATCAAGAAGGGGGTAGACCTTTACTTATTCCAATACAAGAAGATATGCTATGTGAAGATGACTTGTTTGAAGTGTTCAAATAATGTTATCATGACCTTATTTCACCTGTAAATACCTATCCACTCTTGGAAGATAGGATTTAACTTAAGTGGCCTCAAATAACCATCCATTAAGATCCACCTATTCTTAAAATCAACCCTCTAGGCATACTACAAGACTTGTTTCAAAATGCACAACATGATCAAGAGAATTATATGACTAAGGAATAATTTATGATGTTGATGCAAGGAAGATGAGGGTGGGAGGAGTATGATTGGGTGATTGACTAACCTGACCAATCCATAAACCTGAGAGTTGATCAAGAGGATCCATCTACCTTCTTAATAGGCAATGATCATGATATTATCTTTAGTTACAAGTGGGAGCCTTCATGTAAGAGATAATAGATAATTTCACTCTTATAATAAAATACCAAATTGAACTCATGGAGCTGACTTTATTAAAAGATTTTTCCTTTTGATCTATGAGGAGAGATGAGGAGTGTTTTATTTGGTAGTTTCTTATCATGCTTTAATTAATTTCAACACAAGTTTGTAGATAGTTGCCTTGTTGTCTTTTTGTCCTTGTTAGGTGCGTTTTTTAGGTGTAGGTATTTCCTTTGTTTTCCTTATTGTGTCTTATTTTTTTATTTTATTCCTAAGAGTGTCAAAAGGTACAAATTTATCTAAATTTTAAGGAGGGCCTATTAAACTATAATGTTATGTTTGAGTCATGATAATCATGAGAAAGTTTTGGGTTCTCTTGACCAGCAGGCTTGTCACCCCTCAGAGTCACTAGAAATGTTGAAATTTTGGCCTCAGAAGGGCAAATGTCAACCCCTAACATTAAAAATTTGTGGTGACAACCATCCTAGCCTATTTATATTGATTTCCTACCTTATCATGTCATCATTTATCCTATCTTGAGTCTTATTAGTATGGATGAGAAGTGTGACTAGTGTCTCATAGTTTCATGATTAAATCCTTTATGTCATAAATGTCTTGAGTCTTTTGGTGATGTGATAAGGGTCCTTGTGGTCTTGGACTGAGTAAACAGAATGTCAAGATGTCTTGTAGGTCTAGTAAAGGTGTTTATACATTGTTTGAGGCCATAATATGAGAATCAATAGTGTATTCATGTTCATTATTCATTATACACTCATCTAATCCCATTTAACATGTAATCTCACCCTTAGATTCATCAATACCACTCAAAATAATTCATATAAGCCTATTTTGCTTTATAAAACTTTAGAAATGGGAAGTATTTAGATTATTTACATTAAAAGGGGGTCTTAAAAAGGTACTATTCATGCCATACTACCACCACCATACATTTCATAACCTTAAAAGCCTATTTTAAGAGCCACTCAAACCTCTCCATTATTCAAATGGGCCCCATATGCCAAATTTTGACCCTTACTCTTGGATATTTATTATTTTAAAATGATCTATTAACTTGTGTTCCCTCCCATCTTGCCTTAAAATGGTGGATCAAAGTCATTTATTTAAAGAAAATGAAAAAACACATTTTTTTAGGAGTTTTTTATACTTGTATAAAACTGTATACACTGTAGCATATAGAAGAGGATCATATTCTTCAATTGGATTCATTTCAAGTGCTTTATACAAGTTTCATTGTGAAAGTATATCAAATAGATTCAAAACTAGTCCTTTACTTCATCTACCTTCTTTGAAAGATCGAATAACTCTTCAAGTTTATGCTTAGACCATATGGAGAACAGATAATGGAGGTCCAAGCCCTTCGCTAGGGGAAGTACACTTAGTTGTCTTCCAACCATGGGCATTTATTCTTGGATTGACCCCCTTAGTTTTATGAACATTGATTAAGAACTTAAGTAATTTGTACACCATCTTTATTTGTATAGGCTAAGTAGAATAAAATGGTTTTAAGGGATCCTTAGCTTGTTTTCTCAAACCAATGATGGATCATGTTTACTCAAGTCTTGAAGGAGCCATTAATGTAATTTTAAGGGTTTGGATCACACATGTGATTTTGTATAACCATGAAACATACAAACTAGTATAGTTTGTAGGTAGACCTAAGAAGTGAATAGAGTCTTGAATGTTCTCATCACAAAGAGTTGGAAGTGTTGAAGGATTTTTTGAGTTCTCCAAGATATTCCATGCCTCCTTTCTGAAGGTTGTTTTCCACAATGGCCTATTATTTATCTCAAGGTGTCTTCAAGTAAGAGTTCATATGAATTTAAGGTCTACTCTATGGTGAACATTGTATACTATTTAGTAATGACTTTAGATCTTTCAAGCATAACCAAGGATATGAAATAAGGTGTTGAAGTCATCATATGTCATCATCATTCCCTTGTGAACAAGTATTTTGACCTCTATGATATCCTCATAGACTTATAAACCATCCTTCTTTCCACCAAGCTCACTCAGTCAGTTTTAATAGATATTAAGGTTTCTTAGCCAAAACTAAGGTTTTCTCAATGATTCTTAGGTTTCTTTTTTTAACTACATATGCATTTATCTGGTCTCCAAATCAACATGTTTTCATTGGTTTATGTGTTAGGATCTTCAAGATTATTTTAGTATGTATTGGGTGGTTTTCCATACCTCACTTGATGGAATATTCATACCTTTTTCATTCATGTGGTTTTAATTACCAATACACTATATTCTAGCCATGTTTTCCATGATTCAAGCCCTGAATCACCCCATAGTAACCTCCTCCCATTCATCCTTCATCCCAAGTCTTAACCATATGAATACAAATATACACCCCTAGTAACCATAAGAAGTCATAATATCATGGTGGATAAACATATCTATATTTCATATATATATATTGAAGTAACAAACAAACACCTATAGCCAGTCATTTGAGTTTATTGCAATATAGGAGTCTCTAAAACATTATGTCTGAACCACTTAGGGGCATAATAAATGGTGTAATAAAGAGAATAAATCTCTTTAAAAGATAAAATAAATTATGAGGTAGGTCATTATGAGGTTTTAAATGGATCTAAATATTGCACTCTATTACATACTAATCTCTCAAACCCCTATGATAGTCAATACATGGAGATGAATACATATAATAATGTTTGTGAATATTGACATTTCCATCTTGCTTAGGCTAAGGGATAGTGTTCATCCAAGAAAGGAAAAATTACACACTAAGGATGAGGTAAAATTTCATTGGTCACAACATACAAAGAAGCAAAATAACATCATACACAAGAGGAAACCTATAGTCTTAGTCTAAGATGGGATCTTTTGATTAAAACCTTGCTTTAAGGGATGAAAGATGATAAGTAGGATTAACAACACCATGAGATCACTCAAGGCCATGACTAAACATGAAGAAATTGAATGGAGATTGAGATGGAGAAAATAAGGTTAGGAAAAGGTATACATCTCAAATGCAACCCTAAGGAGCATGAGTATAGTTAAGGCTCCTTTTGAGCATATGTAGTAATGTACTCCCAAGATGGAGTCTTTAGAGAATTGAAAAAGTTTGAAGATAATAAGATGAATGTAACTAATATTACCATTTTTCCTTAGAATATAGGGAGTATCAATTCACTTTTAAGTTTAATATGCTTAGTTATAGCTCTAAGCAATAACCTATAGGTCTTTGACTAATACATGAGGTTATTTTACATGTTTGAATGGTAACAAGAAGATAGAGGGGTTTCAAATAAAATGTGTAAGTTGAGGATTATATTAATTATGAAAAACTTATTAGGCTGACCTCTAGTCATTACTCAATGGATTAAAATCCACACACATGCCCAAACATACCTAAATGCCAAAAACATAATCATACAAACATAATCATATGCAGATAAACAATTTTAGGGAATGTTAGCAGTCTTGAAGCCTCCACAAGGGTGATAATACTTTAAAAATTGTCACAAAATATAAGTGTTAGTGGTAAAATACATTTATGCCACCATAAAGGTCATACAACTAGTAGAGACAATCAATATATTATCTTACAGCTCCTATAGTCACTTAGACAGTCTACAATGAGACCAAGTAGTCATTTGGAGGGTTTGAAGCTAAGACTAAGAATTTGGACTTAATGAAGGGTTTTGAGGAAATGAAAGATATCAAGTAAGGGTCTTAATATACTTTTAAGTGAAAACACTCTAGTCTTGAGTCAAAATACCCTTGAGAGATAGCAATATAAATAGACCTACAAAGATTTAATGTAGACTTGAATAAGCCTATGTCTAAATACAAACTTTTTGATTGAATTAAGTAGTATGTAAAGAGATAATTGCATCATAATAAGGTTTTCAAGTTATCAAATACTTTAGACAAGGCAAGGACATTCTAGATCAAGCCTTAGGCTTTCACAATCATGACTTTTCCTAAACCCTAAGGTGATTGTGTGTAGTATGAAATAATTGAATTGAATGGAGACTTGGAACTAAGGATGTGATTAACTATAAGATAATAAATGGAGTTATAATCCTCCACCATAATTATGAAAAATAGATAAATATATTTTAGACCTTTGCCTTCATCAAACACATAGACTAGTAAGGGAACCTACAAGTAGCCATGTAAAGTAATGAAGGCAAAGTAGTATATTGAGTAGCGAGGGTAGTTTCTTAAGGTGAAAATAGGGGATAAATAGTGTTTCCTGATAATATTGAGTCTCTCATGAAACAATATACCTTTCAAACCCATGAATTTCAATTAAGGCATGTTAATATAAATCTAGTCTTGAAGCCTAGAAGCTCCACCATCACATGAAGGCAATATTAGACTCTCCTAAGAAAGTGTGACACCATGGTGAGGTCTAGGATGATGAATCACATCCTATCAAGAAGGTTTCAAGTAGGTAAAAAAATAATCCCATAAGGTTTAGATTGAATCACATAATCCCATATAGTCATTTGAGGCCCCTGTGTAAATGCTTGTATCTCCAACTACAAATTGGTTCTAGTCAAATGTTCTTAGTGGGAAATTATTACCATAAAACACTTTAAATCTATGGAAATTTGAGAAAGAATTAGTTTCCCACCTTTATGAACAAAAGTTAATAATGTTAGACTATTCAAATTACCTATAGGAGACAAGCCAACTTCTCTATGTACCTATCCTAATACTTCTTTTACATGGGATATTTAGCTTATTAGAGGATTTAGAGTGGTTAATTTACATAAAATCTATGTTAGGATTTTTTGGTTTAGGTGTCCATACTCCATGAATCATTGCTAAGAGTACTGGACACCCAAAAGCTGTAAGCAGACCCATTTTTGGAAAACATGGTATTTTGGCATCCTAGGACCTTATAATCACCTAAAAATCACATGTAACATAAATAACTCAAAGAATACTCCACAGATGGCATTAATTTTTATAGATAGTATAGAAGTGTCATAAATCTATACTTTCCCAAGGAGATGAGCATAAATAAGGGTACAAGATAGTTTAAGATGATTCCAATCTTTGGAGAGGATGGTTTTGGACATAATTAATCTTTCAAGTCTTGACATGTCAAAGGATTCACCATTAAAGGTATCTAAAAATCATCTCCAAACTACCAGTCTACAAAAATGGAAGATACGAAGACACAGCCAACTAGTTTGACACGATTACAAATGTTTCCTACCAACATGGGGTTATCTTATGATGAATTATGGTTTTTAGACATAATATTATTACATCTATATGTTCTCAAGCTCTCATATAGTCTTTCATGACTAAAAATCATGAACAATTAGTCGATAAGGCCCAATTGGCCTATTTGTGAATAAGAGAGTTCAAAATTAGCATAAAGGGGATAATAAAGAGAGTTAATGTAGAGTATAATGAAATTTAACTAGTGATTTGAATGGGTCAAATTCACACTTCATGGAATGTAGAGAGAGGAGGAAATTTCAAGGCTAGGTCCACATGAGAGGGTTAGTGGGTTACTCAACACCTCATGGAAGTTAATTACACTCTAATTGCACTTGGTAACTGACATTGGTGGGATGATGGAATATTTTGTGCATGGTAAAAATTTAGAGGGATTTAACTAAAGTTGAATTATCCTCCATTATCTCCACCCCTATGCCAAAAGGAGTAATTGAAAGCACCAATGCATAGAAGGCGCTAGAGTGGTTGCTTATAATTGATGAAATTGATGTATGAGTTGACTATGGTCATTTATGAACCCTTATCTACTTTTCCATGCCACTTTTATCCTCCTCTATATTTTGATTTACTATATATATAGGCCTTAAATCCTTTATTTGTATCCCTTGTCTAGGTGTATCAAAAATCCACCAAAATTACATTATACTCCTTTTAATCAATAGAAGAATACTTTCATATTTCTTGGTTGGATGTTAGTGTGCTTCACGAGAGTTTATTTTCAAAATGTATGATTGTTATTATCATTTTTAGGTCATTTCATGAACCTAACTTTAGATTATTAGTCTATGCAAGTTGTATGAAGTGTTGGTAAGTGGAGGTGTTTTTCAAGTGTCATAAGCTAATAATTTCTTCTGCATATCTAATATTTTATCCTTAAATTTGTATAAGTCTCACTCAACCTTAATATGAAACTTTCATTATTAAAACATTATCAATAGGTATGATTAGTTGTAATCTTTGTCAATTTCAATAGTGTGTTTAAAGGATAGATTAAGAGATGATATTCAATCATTGGTACATTACCACTTTAGTGTAGGTTCTATTACCATTTTTTATCTCTTTTCTCTTTTCATCACAACATGTTTACATATTAGAGAGAGTATTAAAGTGAAAAATTAGGGGATCTAGCCACATAAAACTATTTTTTTGACTTGCATTTTAGGTAGCCCACAGACTATAAGTCACTCCAATGTTAGTTTAGGTTTGAGATGGATGTGAACAATCTTCCTTAAGAAGGGTATAACCTAGGTACCTAACACTATCAACATGGAAGATTAGGGTTTAAACATAAAAATAAACATAACAGGTCATATATAGAGATAAATAAATCATGCATATGGGAACTTTCTTGTTAAACCTAGACATAGGCGCACTAAGAAGTTTGGAATAGCTCTCTATATAGGATAATACCACCAAAATATGGATACTATCACCATATGGTGATACTGTCCAATTAGGTTGATACTATCCAAGAAGGGTTTTGACACATGGATCCTATTTTTAGCACATAGATTTTTTTTTTATTTTACTCTATATCTTCCATATCTCCTATTTCAATCATTTTCTAGTTAAGTTCTTATTTATATTATTTATTATTATTTTTATAAAGGTCAAATTAAGTCAATTCTATTATAGATTAGTGAATGTATTTATTTCATATTTATAACCTAATTTAATATAATCATAATCATTAACAACATAGGATTTACATAACTCTAAGTCCTAAAAGGTTAAGACATTTGGAGAGCCTAACTTACTTCAAATATTACTAAAATCCTACCCTTAGCCTTATATGCTCTTAAGGTTTTTATCATTTTATTTTCTATGCTTAGATATTAGTTCTAAAATTTTATATTTGTTTTAGTATTTAATTCTTGTAATATTTCATAGATTAAATTTTCTTAAAGGTTCAAAATATCCAACAATTTATTTTCATACTTCTCAACTTACAATGGTAGAATTCAACAATCAATTTGATGAAAATGATAAGAGATAATTGAAAGATTTTTTTTCCAAACAATTATATATGACATATCACCTTGTCAATAACATCCATAATGAACTTCAAAAATCAAATAATGGTCAATATTCTACTCCCTGGATAACAACATTGTTACACCTACTTTGGGTCCAACTCATCTTATACAACAACCTATTTTTACTTGACAACCTTCAGTGGAAGATACGCCTCCTATGGTTAGTTCATCCTCTCAAGATGTACAATCCCTTATGCATGAGATTCATTTTCTATAGGCTAATGTGTTACATCTTGAGTAGGGAGCTATGAGGCCATCACATACCTTAGATTCTCATATTATTTTATGTACACCTTTCACACATCACATAGCAACAAATCCCTTTCCATCCATATTCATGGCACATAATATTACATTATATGATGGTAAGGCTGACCCATAACACCATATCTAATATTTAAACATAGCATGTTTGGACATGTTTAAAGATTGGATCTTGATTAATTTGTTCCCACATAGTATAAAGGACTATGTCTTATAGTGGTTTGATGATCTAATGAATCAGTATATCACCATATTTAATTTATTGGTAGATATATTTTTAGCATATTTATTAATTAACATCAGTGATAATATCTCATATGATCAAGCAATAAAACTAAGTAATATTTATAATGAGTCAATTACATAATATGTCTTGAAATATAAAACTATATTGGAAAAGATGACTAACCACGTGGAATATAGAGATATCCAAGACATATTCAAATAGAGCCTAATACTATAATTACATGAATTTATCTTATTTATGAAGGTTTGAACCTTCACATATTTATGCCACACATTGAAATAAATGGAAGTCAAGCTTCTCTCTATAAGTAAACTAAAATATAAAAGTGTATCAAAATCAACAACTAAGAATTATAATAAGACCCAATACAAAGTAAGGGCCACTAAAAACAAGAGTGATCTAAAGGCCATAGTTAACACAACTTCAAATCCATTTCCTCACCTAGTTTTATGATCTCCTCCATGAAGAATTTTCACTAACCTTCCAGAATCACTGGCACATGTTTTACAATAGCTACTAAAATGCAATGTCATATCTCTCCCTCCCATCAAATAGGTTGATACAAATTGGCCTTTTCCAAAAATCTATGATTCTAAAGAATTTTGTGAATATGATAGGGCAACATGACATACTACAAACCAATATGTCACCTTGAAACATAATATACAAGATTTGATAGAGGCTAACATAATTGATGTGGGAACACCCACAAAGGCACCCAAGTTTCAATATATATAAGCTAAGGCATTGAAAATATTATAAGATCTATTTCCCAATCATAAAATAAATGAGGCAGGGGTCACTTTAGGTGTTCATTACATGTATCAAACACATACCCAAATAACATCATACCACACTACTATAAAGGATGCACACTCCCTACATAATATCATTGTTGTGTATCATAATATATTATGAACTAGACTAATCACCAATTTATTAGAGCAAGGTATTATTGATGTTAATTCATATTTATATGCCCTCTTTATAGCCTACATAGAACATCATCCTATTCAAAGTGTTATGGTTGAAAATGGGTCAAATATTAACATATGCACTATCACACTTATAGAATATTTGAGGTAATCAAATTAGGATATTTATCCTATAGAAATAGTTATTTGTGGTTTTAGTGGCCATGTTCAGAGCTCCATTGGGGAGATTATACTTCCAATATAGGTTATACCAACACATGTGGCCACTAGATTCTTAGTGTCACCTATTATAAGCATATTTACCATGTTATTAGGAAAGTCATGGATATATAATATGTAAACCATCCCATACCTCATGCACATATGCCTCAAATATATACATGTTAATAAAATTATCATAGTTGAGTGTCATTCATATGAGTATCCTCTACTTATCCCATAAGAAGTCACACCATAGTTACAAGTTACAGTACATATTAGAGTTCCTATTAGTACACCTTATATTTTAGTTAAGCCACCAGTGTAGGTGAGGTTTACTCCTACAATTTTACCATGTACACATACTCTCCCATGGATACCATTATTAGAGATACACCTATGTAAAAAATATGTTATATATTTTAGAGGGCCTCCATATACTCCTTTTCTTTTGAGATTAGTATTATTGAGTTCTTATAGTTATTAGCATAGGGAATATATGCTAATTAAAACATATTCTACCAGATGGGTCCATAAGACCCCTACAATTCATAAGATACCCCAGTCATTTTCATAGATTCTTATCACCATTTTGTAGGTAGTGTCAACTATAGATCACTTAGTGCAACATGTTATAAGACCTTAGTTACCTTTTCATACAAAATGCATGATCACCATTCATTTATTTGACATAGGCCACATTGATATTGAGTATCCCATGAGACTCATTGATTAGTATTGTTCTTACCTTCTTTTAAATATTTTACTTATTTATCTATCCTTGTAAATAGTTTCATCTTAATATTGCTTACACATATCTTATATACAAAAAATTTAAAAAAAAAATACAATATGTCAAAAACACAAAAACATTTAAATACTTTCTTAGACAATTAAAATTATAGACTATATGCATTTCCATGTTTACATTTATTATATTTTCTAGACACCACATATGTTAGTTATCTTAGTACAGTCAATTTTATCATACATACATGTTTCACTGGTTCTTGTCAAGTTCTTGTAGATTAATATAAGACTTAGGTCCACTATATCAATATATATTTACTACTATCTACCCACTAGGGGCATACACATAGATACATGGGTTCTTTATTGTACACATTCACCCATTTGGGTCACCCTATACACAATTTAAATTACTAGGTTACATGTTTCTAAAATCTTCATCATAGATTTAGAATTATTATATATTGATATTGATCATGCTACACATACTCATATTTTTTGTCTATTACTAATAATTTAGACTTAACCTATGTATATTTTATATCTTATATAGATTTGTACCACATGTTCATATATACTTTAATTTCTAGCTTTCCTAGTTTCAACTTAATTGTATCTATATGCATTTTCTATTTAAGGGAATTAGAATATGCCATTGTTATATGGATTTATGCCACTTATCTCCATCATATTTAATATTTTTACTATATTCCCATGTCCTTGTGTGTTCCTTATTTATTGTTTATGTGTACATTTGAGTATGCCCTTCCATATGGCTCTAAGCCAACATGTCCTTGTATGTATTGCTTTCTTATATTTAGTGACATGCCAATGTCCCTTGTATTAGGATCCTTGGCCTATTTTATGTTCTCATGTGTGTTCTATGTATAATTTTTTCTACGTGTCATGACCATGTCACTTGTCTCTTGATTTTTACACACTCTAGTTTTATATGTCATACCTCATGCATCTCCCATTCCTAATTGGATGTCATGATGGATACTTAGTTATTAATTAGATTTATTATTCATATACATTGTTATATCTATCTTGACAACATTATGAATGTTATATATAACATACATCACACATTACACACTTATGCTTATATTATCTTTCATTCTGATTTTATGTATGCACGTTATATTGGTTATTATGTATATGTCATATATTCTAAATCTAACACACATTTTGAAGAGATTTTTATTTTAAGGGTAGTTATTATATAGGTTTAAAAACACCCTTTAAAAGAGATGACATTCATAGGAGTTTATCACATGGATCATGCTATCTAAATGCACTTAAAGTATAAGTTTCATCACATAAGTTTAGAATAGAAAAATTAGATTCAATAAAACACAGTGAGAAATAGTGATAGAGTGATCAACTATAATTTTATATAAATTAGAATAGTCAGGCATTAGTTCCCAAATTAGGACACTATCACCACATGGTGCTACTATCCAAGATATACTGATAATGTCTAATAGCCTCAATTTTAAAAAGTTCTACATTTCTTAGAAAATTATAGTAGTTATAGTCTAGGTTTGCATAGGTTCAATTATAGACTACTAATTTTGCCTCAATTTATCTCAAATTCATACTAAATTGATTACATTAGAGGCATTATGTATGGCATGATCATTCATGTTTTAGTTTAAATACTTAGATATAGATTATTAAAACTCATTCTAGACTCCATATGCTCAGATATTAGATTTAGGAGCATGTACAGAGCACATTGTTTCTAGATGATCACTTATACATTGGTTGATCAAATGGAATCACAAAATCCATGCCATTCTCTACATTTTACACATCAAACACCATGTTGTAGGTTAAATACCATATTCATGCCTTAATCTATATATAGTGGTTAGCAATCTTGGGTGGCCTAGAGCTACCTAATATACCTAAGTGGCCATAGAGTTAACATCTTTAGTTACATATCTCTAGTTACACATTTCCAATTACATAATGTAGTTTAAATTTAAAATTAATATACTATGAATGGGTAGGCAATTATAGAGTGATAGTCTTCCTGAGTTTTTGATCCACCTACATGAGAGGGTTGGACATGCCATCAGTCTAATAGAAGATATTCATAGGTCATGATCCATCAGTCATGGGTGGTCAATGATGAACTCAAAAATAGATTGAGTTATTGAGCCACCCACACCTGGGGATTAAGAAATCCATCATCTTAGTCCAATATATTGACTAATTTGTCACTATAGACATAAGCACATAATTTATCACTAGGTTTATACATTGGTTCATGTACATAATGAGGTGCATTCATTCTTTTCCTCTCTTATCTCTTTACTCAATTTTATCTCATTACTCAATTTGATTTATTTACTCAATTTTGTCTTTGCTTTTGATATATCTAAATAAAGGACTAATCTATGCATGTTTCATTTGTAGGACATGTAATGGAACATGATTCACATACTCAAATCTAAGTTTATGGGATTTCCCTCTTGAATAAGTTTAGGTACACATATTTTTCATTTATCATAGTCATTTTGGTTTTTTTGCACTTCTAGAATAAAGAGGGAGCAAATGTAATCACCTTAAAGTGACACTTGAATGATAAGAGTTCTACTTGAGACTACTCATACCTAGCCTATCTATATACCTATATTAGGGCCTACTTAGACACTTATCCATCCTTTGTGTGAACCAGATATGTCCATATACATCACTAAAGAAGTCCTAGACCCTCAACTTGAAATGTTGGCCCTTAGAGCCTCAGGTTCTACCATCTAGACACTAGTACCTAATATGGACAATAGCACCAAATGGTGTTAGTGTCCTAAACTTGATTATATTTTCCTTTCCATATTTTTTTACAAATGAATATATTTTCAAATCTAGGACCACATAGGGTAAACCTATACCGATTTTAAGACCCACACAAGCACTGTAATAGTATGTATACATGACTTTTATCCCTCTAACCATGAGATGAAAATTATACATAAATTAAACATTTAAAATCATAACAAATTTTGCATAATCAATTTAATTTAATCCTTATTATTCCATACTTATAAATATAACCATATATAACATTCTTAAGCTCAAATTATTTAGGTTTCCAATCTCAAGGACTTTCAAGGAACTCAAGTCAACATTCATACTAGTTTCACTTGTATTTCCACTAGCACTTAGGTGGGAATAACTACCTCATGCTTGATCCCTCTTCATATTATTGGTATGTAGGCAATTTTTATCATAACAAGGTGTCGAGGATGTCTAAATTACCCCACTATAACACACCTTAATAATTATATCAACCAGATGCCCTAATAACATGAAGGATTAGGGTTTGTAAATAAAATTAGTTAAACAAGTCATACATAAAGATCTAGAACTCATGTGCATAGGAACATGCTTGATAGACCTAGACATAGGTGCACCCAGAAGCCAAAATAGTTTAGCACAAGGGAAACTACAACCAAAATATGGACACTAGTATCAAATGGTTCTTTTTTCTAATTAGGGCACTACTATCTAGGAAGGGATTCAAAACATGGATCCTATTTGTGACACTTAGACCAATGTTGTCTTTGTTTGTAACCTCTACATCTCTTGTTTAAATCATTTTCTATCTGATTTTTTATTTAAATTATTTATTTCTTTTTTTATAAAGTTAAAATTAAGTACATTATATTACAAATCAGCGGTTGTATTTATTTCATATTTCTACCCTAATTTACGATACTCAACCCCCTTAACAACAGAGGATTTACATACCCCTAATTCCTAAAAGGTTTAAAAAATATTTGAACTAAATAAAACAATATAAAATAATTAAATTACTATGATTTCAATGAAAGTTCTCTATAGCACTCCACTTGCTTACTTTATCATATCTATCATGTCATGTATTTCATTACACTTACATGATCATATTCTTCTATTTTTAAATTAACACACATAACATCTTTCCCAAAAATTAGTAAGTACATTATTGTTTATAATAATCATCTAAGCTACATTTATATGACTTAAGTTACACATACATTGGTGGCACAAGGATTCACTTCCTTCTTATCATACTATTCTTTAGCACCTTATTGTGGATTGTTTGAATTCCTCCCTTTTCAACTAATTTTAAAGTCTTGAGTCTTATGATATTTTCCATATCTTTTAAATTAAAATATTTAAAGAAAATATTAAATATTTAAATAATTATAATCGAATTAATATATGTAAAAAATTTTAAAAAATCAAAATAATATTCAAAAATTAAAAATCAGGACCTACAAGCATTTTTCAAATGTTCATAACTTATTTACATATTTTATTTATTATATGTTATGTAGATAACATGTCTCTATTTTCAATAGACATTACTTTTTATGATATATTTGAGTGTGATACATGGCATAATTTCACATTGTATTTTGATGTCAGTATTCCCTTATTACACAATAACATTAATAAGTTGAGGGCATATATATGTTCTCTATGAACACTTCAAAAAATTTTATATATTGAAAACCTTTATAAATCATTCAACTGCATATCATACAAATTTTTTACTAATCAATCATACTATACATGTGCTACATGAAAATATTATTTTCTAACAATGACATGGTTACATACGGATAACGAAAACTGGTCTCATTTCCAAAAAAATATTCATTTATTGCATGATAAGATATATATTTATTTTTTATTGTTTATGCTCCTTGGACTTATCTATATAAAGTTATTTATCTTATGTCATAATCATTCCATTTTCATTTGGCCCTTGGATTTGTATGTTTATGTGATAATCACATTGTTGGAACATAACTAGATACTGAGAGGGGGGTGAATCAGTTTATTAATTAACTTAGTAATTTTCAAAACCTTTTAATAAAGATTAGGAATATATGTAGAGATCATACACACACAAAAACACATAACCTAAGATATACCATGAAAAACCCAATATGGAAAAATCCACCATGATAATAGCTTCTAAAATTTACCATTCTAATCCAACCTCATAATAAGGAACCTCATTGGTTACAAATTTTAAGGTAACCAACCCTAAGGGTACACCAATCCCCTTTTTTAATAGATTAAACTATAAGGAAGCACCCACTCCCCAATCTGAGCATCCACTCATCTTATTTGATGTTACTAACCTATCAAATTCTTCTATCAAGCTATAACTCTAGATGAAAACATAGATTCATAAATGAATCCCATCCTTATGTTCTCTATTATAGGTCTAATATGCAACTATTCATGCTCTGCACATAATCTCTTTGTCCCTTGTTTCCTCTCTACCCCTCTTTAACTGTGTCTAGATATGTCTCTATTTGACACACTTCATTTCTTTTACTCTCTGCATCTATCTCACTATTTGACTCTTATTAATAACAATAGATATAGATAATTTGATTATGTCTTAGATATCATATATATAAACAATTGATCTAGGGTTCCATATCTTGGTTGTGTTCACACTTATTCACAAACACATCACACTTTGTTTTGGACTTAGTTTAATATGACTTGAACTATAACTTTCCTACATCTCAAATTCATGTAGAACCACTATGATTCTTAGTCTCATTACTATATATATCATTTCATGGACTCTAGTTTTGATGCACATGTACATTTACATAGATTTGAATAGTTAGATTGATCAATCTCATTATCTATATCAATTTTTAGTTCTTTCTTGCATGTTCCTACATCTAACCATTAGACTAAACTTAACATTAACTAATGATAATTGATCCTACATTTGGCACCATGATCTAAAGGTTTTCATTTAAATGGATTCTCATTAAAATACATCTATTTGATCACATTATAACAAGCTCACACTATTTATTGGATCTATGTATGCTTCTAAACTTTAGCTTTGTCAACTTTAAAATGCATCTATTGATATTTGTAATATAAGATTCCATGTGCCATTAGATCTCCAAAGATGCATGATCTATACCTCTATTTAGCTCTCAATAATGTGACACTTGGCATTAACACACTCCTTTTATACATTGTTATTAGTTCCTGCTATTGAGAAACTTGGCATCCTCACATTACTCGTTGATGATTTGACTTTGAAACACACCATTGATTTAGTATGAAAGATTCATTATTGTGACAATTTTCACTAATGGAGGTCCCTTTGACAAATTAAATTTCATGCACTTCATTATTGTAGACACCGAAATCGTGTCGACTCCCCTGGTCATTCCCCGTCTTATTCTTCTTCGCCTATTTAACCCTTGTCGATCACTTGTTCCACCAACCTTGACCCTGGCAGCATGTAACAATGAGTAGAGAGCTAAAAGCTAGACTCTATCCTCATTATGCATCTGCCGATGACGGTCTTTACCCGGCTGATGTCGCTGACGTCGATCACTTATCGGCCGACGTCGGCAATCCTGCCGACGTCGGTCACCATCCCGTTATCCGTTATCAGTTACCATTCGGTTCCCGATCAGTTTTCCGAAATGGTTATCAAACCGTCTCTCGAAACCGTCCCCGGGGCCTTCATTCAATCTCCTCTCTCCCATTTTCTGACATCTACAGGCTCTCCGATCTCTGAACTCCAGCGTCTAAACTCCAGCGTTCATTCTTCCAGCACTGCACAGGCAACTTCCACTATGACTTTCATCACGGCTTCTGACAAGTAAGTATTTTCTTTGTTTTATTTTATTTTATCTTGATTATTCTTCGTGCACTATTTCTGCCATCCGGAAGCTTCAAACCCCCAGACTCAACCAAAAACCCCATCCCGACTCTGTCTAAAATCTTGTCCCGACCCTGTCAAGACCTTCTGCAACTCACCCAGACTCTGTCCAGAACCTGCCCTGACCGACGCCTGTCACTGCCCCGACTGACGACGGTACTTAAACTGACGTCGGCACCTTCCCAGACCGATGCCGGCACCACAGAGACTGACGTCGGTGACTGTGCAGAATAGTGCCGCTTATCAGGTACACATTTTTATTTTCTATCATTTATTTCTGTCATTTTAATCTACTTTTGTCCAACATTACGCTTTTTATCAGTGGGTTGATATCCTTCTAGGGAGTCTTCGTACTTCCGGGATCGGGCATTCGCCTGACAACCCACCATATCTTTGACTAACATCTTTCCGTGTTTTAGTCTCTTTTTCACAGGTGTCATTCCTCCACAGCCAAAGAGGAGAATCTTCCAACGTCTGATTTCGGTGCGCTTGACTTTATCAGGTACTTCTAGCCTTAACCATTTATTTCAGTTTCTTATTTCTTCTTTGAATGTAGAAAGCAATTTTGCATAGAAACATTCTGGCACGCCCGGTGGGACCCTAGGTCCTCCTTGGGTTCTCTCTTTCTTTCGTTCATTTAGGCACATTAGGTTTCTTCCTTTTTGCCTCCTTTCGTCTCTTCTTAAACGACATCATAAGCAAAACTAAAATGAACATTTCTTTCTTGCACTTCTAGACTAACTAAAACTCATATTCTTCAACTCTTTCTCCATTCATCTTCATACGAACAAACATTTCGACTTGGACATTAAAACACTTTGCATTCATTTCTATTTGCCTACATCTCTTAGACCACACATAGCAATTAAACCGCATATTGAATTAATCTAGATCACTTGATGTTACATGACCAAACCACCTGCACAAAATAAACATTTTAACTTACTTGAGACAAGGCCCAACTGGGATTTCATCCCCCAGCGGATACCTTACCCGTCCCGGTAACCCTACTTGGATTTCATCACCAAGGGGGAAGCCCACTCCGTTCTCTGGCGGAGTATAATCTCTAGGCGAGGTATATCTTGGCTAAGCGAAACCAGCTAACCACTGGAATCGTGAAGTGAGGGGAGCTTGCTCCTTAGCACCAGGCCACGTACCAGACCCTAACACAAACTTCTTGAGCACCATAACAAAACCCGAAACCTTCCATAGACTGCTTCTTCTAGGACCCGACTCACAAAGCCAATCTTCCTCTACACACATTCTAAGGCATAAGCCACTATAATCCTAATAATTTACTTCTAGGGTTTTAGGATCTGCTTGTGTCTTCATATTTTTGGTTCTTATCTGCTTGTTTGAGCTTGTGAGGACGTTCTTCCTTGCCTTGAATGGTTCTAACTCGTAGCCAAGCCAAGGCTCTAGTTGATCACGCGAGGCATCATCCTCTTCCATCTACCCCGCCTACAACCAACCCTATAATGGAGTTCAACTCAGAAACTGAAAGAACTCCTACTAGACCATCTCTGACCCAAACGCCTATTATTCCAGAAGGGGACCAAGATTTTGCACGATTCTTGGACCTCAATACCGCAGCCTTGCAATACTATCTCGCGAATAGCCAAACGCGAGACTCCTCAGGTAATCCAATCTATGGAATGCCGACTTCTCTCCTCGAAACTGTGGCCGTATCAACGGCGTCCGTAGTCTAACCCTTAGATACCCAGGCTGTTACCTCAAACAATGACCAACCTTTTACCAACCATCCAAGTGTGGCTTCTCCTTCCATCGTTGGGCCCACTTTCACCGGGGTTTCGGCCCCCAATCAATCTCAACCCACTCAACCACTTTCTACCCCCTTTCAAAACTTGGTCGTCTCCATTCCGCCTACCCTTACTCCTATCAACACTAGGGTGGCTACCCATCCATTGGCCCATGTTACCTCTAGTCAACCTCCCATGACCACATCAAACCTAGCCATGTCTTCCATCCAACCATCCTTAGTCACTTCTTCTGTCCCTATAACTAATCATCCGTACATTGCGCCCTTATTGGTACAACCGACTACGTCGTATACCTCTTCCAGCCTCTTTCAAGTGCCTTACAATCTAGGAGGCGCTCCACCCGCCAATCCGTCAGTAGATATTATCAAGATGCTGATGGATAAAATGTCCAACCTAGAGACCTCCGTTACCGGCTCGTGCAATACTCTCTCGTACGAACAAATCTGCAACGAGCCCATCCATCCTTTTGTCCCCATCAGACCATATCCCAGCCAGTGGGAACTTCCTAAGTTTTCTCATTTCCAGAGCAAGGAAGACCCACAACAACATTTACGGGCATTCAGACATGCCTGTTACCTTATCGCCCACGACGATGCATTACTCTTACGCACGTTTCCCATGTCTCTCTCAGGTGCTGCACTTGATTGGTACAGCTCTCTTCCCAACCATTCCATCTTCATGTTCACTCAGCTGGCCCAGCTCTTCCTCGATCATTTCTCCATCAATATCACCAAGAAGGTCTCCATCACAGACCTCTATTCTATCCGCCAGTTCGAGGATGAATCCATTGCTGATTTCGTTACTCGGTGGAGGGGCCTTATCAATCAACTTTCATTTTCCTTACCCCATCCTGAGCTTATTGAACTTTTCTCTCAAGCCTACGCTAAACATATTTCTTCTACCTTGAAGGTTCAAACCTTCCGTACTTTTGACGAAGCCTTCACGATGGCTCATAAACTTGAGTTACGTGCCGTTGAGGAGAATAAAGTCAAGTTGCAGAGTAAGAATCCCAACTCCAAAACCAATGACCCCTCTTCTAAGCCTTCCTCATCCAATCCTAAATCTAAAGCTTCAGCAAATGCTGTGGTTGTTAGATCTTCTTCCTCTTCACCTTCAACTAATCAACCTGAACCATCCACGTCTATGAGCGCCACTCATCAATTTCAGCAGAGATACATACAGTGACAGTTTACTCCACTTGGAGAATCATACGCGTCTGTGCTGGAAAAACTCGTCAAACAAGGGGCCATCAATCTCCCTCAAATCTGACCTCCACCACAATTTGATCCCTCACGCGCCATCCCTGCGTGGTATAGGGAAAATGACTTCTATAACTACCACCGTGTTAAAGGTCATGACACGGGCAACTATAAAACCCTTAAAAACATAGTCTAAGACATGTTGGAAAAGGGTGACCTCATCCTCGACAATCCTAACGCCCCTCTTAATCAGGGTATCGATATTTTTAAACAACCATTACCTAATCATCCACCAACCCAAAACAACGTCCAGACCTTGATTGACAATACCCATGAACATAATATTCAAACAGTCAATACGGTCTTGCCCTTCATTTCTAACCAACCCCAAGAGGTGAGTTCATCCATCAGTCCATCACATATGGATGAACCTCTTTCACCGGCTAGTTCTCTCTCAACTTCTCTCATTTTAGAGGATGCCTCAACCTTACCAACACCGCCAGTTTCACCATCTTCCTTCTTACTGCCCATGGAAGACCCAACCTTTCTTACTCCTCGACCACAAGTGGAGGGCACTATCATCCCTACCCTCTACCCACTTGAGGAGCTTCATTCTCCAGTTTCTTCTCCACCCAGGGAAGAACATATCTCTCCTTCGTCTCCAACCAAACATGAACCTGTTACGACTTCACCATGCTTTGGGCCCGAGACTACTACACCCGTCTTACCTTCAGTCCCACAACCGTCGACGTCTTCTCAAGAGCCCAAACTTCATCCCGTAGCTTCTCAGCCATTTTCCCGACTAGTCGAGAGACTCGAACTTCTCCCTTTTAGGAAAGTGGAACATCAGGGATTGTGGGACCGTCTCACAGCCCTTCAACAAGCCTGGGCCCTCTCATCTCATGCTGCTAATCTTCCCATAGCAGAACCTCCTAAGACTATCAACAAAAATCAGATTTCTGCCTCTAAACCATCTACATCTCCATCAACCTCATCAAAACCAAAACCCTCATCTACTCCACCTAAACCTATCAAATCGCTTGGCATTCACCCCATCTCCAACCTCACTCATCCACAAGTGAAGGTGGACTTAACCCAAAATTCAACTAATAGTAGTCTTCAACCTAAATCACAAAAGACTGCCAAACCGCAGAGGTGAACGCCTCCTCTTTCGTCACCATTGCCCTCCATTTTTGGCCCGCATCCTTCAACCCTAACCAGAATCCTTCCCACTCCAACCTTTAATCAAAACTGATTGCCTCCTTTGCTTCCTTTACCGACCACTAGCTTACACTCTCCCAAAAGGGTGATACCTCTCATGAAGAGTGTACCATCTTAGCCTGTCATCGCACCATCAACCCAGAAGGTGGTACGAAAACCCCCTCCAACTTTGCCCAAGCAAAAGTCACCGACATCACATACATCAATGAGCATGGATCCTTTAGTGGGTTCATACTCTTTAATCTTGCAATGACTTTTGCAAACTTCTAGCATAACTCTTCCACCCATCAAGCCTTTCCAACCTCTCGGGTCTAAACCCTCCTGGTTCGACGACATGAAGATTTGTTTATATCATCGTACACCAGGACATGACACCAAGACTTGCTGTGCCCTCAAGGCTGTCATTCACCGTTATCTGGAGAAAGACACTCCTCTCTTTGAGGACACTTTCGACCGCCCCCTGACTCCTTCTCATAAACCTTCTACCTCTTCAAATCCATCCACATCTCATCAACCAATTACAACTCCTTCATCATCTTCACCTCCCATCTTTGAAATCAATGCCATTCACATCACCACTAGGTCACAGAAGGACAAGGTGAAAGAAAAAGCTGCCATTCCTTGGACCTACCCTTTTGTCAGTCCACCTCAACCGCCTAAGCCTAAGATTTCTATCCTTGGCACGCCTCAACCCTCCTCTTCTTCTTCTTCTTCTGGACCAATCCACGACTCCATGTTGAAACAGCTTCACCAGACGCCTATGAAGATGTCCCTCTATGATCTCATCCAAACCTCGCCCCAACATCGTCAGGCCCTCATCCAAGCCCTATAGGCAGCGAAGGTCCAACTCGAGGATCCCCAGCCACTTGCTGCCCTTGTCCACTCCTTAGCCCCTATCGCCTCCATTACATTCAACGATTCTGAGATTCCCACATCCAACGCGGAAGATCAGGATGCCACCCTCTTCATCACTGCCTATATCGATTGGACATGCATTAAACGCGTTATGATTGATGGAGGTGTTAGCATCAACATCATCTCCACCCATGCCTTTGATTAGTTGGCTCTTCCCAAGAATTGCGTCTCCAAAACTGACGTGATCTTGCGCTCTTTCAATGACACTACTGCCACGACCATTGGCATAGTCATCCTTCATATTTGCGTTGGTCCACGCACAGTCCCGGAGCTCTTCTACATCATCGAAGGAGAGTTCCAATACATCTTGCTGGGCCGACCCTGGATCCGCGCCATGTCCTGTGTCCCCTTCACCCTGCACCATTGTGTGAAGTTTGAGCATGACAGACAAGTCCACACCATTCCTGCTGACCCTTCGCCCTTCAAAACATGCAACACCACCTACTGTCCAAACGATGTCCTCATTCCTATCAAGCTGTCAACCCCGGCACTGCCTCCATCTATAGAAGCTTCGACCAGTTCGCAACAGGCGGTCGCCCTTACACCTCCCCTTCAAGCGACAACCACAGACCCCATGGAAGACATCTTCCAAAGACTTTCATTGGGAGAATATCACTTGCTGGCTTTAGACATGTTCCAAACTCCACAAGAGTATGGATGCCTTCATCACAGCCCTAGCTACGACCATCGGATAGGGATGATCATACCTTATGGTCCCCCTCACCTTCGCACCAACCTCGTCTATGGGGGGCTTAATCAAGCTCCTCTTGACGCTAATCCTCTTTCTTCACCTCAACCTTTCACATCAGACTTTTCATTTCTTGGCAACCCCGCCTTTGCACACACTTACCTTTACAGGTGTGCATGGAAGGGTTTTGGTTTCGAACGCTATGAGCAGGGCTCCCATCAGCCTATCCAACCGCTCAATGATGATGACGCCAAGAAATGGTATGGCCTGGGATATCATGACCCCACTCAAGACCCTTTAGACCTTTGTCCTGAACCAATCCTTGACCAATTTCCTCCACACTCGCCTATTTCGCCACCTTCACCTACGGAGTCAGTGGTTTCCATTCCTCCTAGTTTTTTTTTTCCATAAACACCATTCACATGAACCCCTTGACTTATCAGCTCAATGGGGTGTCCAAATCTCTCCCTCTCATTCTTCCCAGCATGATCGAAGATGAGTTAGCAACCATTCACACTATTCATTGCATTGACGATGATGCCATTCTTTCTTACATGGGTGCTAATGATTCTTTCATCCAGTGCTCCCTCCCTTCTGAGACCTAGGTTATGTTAAATGAATCAACCATTGACATCAACCTTCCTTCTTCTGATGTTCCTCATGTCTTAAAGATTGGCCAATCTTTAGACGCTCAGGAGCAGCTTGACTATACCCATTTCCTCTCCGACCATAGCAAGGTCTTTGCCTGGACTTACAGTGATATGCCTGGCATCGACCCCACCATCATTACCCATAACATTGTCACCAAACCAAAGGCTAAGCCTATCAGGCAAAAGCTTTGAAAGATGCATCCCCGCATTGCCCTCCTTGTTAAAGAAGAGCTTCAGTGCCTCCTTTCTGTCTCCTTCATCCAGCCCATCGACTATCCACAGTGGGTCTCTAACATCATCCCAGTCACCAAGGCAATTGAGGGGATTCAGATCTGCACAGACTATCGCGACCTCAACCTAGCCTGTCCCAAAGATGACTTTCCTCTTCCTAACATCGACCAGCTTGTTGATCTTACGGCCGGCCATGAGATGCTATCTCTTATGGATGGGTTTTTAGGATACAATCAAATCCTAATCGCTCTAGAAGATCAGCACAAGACTACTTTCATCACCCCATGGGGGACTTTCTGCTATCGAGTCATGCCTTTTGGCTTGAAAAATGTAGGCGCCACTTATCAGCATGCCATGACCTACATTTTCCACAACCTCCTCCACAAAATCATGGAGGACTATGTGGATGACCTGCTCGGCAAGTCCAAGCTTCGCCGTGACCATCTGACCATTCTCAGAATCATCTTTTCTCATCTTCTTCAGTACCATGTTCGTCTTAACCCCAAGAAATGTGTTTTTGGGGTCCTCTCTGGCAAGCTTCTCGGCTTCATCATTTCCTTCCATGGCATCGAGATAGATCCCACCAAGATTCATGCTATCCTCGAAATGCCTCCCCCGACTAATCTCAAGCAGCTTTGCAGTTTGCAAGGCAAGCTCTAGTCTATTCGTTGCTTCATCTCGCAGCTTTCAGACCGCTGTCAACCTTTTCATCATCTCCTTAAAAAGGACATCATTTTTACATGGGATAAGAACTGTCAAGAGGCTTTTGAAGCCTTAAAATGCTATCTGGTCTCTCCACCAGTCCTCATTCCACCTAAAGATGACCAACCCTTCTACCTTTATATCTCAGCCACTCACCATTCGTTAGGTGCCATGATCGCGCACCGAGACGAACATCACCATGAGCAAGTAGTCTATTACATCAGCTGAACACTAGTCGACTATGAAACTTGATATACCCATATCGAGAAACTCTATTTGGCATTAGTCTTTGCTGCTACTAAGCTTCGCCACTATCTTCTTAGTCACAAAACCTTTGTCATCACTCACACCGACCCTCTCAAGTATATGCACTCCAAGCCATATCAAAATCAACGTATGGCTCGGTGGCTCATGCTGCTTGCTGAGTTCGATCTCAAATTCATCCAGCAGAAATCTTCAAGGGGCAAACCATCGCTGATCAACTAGCAGATGCCCCTCTTCCTGACAATCAACCTCCGCAGTGCGAATTCCTTGACGAATCTATCGCTGTGCTTTCCTCCGATGACACCACCTATCAAATGACTATGTTATTTGATGGTTCCAAATGTCAACTAGGTGGGGGTGCTGGGGTTATTCTAATCCCACTCGAAGGGGAGCCCATGCCTCTGTCTTTTAAACTCGACTTTGATTGTACCAATAATATGGCCGAATACGAGGCCTTAATTTTGGGACTCCAGACTGCCCTCTCTCTCAGCATCAAGTCCATCAACATCTTCGGCGACTCGCAACTCGTCGTCAATCAGGTCAACGGTTCATACCTCTGTAAAAATGAAATTTTGCAAAGGTACAAAAACCGTGTCGACTTTCTCCTAGCATCTTTCGACCATTTCCTCCTGCAGACTGTTCCTCAATCCATGAATAAGTTTGCTGACACCATGGCTTCTCTTGCTTCACATATCCCATCTTCCTCATCTGCATCCAGACTTTTTGTCATGGTGCATCGTGTGCCGTTGCCTTCATATATCTCTCCTCACATTCATCATGTCAACACTATAGACCCTAGTCCACAAGATGCTTGGTATAAGCAACTTGTAGACTTCTTATCTTTCTCTGTCATTCCTCCTAACCTCTCTAGTAATGCATAATGAGCTTTTATCAAGCGTACTGCTCGCTATACCATGCTAGGGGGTCTTCTCTATAAGCGAGGCTTTGATGGCCTCCTTCTTCGCTGTCTCACCTCCACTGAAGCATCTCAATCCATTCAACAAGTCCACAATGGGATTTGTGGCAGACATTTCAGTGGGAATTCGGTTACCAAGCGCATCCTTCGTCTGGGCTATTATTGGCCTACCCTTCATCAAGACTGTAGCGACTATGTTCGGCATTGCATCAAGTGTCAGCAGCACTCTAACTTGCTTCATCTCCCCAGTCACGCCTTAAAAATTGCTCAGGATTTCTGGCCTTTTTCTCAATGGGGTTTAGATCTCATTGGTGAGATTAATCCTCATTCATCTCTTCATCATCAATCCATCATCACAGCCACTGAATATTTCACCAAGTGGGTGGAAGCCATTCCTCTCGTCTCCATAAAAGCCGACAAGATCGTCGACTTCATCAACACCCACATCATCTGTCGTTTCGGTGTCCCTCATAAAATCATCACCGATAATGGCAAGTCCTTCAAAAACAAAACTGTCCAAAAGCTATGCGACTCTTTCGGCATCAAACTAAGTTTCTCTTCGCCTTACTACCCACAAGCAAATGGGCAGGCCGAGGCTTCCAACAAAATTCTCACCAAAATTCTCATGAAAGTGGTCAGTGACATAGGCAGGGATTGGCACATTCACATTCCCTTCGCTTTGTGGGCCTATCGCACTAGCATCCGAACCTCTACGAGTGCTACCCCTTTTTTCTCTCGTGTACGGAATAGAGGCTGTCTTACCTCTCGAAGTACAGATCCCGTCTCTCCGCATTTCTCTACATGATATCCTTTCCAATGATGACTTTCATCAAGATCGCTTAGCTCAACTTGAGTTACTTGACGAACGCCGTCTTGCTGCCCTTAATCATCTCCATGTCTATCAACGTCGCATCAAACGCACCTATGACAAAAATCTACGAGAATGAGATTTCAACATCGGAGACCTCGTCCTCAAAGAGAATCAACACGTGACCAATATGGAGCAAAGTAAATGAGGCAAGTTTGCTCCTAATTGGCTCGGACCTTTTATTATCACGCACAAGTATGGATCAGGGACTTATCGTCTATCTTCTCTTGATGGACGCCCAGAACCTGAGCCTCTTAATGCATTGCATCTGTGACCGTTCTACTGCTAGTCGAGTACTCATCCACTTGACACTTAACTTGAGCTCGTCCCTTGAACAATCCCCATCCCCATCCTCTTTCCTTTCAACCCTTTTCCTCTTAACAATTCTTATAACCCTTTTATGCTATATGGATGCTTTGTCCTCATAAAAGGGAGCCCTTGACCTTCTATAATCTTGTCCATGACTCACATTTCTATCAAAACAAATCAAGATGTCACAATATCCATGGTCACTATATCTATATCAAAATCAAAAAGTAGACTGCTCCCTCGAAGGACAGCTGTACTATCATTGCTGTAATTAATAGACTGCTCCCTTGAAGGACAGCTATTCAAAAGCCCTTTTATTAAACAAAAATCTAGACCACTCCCTTGAAGGATGGCTATGACTCAATTTGGCAATAAACAACACTATTTTAGAAGCTTCCCACATTGATCAGCTTCACAACCTGACCACCAAACAAATGACATCTCTATGCAGCTTCCCGCATTGATCAGTCTGTGCTAAAAAAAAAAAAAAAAAAAATTGAATGAGTCATGGACTTGACTTATAGTTGTCTCAGGGTTTCCTATAAAAAGGGGCATCGTTATCTTTGCTCTTAAAACGGGTTACCCTTCTTCCTCCTCCTATCACCCGCTGAAGGGACTTCGAGCTCACTTTAATGTCGAAGTGATTCGATTACCACTCTAACATATCCACGGTCAATGACGTCACGCATGAATGGGGCTCTTGGTTCTCATAACCCCTATCTATGCTATCTTTTTGGTCCTTGTCAATGAAAGAGAAATATGCTTTTCACTTCTTCTACACTTTGGTCACATTCACCTTCATCACTTGTCAATCGACTCAACTCAACTCTCTTTTTAGACCATCAACATGACCTAGCGTATTCACCCTAGTTTCTATGGACACCAATACACATGGAAACTATCAACCCGCCACAATTTATGTTCAGCATAAACCAATACTTGCTGAAGCATAAATAAACCTCAATTCATTTTTAGCATACATCCATCATGAATATGGAATATTGTTAGGGATGAAAAACCCCTCAACCAATGTTGCAGAATACACCATTCGGAAAAGGCTGCAACATCTTTTTTTTTTTCCCCTCATCATTTCATCATAACCACGACCAATCTATCAACCATTTTAACCACCTGTCTACCACTTGGACCCTTTGTTTGAACTACATTGGTCTGAGGCCCTATCACCAGGGCTATGTAGGCAGCACTCAGTTGACATGGGGTCTTCTGAGGTTAGCTCGACCATTCTCATTTGTTCGTCTCTCTGATGGACAAACCTTCTTTCCTTCTTTTAACCATAATCTTGTCCTTGACCATGACCCATTTTATCCCTTTGACCCTCCCTCCCTTCTAGGGAAAACTACATTGGCCTGAGGCCCTATCACCAGGGCTATGTAGGCAGCACTCAGTTGACATGGGGTCTTCTAGGGTTAGCTCGGCCACATCCTTTCGTCCATTCCTCCCCTCGACCACCAACCATTGGAGATCATGCCTATCTCCTCTGACCTCAACTACTTCCAAGACATTGTTGCCTTGGTTGTTTTTGCATGTATGCTACCTCATGACTGGTTAGCAGAATTGTGCACAGACCTTTTTGGACCTTCACAAGTATAGGATCACAAACCGGTTGATCCACACTACTTGTGGCTTGTTCGTGTTTCTAGGAGCACTTCTTGAGCCTGGGATACCTAGAACACGATGACCATTTGGAGCTTCAGCTTAGATTAAGTAACTCGATCAGCAGACGACTAAATGCTGGGGCCCAGTTATTTCAATTTTGGCACTCCTCGACCCTTGACCTACGACACTTTTGACCTGACCATCTCGTGCAGTGGTATGCGTGCAATCACGACTTTTGTAGTGTTCACCCTCACCCCTTTTTCATCCACTCTTCATCAAATCAGCACCCGATTCTCAGTTCCCTTCCCTCGACTCCTGCTTTGAGGGGGAATACCTCATCCATAATCAGGGCAACCTATCTTTTTCCTATTTTGTCTTACAGTTCATTCGAACAACCAACAAGACGAAATCAACCTTATCCCTCACCTGGGGAAATCACTCCTATTTTTGTCTTACAGTTCGTCAGAACAACCAACAAGACAAAAAGGGGCAAATGTAGACACCGAAATCGTGTCAACTCCCCTGGTCATTCCCCATCTTATTCTTCTTCGCCTATTTAACCCTTGTCGATCACTTGTTCCACCAACCTTGACCCTGGCAGCATGTAACAATGAGTAGAGATCTAAAAGCTAGACTCTGTCCTCATTGTGCATCTGCCGACGACGGTCTTTACCCGACTGATGTCACCGACGTCGGTCACTTATCGGCCGACATCGGCAATCTTGTCGACGTCGGTCACCATCCCGTTATCCGTTATCAGTTACCATTCGGTTCCCGATCAGTTTTCCAAAACGGTTATCAAACCATCTCTCGAAACCATCCTTGGGGCCTTCATTCAATCTCCTCTCTCCCATTTTATGACATCTACAGGCTCTCTGATCTCCAAACTCCAGCGTCCAAACTCCAGCGTTCGTTCTTCTAGCACTGCACAGGTAACTTCCACTATGACTTTCATCACGGCTTCCGACAGGTAAGTATTTTCTTTGTTTTATTTTATTTCTTCTTGATTATTCTTCGTGCACTATTTCTGCCATCCCGAAGCTTCAAACCCCCAGACTCAACCAAAAACCCCATCCCGACTCTGTCTAAAATCTTGTCCCGACCCTGTCAAGACCTTCTGCAACTCGCCCAGACTCTGTCCAGAACCTGCCCCGACCGACGCCGGTCACTGCCCCGACCGACGACGGTACTTAAACCGACGTCGGCACCTTCCCAGACCGACGCCGACACCACAGAGACTGACGCCGGCGATTGTGCAAAACAGTGCCGCTTATCAGGTACACATTTTTATTTTCTATCATTTATTTCTGTCATTTTAATCTACTTTCGTCCAACATTACACTTTTTATCAGTGGGTTGATATCCTTCTAGGGAGTCTTCATACTTCTGGGATCAGGCGTTCGCCTGACAACCCACCATATCTTTGACTAACATCTTTCCGTGTTTTAGTCTCTTTTTCGCAGGTGTCATTCCTCCACAGCCAAAGAGGAGAATCTTCCAACGTCTGATTTTGGTGCGCTTGACTTTATCAGGTACTTCTAGCCTTAACCATTTATTTCAGTTTCTTATTTCTTCTTTGAATGTAGAAAGCAATTTTGCATAGAAACAATTATATCTTCAATATATGACTAAGTAGTAATCATTGATAAAGCATTAAACTTAAATCACCTATCTTCATCTCATTTCATCCTAGAATCTTGGAGCCAATGCACTCTATTGATTTATTCAATACTTGATCAGACTTTACCTTGAGAAAATTTGTCTAAGTATGGGGACCATCTCAGTTATGCCTGAAAAGTTTACTTTGCACTTTCATATCTTCTACTTTACTCAAACACCTAGTCTAAATTTTGACCCATATAAAATAGGCATGAAAGTGAAAAAACCCATATGCTTATTTTTATAATCCTTTGCACATGTAATATATGAATCCATTAATCTACTTACTGAGCTTATTTTTCCATAGAGCTAGAAATGTCTTGAACTTGCTTGGGAGGCCAACTTTAATCTTATATAACTCTTGTCTCACTTAGTTAGATGACCTATAAATTAGTGCATAATATCATCTTATATAGGGGATTCTGTCTATATATCCATTTACTCTTGAATCCTTCATATGTGCAAGTTATGACCTCATAAAAATTCCTACTCAACTATTTCTTGTAATCTACAAATTTGACTAAGTGTGGGAAAACATTGTCAAAATGGTTGGGAGCCTAACTTTTCTCAATAATATATTTTGTCATGCTACATCACATGACCTGGGATTCAACACATATAATATAAGCACAAAAATTAATATACCCATATGATAATTTTATCTTAGAACCTTTATATGTGTGAACATTGATCTCATCAATATGCTTACTTAGCTCTACTAAACCCTTTTGAAAATTTGGCTAAGTATAGAAACATAGTGATTTTTGTCTAAGTATCCAACTTTTCATGCCCATATCTTCAACTATGCTTCATTTCCTAACTTCAAATCTAGCATATAACAACTAGGCACTAGTATAATCACAACCATGTGACTAGCTCCTCCATACTAATTCACACATGGTAATGGTGATGTCAACAAAATGCCTTCTCATCTTTTCCTATCATAGACCCAAAGTGTCTAGATGATCAATATAAAGAACTAGATGATTCCACTCATGCATACAATCATTCTAATCATCCTTTACCTTTGATAGGATTCTTTGCATATCCTTTAATCATCATATTCAATATTGAACATTGATGACATGCTCATAATGTCCCTTTTGACATCAATGATAATCATATTTCCAAAAATATCCCCCTTTTCATTGATGGAAAACTAAATGCTCTCATCTTTTAATACTTTTCTCTTTTTATGGAATTACTTGCATTAGATTCTGATGAACTTGAACTGAGTTTTTTCATACCAAACTTATTCCCCCTTATGCAATGGCACATTTACCTAATAGTCAACTTGGACACTTGTTCTACTTATTATTTGACATTAGAAATTGTTCTCCAAACTTGTGTAGAGAGAATTTTCTATTCACTTTCCATAATGAGCATTTACACTTTTTCTCCCTCTTTGACATCAATGAAAAAATAAATCTCTCTGACTATTTGTCCAAATGTGTCTCCCCCTTTATCAGGTCCAAGAATTTGAAACCATCAACTCATTATAACTTTGTAAAAGTATGCATACCTAAATTTAATTTTCTCTCTTCTTATATGAATTAACAAATATTTTATAAGACTCATGCCCTATCCCTAATATCTAGTGATGTGGTGTAAGATCCACCACTCCTAGATTGTATCTTAAATATTCAAATTATTCCTTGGGAAGAGGTTTGGTGAATATGTATATAATTTGATCCTTAGTTATCACATATTATATTATGACCTATTGATATGCAACCCTCTCTCTTAATAATTTATACTTGATTGATATGTGCTTGGTTCTAAAATGCATCACTAGATTCTTTGATATATTAATAACATTTGAATTATCACAAAGAATAGAGATACATGCCTTAAACTCTACCTTGATGTCTTTGAGAATTTGATTCATCCACAAGACTTGATTGCAACATTCCACTACTGCTACATGCTTTGCTTTTATAGTTAAAAGAGTAACTAACTCTTACTTTTTTCTCAGCCATGAAACAAGTTTGTTTCTAAGGAAAAATGCACCACCACTAGTTCTTATTTTATCATCCACACTTCCTGCTCAATCAGCATCTATATATGTTATCAAAGTGAAATATTCACTTGTACAATACCATAAGCCATATTCAATTGTGTTCTTGATATATCTAAATATCCTTTTTATTGCATTGGCATGTCACTCTTTAAGAATAGCCTAAAATCTTATAGCCATGTAAACTGCTTACATGATATCTGGTCTAGATGTAGTTAGGTATAACAAGCTATATAGCATTGATCAATATATTTTCTAATATACATCAAGATATTCATCATCTTCGCTAAACTTGCATCTAAATATCATGGGAGTACTAACTAGTTTTCTATCCTCCATTCCAAACTTCTTGAGTATTTAATTTGTATACTTGGTTTTGGATATGAAGATCCCTTCATCAATTTATGCTATTTATATACTAAGTGATAAATAAATTTGTTCTAGCATAGACATCTCAAACTCACTTTGAATTTGTGTACAAAATTCTTTGCACATTTTATTATTTACACCACTAAAGATGATGTCATCTACATAAACACCAATAATCAACATATGCTCACCTTCTAATTTGAAGTACAAATTGTTGTTTGCACATACTTTCTTGAAACCATGTTGTTACAAGTACTATTCTAATCTTGAATATCATGCTTTTGGTCCCTATTTTAGACCATATAGATCTTTCTTCAGTCTACACACATAATCTTCTTGTTCTGAAAACTAAAATCCTTTAGGTTGTTCAACATAGACTTCCCCTTCTAGGTTCTAATTCAAGAAAGTATAATTTACATTCATTTTATATACTTTGAAATTATTATAAATAGAGAATTCTAGAAACATTATTATAGCTTCTAATCTAGTAACTGGATCAAGTGTTTCTTTAAAATCTATGCCCTCAACTTGTGCATATCCTTTGCAAATCAATCTTTATTTATTCCTTATAATAGCTCCATCCTCATTTATCTTGTTTTTATAGACCCATTTTATACCTATCACATTTTTTTTAATATCTTGGGACTAATATCTAAGTTTTGTTCTTTTCAATTTGGATTGGTTCTTCTTCCATGGATTTTAGCCAATTCTCATCCTTCCTAGATTCAACATATATCTTAAGCTCAAATTCGAACTATCTTCACTTGGATTTGTACCATTTGAGGATATGCCTCAACTCTCCTCATCCAAGTGGTAGAATTGAAACACCTCTAGGATATGGGTAGCCTAAGGATGAGGTGAATCTCTTGATAGGATAAACTCCCTTGATGTACCACTTTTGGATCACTAATACACCTATGCTTATAAGTAAAAGGGAGAGAAAAATTAAAGTAAATTTCCTAAAGGAGATGATACACCAAATTTATTAATGACTACCAACCAGATACATATCACACATGAAACCAAGAGACTAACTAAGCATACACTTCTCTAATTTGAATCTTCTCACATCGGTATTTCATTATGAGGTTGTGATTAATGTTTTTTCTAGGAGGACTAGATAAGAGTCTTAAAATTTCACTATTTTAAGATACTAACTTAATCAACCTTGACACTTCATGAAACACTTCACATGACCTATAAGAAGAAACTTTCAAGCTACAAATAGGTGAGAGAATGAGATAATAATGGTAAGAAATAATAGGTATCACTAATAAATATCAATCATTAAAGTTAGAACACTACGAATAGTAATAAAATAGGTAAAATTATTATTATTTATGAATCCATGGTATGCAAATGATAAGGGCTTTGCCATACTCAATTAGAGCATGTTTTACAAAGGCCAAAATGGCTAACTCTTATATAAATTAAGAGATAGAAGAGAAGAAATAAGTCTAAAGGTCACAAGGACACTTATCATGCTAATAAGAATTAAATTTTCATGAGAATATAATGTTAAATTGATCATGCAAAGTTAATAAGGACAAGTTTCAATCCAAGGCATGAAACTCTTGAAATGTGGCATGAAATTCCCTTTACTAGCTCAAAAAACTATCTTCATCATTCACCCCTATTTGAACATCCAAGATATAAATATGGATATTTATAATGATTTAAATAATAGGGAATAATTTTAGACATGTTTCTCCATGCATTTTTTGCATTCCTCGTCGCCTAGGTTGCTCTGAAAGTGAGCCATCACTGCTTGTAGTCAAAGAAACTCCTCTTTCACACACCTTCCACTCTTGTATTAAAAAATGGATTAATTTTCACATGGAAATACATAAAATGGGGTGAATTACATGTTTAAATACCATACATGACCTCATAGGCATGAAGCACACTTGAAAAGAAACTTACATGAAGTTTTTCACCCTTCTCTCTATCATGTTCATTGTGCTAATTTTGATTGGATGAGATGGGAGATTTTTTAAGGATACACAGGAGTTTTTATAAAAAATTAAATGGAAATGGGTATTTATATTAAGTCTTAATATTCCTTTAAAAGTTTATTTCATCTCTTAAAACCTTTTATAGCCTACATAATGCATAAAATAGTTTTAAAAAACCAAGTTTATACCCTATCCATATAGATAGGTTAGCAAAAAAATTAATGGGGAATCCATAAATATTATTATAAAACCTAAAACCAATTTACATTACATTATAGTCCATTTGGATACATAACCTACCTTGTTTTCCCAATTGGGTCCTTATGCATGGTTTACAAGGGTTTTGAGTGTTTTATGCTCTTAAGCGTCATTCATGAAGATTGGACATTGGAACTATTAAAAAATTAAAATATATTAAATATTAATAACTCCATAATCCTACATAAACTTTTTATATCTCCATGCATGGCTTCAGAGAAGATGTGAACACTCAAAGTTTCCCTATCGAGCATTTTTCTCCATTCCCTACAAGCTTGAATTGGTCTTGAGCCAAAAGTGGCCTTATTTGTGGATTTTATACAAGGTAAAAGATTAGAAACATTTTTAATAACCTCATAATAATTATATATTACATTGGAGTTATCTTCCAAGGTTTTAAGTTGAATTGACCTCTCATTTGGGCTTTAGGCTTAATCATGCCTGACGAGTCTGATTATAACCCTTGTGGTCTAGGCCACCTTATTGAGTTCACTCCTTTTTTGAGAGGTATTTAATGTTTTTTAGTGTTTTATTCAACCTCCCACACCTATTTTTAAGGTCTAATAAACTTTTAGGCCACTTTTCATCCCTACTTTCTAAAACTATAGGGTGTGTGCATAAAGGGGTGCCCTCTATCTGAGACAAAATAGAGGGTACTATCCTATTTTATTAAACAATGGTGATTATTGTAGTAGATTATAAAATATATGAATATGATATATATAATATTTTAGTCTTTTATTAGGTTTTTAGACCCCTCAAATGCATTGAATCCTATGATAGATTTGTGGAGTAGTTGACTATCTCCATGGTTTAGGATATTGGCTATATGTTGCTCATTATGAGTCCATTATATGCATGATTTTAATATTATGAGAGCATATTTAGTCCTCTATAATAATCATTTATGTATTAAAAGTCCATTAATCACTCTATACTTCCATGTACCCTTACATACAAATTGAAATCACAAGACTATGTGCAAGATTTGACTATGTTTTATTCCAATGCATCATATTTTTAGGTGATCGTGTATGAGTTTAGTGTATAAAAGTGCAAATTTTGGATTCCAAAAAACCATCATACTTAATTAATATTCCCTACATATTTTTCCTAGATCTTTTTATATGTATGAGCTCCAAGGAAAAGTCATATGGATGCACCAAAACAATTTGTGAACTTGTTAATGACTTAAGAAAAATGTCCCAAACCTTTATTTTCACATTTTAGGGATTTAATCCATAAACACATTCTCCTTACCTTTTATCATGACTTCCAATTATTAATTATCAATCTCAAGGCTCAATAATGTTTTTCATAATATTAAAAAATCTTACAAACTTCATGAAAGCCTCCAAGTATATCAAAATATCTCTAATAAACATTTTTAGCTTTCTACAAGTACCACCTATAGGTGGTCATTCCAATGTATACAAGTAATGGTAAAAATTAGAGAAATATTCATAGGATTCAATCTTAATATTCAATTGGTCTCTCCTTATGTTGTTTAAATGAAAACTTAGGATGCTTTAAATCTCAAGACAAGTTGTCATACCTCCTTTTTAATGTTGGAACCTTCCCTCATGGCACCTACGTACACTCATTCATGCCTGACTTTGTATAGATGTATCATTTATTATAATCAAGGTCATTTTGTGTTATTTAGGGTGTCTAGCATTACTATTCATATAATAAGAACATGACAAACACCTTTTAGAGTCTCCATTGCTCAACTATAAACATGATCAAAGATCAAACATGATGGTTAAAATTAACAGCAAGTAGAAAGTTGATTATGAGCTTAAAAATAATCATTTGTTGATCAAGGTCTTATGATTCAATTTCAAACATATAATTTAGGTGGTATTTATGGAATTTAAACATGTAAAACATCATATTTCATTCATATGAATCCCTTGTAGAGAATATAACCTTTTGCACGTATTGAACTTGACTGTCATTCCACCTAGAACATAAACCAAAAAAATGAACTAATTAGTTCATAATATATTTGTATAACATGAAAATAATAATGTAAATCATAAGATGATAGGTCCAAAATTATCTAGAACCAATATTAGTAGTTGGATTAAAGGGAATTCTCCAAACCAAAGAAAAACCTATAGGGTGCACATATTAACAAGTAAATTGGATATATCAACTTATTAGGAATGGTTAATAAAGATAAAGTCACCATTATTATGAAAAAAACATAAAATTTACACTTAATTAGTGTATAATACACCCCCAAGATCATTTTTATTAAAACTTCCCCTGTTGGTCGTACCAAGTATAAACATGTTGACTAGTTTTGTGTGTATAGAAGGCTGAAGAAGGAGCATAATGGTTTTAGCTCAAATTTTACACTTCTAGAATAATTAAATCATTTAAATGGATCTATGGAATATTAATATACGTTTCATGACCTTTTCTCATGTTTCACCTTTCCGTATGGGCCATATAAGTGTAAAACTCCTCCTTTATCCAAGGAAATTGCACTTTCTTCTAAATAACCTACCAGTTTTTAGTTGAAAATAGTTATTTAATACTTATTAGGACACATGTGGAATTAAATAACATTTTTTAATCTTCAAATTTCCCAAAGAGGTCATAAAATTCATTTAATGCTCTATTTTGACCCCCAAAATGACTCAAAAAGACAACTATTGAAAATGACCAAGACAAAGGCTAATGTGACATGAAATGACTGATAATACACCTTATGACATAATAATAGACCCCTTAAAACATATATGGTTAAATTTTTTACCTATAGGGGTCCCAATTTGACCTACAAGGTCAAATTTGGTGAAAACAAACATTAGAGCAAAACTTACTTTCTCCTTGTTCATTGTAACTCTTCTCCTTGTTTAAATTCCTTAATTCCTATTGAAAATTATCTTATATTTAGGATGATCCTTTTAAACAAATATTTAATGTTCCTTTTCATTCAATTCCTTAGCCTCTTCATTATCTGATTCTTCTTTAAGATCTTATTCTTTAATACTATTTTCCTTGTTAGGTTCAACATGTTTTAATCCTTCTTCAACCTTGAAATTGATGCTCTCAAAAATCTTGTGTAGAATTTTATTTTAACATACATAGGCTTTGATTTGAGTGGAATAACCAAGAAATATTACTTCATCACATCTTTATTCAAAGCTTCCCAATTTGTCCTCTTTTCTCTTGATATAGTATTTGTTTCCAAACACTCTGAAGTGCTTAATAGAGGAAGACTTTCCATACCATATCTCATAGGGAGTTTTATCACTATTTACCCTCAAATAAACTCTATCCAAGATGTATACTATTATTTATAATTATTCTTTCTAATCTCCATCAGGTAAATTGGACTCTTTTTGAATTGTTCTAGCCATCTCCTTGATGATCTTGTTCTTTCTCCCAATAACTCCATTATATTATGGAGTTATTGTTGTAGAGTAATGCCTTTTTATTCCATGCTTCTCAAAATACTCTATGAACTCATTTTAGGTTAATTATCCACCTTTATAAAATCTTAAGCATTGATCTTTTGTCTAATCTCATTCTCCATCATGGCTTTTAAAATATTGAATCTCTCAAAGGCTTGTGATTTGTTCTTCAAAAAGGTTACCCATGTCATTCTTGAGTGATCATCTATAAACAAAATTAAGTATCTATCTCTTTTTTATCCTCTTATTTTATTAGCACCACAAAGGTGAGTATTAACTAATTCTAGAGGCTTTGTATTTGCATACTCCCTTGTTTGAGAATCTACCCTTATCTACTTGCCTAGTTTCCATTCCTTGTAATTAGTTTCTACAAGTTTGGTTATCTTGGTCATGTGTCTAAAACACTTATTTATGCTTACTTTGACTATATTATCAAAGTTGACATGACCCATTCTTTTATGACATAACCAACTCTCATCAATCTTTCATATCAGGTAGCTATTACCATTCACTTCAACAAGGTTATAGATGTTGCTTTTAGTCATTTTCCTTTCTATAACTATTATTATATATTTCCTTAACTTATAGCCTTCTATATCAAATGTAACTTTATATCCATTATCACACATCTAGCTAACAATTAGAAGATTATGCTTCAATCCTTAAACATAAAAGACATCATGTGTAGGTAGTTTTCAATATATATTCAGGGATTATTTTCCTTTGATCTTTGCTATTGTGTTGTCTCCCAAACTGGTATCTTTTTCCTTACATTTTCTCAATTTGATGAACTTTCTCTTGTCACTAGTCATGCTTTCAACAACCATTTTCGATCACCCACAAATTTTTCTGCTTAGCATAGATTGTAGTTTGAGAAAACATGGACTCATTTTTCACATTCCATACATCCTTAGGTTTCTTATTTGGCATATTTTTAGAAACATGTGAACCTTTGTTCATAATAAGAGTCATGCCTTTCTTTACATTGTGTACCTTTGATTGTACAAATATCATTTTACAATGTTTAGCTATGTGACCAAAATTATTAAAATTAAATCACATTACATTTATATCTTAAAAAGGAGAAAATGAGTTTCTACTTTTAAAAAATTATTCTTCTTATAGGTATAACTCTAAAATCAATAGCCCTATGACCAAACTGATTATAGGTATAAAAATAACCATAGAAAGATGAGGAATACCTCATCATATCATTTATTGGTGTAGCATGAGGATCTCTCCTAAACTCTAGCTTATTCAATTCTTTCACTTTGGTGTATCCATCTACATTAGCTACCTTTGTCTTATTCTTCTCTTCAATCTTTTTTTTAGGTTCATATTTCTTAAAAAAAACTATGTTTGAGTCTTTCTTTATGTCCTTGCAATCTTTCTCTTTTTTTTCTCTTGATTCTCCTTTTGTTTTGAAGTTTTCATATAGGTTATTAGATGTACTAGTAGTGTAAATATTTACCTTTTCATAACCAAGACCTAATATCTCTTTTGAGAGATTTTGAGAGTTGATCAATTCATCAATAATTTGTGATCCTCCTATCAACTTCATACTTTTATCTAGTTAACCTTTGGCCTTTTCAATCTCTTTTCTCAAAGCCACTATTTTTACTTCTAACTTCATGCACTCATAAAATTGAAATTGTAATTCAAGTTTGACTATATCTTCTATTATTTTAGCCTCTTCAACTTGTGTCTTTAGGCTAACCACCATCTAATCATATTTCTCAAGACTTTTGGACATTTTCTTAATTTCCTTTTGTCCAAGATTATTCTATTTTGAGCTCTCTTTTCTTAGCTTGTCAATATCCTCTAAATCGGATATGATCTCACACTCTAGATCCAATTCTCCTTCTTATTCATTTGAGTCTTCAAATTACTCTTGATCCATAACAGTTGATTTTATTGTCATGAATAGGACTTCCTTTTCCTTAGCTATAAAATCGTAATCATGTTCATCATCTAAACTATCATTTTCATCCAATGAATCACTATCTTAATTTTTGTATAGACCTTTCTTGTTTTTGAATAATTTTTTCTTCTTAGGATAGTAGTGTTTCACATTTTTGATACTTTCTACTTGATAATAGTTATCCTTTTTATTATGAGATAATTTAGCATCAAATTTTCATACTTTACCATAGTTAAAGAATTTGAAGGGTAGATTACCTATGTACTTCCCAGATTCTCTCTTTAATATTTTGATAAGGTTGGTGCATTCTTCATCAGTCTCCTTAGATCTAGATCTAGATGTAGGTGTTTTTGCTTTTACTAGTTTAGATACTTTAAATACAACTTCTCTCCTAAAATTTTCTACTTCTCCCATTCTCATTTCATAGGTAATGAAGGTTCCATACAACTCATTAACAATGAGTTTACCCAAATCTCTTGCTTTCTCTAATGTAGAGATCTTAGAGTCATACCTTGATGGGAGGGATCTTAAGACCTTTTTGACAATGATTTATTCTTTTATTTATTCTCTAAGGCCTCTTATTGTAATGACTATTTCATCTACACTAAGTAGTTAGTCTTCAATATTCTCTTCCTCATTCATTTTAAGACTTTCAAATTTGCCTTTGTAAGTTTGTAGCTTAGCATGTTTGACCTTGTCATCTCCTTTATAGATGATCTTTATTTTGTTCAATATATCTTAATAATTTTGATAATGCATCACTTTGACAAACTCTAAATTAGACAATCCACATAAAATAACATTATTTTATTGAGCATTGCTCTCATATGATTTTCTGGTATCTTGATTAGTAAGAATTATAGTACAAGATATATATATCCATTTACCATAGACATCCATATATCCAAACCTAATGAGGATAAATAAGCTTCCATTATTATGCTCCAGAATGCATAATTTGATCCATCAAAGAGAGGCACCTTATTTGATGAAGATCCTTCTTGACTAGCCATTTGTGTTCACCATTCCAAGATCTACATGAGATGAGTAAGGTTCTTATATGGAGTCTAGTTTTGATACCACTTATTGCAACACAACTATATACTAACAAGGGGTTGAATTAGTATATTGATTAACTTAATCCTTTTCAAAACCTTTTAATGTAGATTAAGACTATAGACAAAGATCACACACACACAAAAACACATAACACAAGATATACCATGGAAAACCCAATATGGGAAAAATAACCATGAGAATAGCTTTGAGAATCTACCATTTTAATCCAATCTCATAATAAGGAAACTCACTAGTTATAAATTTTAAAGTCACCAACCCTAAGGAGACACCAATCTTCTTGTTTCAGAGATTCAAATCTAAGGAAGCACCTACTCCCTAATATGAGCACCCACTTAGCTTATCAAACACCAAACTATTAGATTCTTCTATAGAGATACAACTATAGATTACAACATAGATTCATAAATGAATCCAATCCTTTTTTTCCTTATTATAGGATTGATTTACAGCTATTAATTCTCTACACATAATCTCTTTATGACTTTCTTCTTCTCTACACCTCTATCTTTATGTCTGGATATGTCTCTATTTGACACACTTCATATCTCTTACTCTTTGCTTTTATCTCAGTATTTAACTCTTCTCAATAATAATATCTCTAGCTACTTTACCTATGTCCTAGATATAATATATATATATATATATATATATATATATATATATATATATAAACAACTGATATAGTGTTCCATATCTTCACTGTGTTCATAAGTTGTTCACAAACACATCACACATTGTTCTAGATTTAGTTCATTATGACTTGAACTATAAGTTTGTCATGTCTTTAATTCATGGATCACCATCATGTTTTTTGGTCTCAATACTATCTATATCATTTACAAGACTTTAGTTTTGATGCCCATGCACATTTACATAGATTTGATCTATTAGATCAATCAACTTCATTGTCTATATTGTGCTTTAGGGATTTTATACATATTATTACATCTGTTCATTAGAATGAAATTAAATTTAAATAATGATTTTTGATCTTTCATTTGGAACCATGATCTAATGGTATTCATTTAAATGGTTCATCTTTAAAACATGTCCATTCAATCACATTTTGATAGGCTCACATTATCCATTGGATCCATGTACACTTATAAACTTTAGCTTTGTTAAATTTAAAACACATCCATTGATCTCCTTGATCTGAGATTCCACATGCCATTGGATCTCTAAAGATGCATGATCTGTACCTCTACTTAGCTCTCAAGAATGTGACACTTGTCATTAATGCATTCTTTCTATATATTATTATCATTTCTTGCTATTGAGACACTTAGAATCCTTATATTACTTGTTGATGATTTGATTTTAAACTAAATCATGTATTTACTATGCAAGCGTTATGATTGTGACACATGTCACTAATAGAGGTCCCTTTGACAAATTAACTTTCATACACTTCATTGTATATTCAATATATGATTAAGTGATAATCATTGATCAAGCTTTAAACTTAGATTTCCTATCTTAATTTCATTTCATCATGGAATCTTAGAGCCAACACAATCTATTGATCTCTTTGAGAATTTCTCAAACTTTACCTTGATCAAATTTGTCTAAGTATGGGGACCATCTCAATTATGCCTAGAAGGTTAACTTTGCACTTTCATATCTTTTGTTTTTCTCACGTGCCTAGTCTAAAATTTGAACGATATAAATTAGGAACAAAAGTGAAAAACCCCATATGCTTAATTATTTCATAATCCTTCATGTGTATGAGTTATAAATCCATTAATCTTCTCACTGAGCTTATTCTACCATAGCTAGAAATGTTTCAAACTTACTTGAAAGGCCAAATTTGATCTCACATAACTCTTGTTGTACTTAGTCAGATGGCCAAAAAATTATTTCATAAGATCCACTTACATAGGTAATTCCATCCATATATCCATTTTCTCTTGAATCCTTCATGCATGTAAGTTATGACCTCATAAAAATTCTTGATTAGTTATTTCTTGTAACCTATAAATTTGACTATGGGAAAACACTATCAAAATGGCTAGGAGCCTAACTTTTCTCAAGCATATTTTTGTCTCACTACACATGACCTAGGATTTAGTGCATATAATCTAGGCACAAAAATTAATAGACCCATATGATCATTTTGTCTTGGTACCTCTATATGTGTGAACACTGACCTCATCAATTTTCTTACTTGGCTTTGTTGAACCTTTTTGAAAATTTGGCTAAGTATAAAAACTTAGTGATTTTTGTCTAAGTAGCCAAATTTTCATGCCCATATCTTTAATTATGCTTCATTTCATGACTTCAAATATGATGCATAACAACTAGGGAGTAATGTGATCACAACCATGTGATTATTTCCTCCATACTCATTCACACATGGAAATGGTGATGTTAAAAAAATACCTTATCATATTTTCCTATCATAGACCTCAAGTGTCTAAATTATCAATATAAATAATTGGATTATTCCACTCATGCATAAAAACATTCCAATCATCCTTGACCTCTGATAGGATCTTTTGTATATACTCTAATCACCATATTGTGTCCTAAACATCAATGACATACTCATAATATCCCTTTTAAAATCAATTACAACCATATTTCTGATGCATATGTCCCTTATATCTGGCCTTTGGCCTTATGTGTGACATTATATGCAATATTTGTTGTTTATTAATTACTTGTTACCAGGTGTCATAATTCATACCATGAATTATTTTTAGATATATTTTTTACTATTGTTCCATTACAAATATCATGAACATGATGCTTATGTTATTAAATTATAATATATCTAACCCTTATTTCATATAAAAATTCAATTCTATATTCAATTACATTTATGAAATACATTCAAAGGTTCAAATTATATTATCTTTCACATATGATTTCTTTTGAGATAAGTGAATTGTAGGCTACATATCTCATCTCAAAAGGAGGCATCACAATAGTATTTTACTGATAACTCAACTAATCATGAGTACATTTCATATTTATGGCATTAAATAGTTTTCATAATTATAACATGATTCAAAATTTTCAAATTACGAGGGTATTTGACATGCATGTGTACTCTTTCCTATAGTTACGAGTTACAGTTTTGAAAATAGTTAAAAGTTCAAATGGAATCTAATATCAATACAGTATGGTACATGGGATCATAATATGAATTCATGTTTAATTAAATATATGGAAAATTTCTCAAGTTTCAAAGTTTTAAGAGTTGTAAAGTTTCAAATGTTTTAAAATTTTTCAAGTTTAAATTTTTTTCAAAGTTAAAAAGTTTCAAATAGAATCTAGATCCATTTATAGTGGTATGATTCATGTTCATGTTTTAAGTGGTCCATGTTAGAGTCTAATGACACTCAACATATATGGGTTGATTTTTTATATGTATAAATCTAAAATTAGTGGTTCCTTCCCTTTAATTAATTTATAGTTACCTTACATAGTAACTACTCCATTTCCCATATGTTCAACATTTCTCCAAATTCCTTAATAATTAGAAAAACACTTCACCGTTATTAAATTATAGGGAGATTATTTTTAATAGTCTTTCCGGTGTATAATTTACTTTATTTTTTCATATATTTTAGATTATAAGTTTCAAATTATTAATTTTGAAATGCAATAATTACTTTTAGTGGCATTGTTTTAGGTTTCACACTAAGGCATATTATAGGTTCAAGCTTTATATCAAATTATAAAGTGTGTATACACCCTTAGGTTTAAATATAATTTATTTTTTTAAATTTCACTTGTTTGCATCACTATAATAAAGTGGGGGAAAATTTAGACACATAAAATTAATCAGTAATCACTTAACAATGATTAATATTGACATCCTTACCTCGCTTGGTATATTCCCTACTCTACTAACTTAAAATATATATGATAAGATACATTAATCTAAAAAATATCTTTTAATAATTAAAACATTTTTAAGACATCCATAATATACTTCAATGTTTTTTATCACATTTTGGTAACTAGGATAATGTCATACCCTAATTAGAAAACTATTGTGTAAAATTAGATTGCTAAAGATGTTTAGTAATTGACATGAGTTACTTTTAGAACTTACTAATATGAATATATACTAAATAAAAAATGTACAAATGGAAATATAAAATTAACTATAAAAATAATATGTGGAATATATTTGGAGTTATCAATGATAGAGAGAGTCTATTGACTAAGTACAGACCTAGAACAAGAGTTTCTAAGGATTTTGGGTAGAAGCATTGTAACTAGATAGTAGAGTAGTGTTTTGTTATCCATAGGGAGTGTTAGTTTCTGGTAAGTAGTAGATATATGAAAGTTATGGGGAATTTTTTCCTTCACCCATGTGAAATGTGGACTTAGAGTTTCCAATCAAATGTGAAAATCACTATGTATCTCCTATTTTAATTAAAATTGTAGCTCAATGACGTAAAAAAATGAATGAAATCATTAACTAAAAATGGGTTAGTAGTTAAATTTGTATTTGGACACAACACCCCTTATGTTGAACATTACTTACATAGAAATACTATGAAGAGGGATCAAGATCCATGTAGTTATACCATGTTATAATGGTGTGTGAGATATTGGTGGAAAATGTTAGATGTTGGTGCAATCATAGTGTAATTAAGTGCTTCAATCATGAATTATGACATTGAAAGTGTTTTAACACTTTATATCAAGGATATTATGGTATTATGTAATCAAAATTTGGAGAAATATAAAATTTTATGTGTAATTAGAATTTTGGTGTTTTTATGTGTGAAAACCTCTTATCTACAAAATGGTCAAAATTTGGCTTTATAGTGGTATTTTTTGGAATTCCTTAAAATTGATCTTGATAATATTTTGGACCTACCCTTTCATGAATTTAAATTTTATAAATTGGCCATTATTTGGTGGGAGGATAAGAGCAGTGGATCTAGATAAGAGTAGTGGATGTGGACAAGATACTAATGTGGTGATGTCCAATTAGGGCATTATTATCTAAAGAGAAAAAAAAATTAATATAGGTGCTAGTAACAATTTATGGGTGAGATTTAAATACTTATAATGTATAATAGGTACATTATTGGGTCATTTATGTACTGATAATAAGGGTTAAATCATGTGGAAAGTGAAATAAAGTAGATAAAAGGCCCTAAAATGAGTCATGAGATAACTACGTAAAAAGGGTGGCCATAAGTGCATTATTTTAGAAAATATTAATTTATGTGTCTACATTTACTCCTATTTTATTCTAGTAATTTATCAAAAATAAATTAATATAGTAAAAGTGAAATTTGGTACCTTAACTTACCTATGAAGTGCAGTCTTAAATGTAGGCCACAACACTTAATTTTTCTCCACAAAAAACTACAATGAAACATGTATAAATTAAATATTTACTTAATATTAATATAAATAAGTAAAGGAAAGAAAATTATATATTTAATAACAAAGAATGAATACACCTGATTAGGTTTGTAAACTATTATGTTTTCATTCATCAGAAATTGGTACAAAATTAGTGACATTAGAGGGTAGGACCATTGGAGATTTAATTTACATTGAACAATTTGGATTGGATTGTTCATGCCATAATATTAATTTATAGGAGAGTGTGATTAATCATTTAAGGTGTGCTTGAATCCATTAGTTTATACATAGAATAGTGAAGTAGTTTGGAATAATTATATGAATTCTAATAGATTGCCATAGTAAAAACCTAGTGCAAAATGAACCAACCATTGTAGACATGATAAAGCTAATTTATGTTACAAATCTAGTGTAAAATGTTAGTATAATCTGAGTCTAGTGTATAGTGTGGACAATGAATATCATCACCATTGCATCAACATAACTATTTAAAATATAAGAAAGGAGGATTTCATATGCTATGCACATGCTCCCAAAATGATATCTAGTGTAAATGGATTTTGAAATTAAGTAATAAAAACTTAATTATAAGGAATAAACTTATGTGCTAACTTGGTACACATGTCATGCATGATGCCCCCAAATTTTGAAAATTTGAGACAAATCCAAGTATTTTTATTGAAATTAAACATGTATACATGTTTTTAAATGTTTTGTGCTAACTTTTAATTTTAATAAATTATGAAAGTGACTATTTTTTAATACTCAAATAGCATCACACTAATTTGAATAGTGACAGGGTGGACCATTATCTAAATTGAGTGATGTTATACAAAATGATGCTCTCTGTGATTTATGTGTATCTCTGATCCACTATGTGAGATATAAAAAAATATAGTACATGATCTTAGTCACTAATACCAGCCACTATGTATACCCCCTCTTTTGAAGTTAGATGTTAAGCATGCATAATAACTTAACTCAAAGTAAAAATTTATGTAATAGATGTAATGTAAAAGATATATGTATGATTAATAATGATAACATGAAAGAGAATGGAATCATATATATATATATATATAAACTAATAATAAATGTAATGTGAGAATAATGTAGAAATAATCATAAATATTGAGATTATTAAGATGGATGTTAGCAATTTGGCATGCAGACATGTGATCAAAACCTGGTACTTAAAGTTGAATAAACCTACTTAGGAAGAGATTCATGAAATCCATCATAGCATAAAAAAGCTGGTAATATACATTATTTCCATCATGAAATGGAAAATTGATTAAAAAATGGCATGGCCATGATACACACAAATAAATAGTACACATAGAGAACATAAAATACACAATAGAATTCCAAAGAACCATATACATGGGACATGTTCAAATGTCACTAAAACATATAAAAACCTATAGTGAAATCTTAGAACCAAACAAAATTACATGTTAAAATATCCACAATCCAAATAAATAATACACACAAGACATGAAGTATGAAAAAAACGTGAAAAATATACATAAATACATGTAGTTGATCAACATAAGAAATTCATAACACTACTATATTCAGTAACATAGGTAACTAGTAGGATATATATGTATTAGTAGGTGAGCAGTATTAATAAATGCTATTCCATGTAAAAACCTAAGATATGGATAAAAAAGGATAGATAAAAGAGGATAAAACTTGTGTATAATATGTCCCCAAACATGGTGCACTCTTACTTGAATAGGTTATACTTATCTATTTTTAGTTTTTGAGTCTAAGACAATGAAATAACCTATGAATATGCATTGGTATGGCATCATGTATACTATGCACTCACTAATGTACACTTGTGAAGTATATATGATATGAAATTGGATATAATTAAGTATTTAATAACTATTCAAAAATTAACTGATGTAAATGAACTAAACATAAGCATGCATAACTCCTAATTTTTGACTTTTCTGAAATCTATTTTTTTTAATATTTCCATAAATGAACTTCAAAAGAGAAAGAAGGATACTAACTAATGATTCACTTATGATACTTACCAATGATATATCTTGTATAAATAAACTAAATAGTGATCTCTTGTAAATGAATGTTATCATGCCACTATATAGGTTTTGTATAATTTTCATAGTCATATTATACACTATTAGTATCATTGGGATTGTTCTAATCTATGGTATTATAATCTTCATCATCATCATCATCTCAATTTTAAAGTTTCTTAATTATACTCTTATCTTATTTTGTATCTAGATATGTAAAATACACTACCCCATACATTAGTATCGACTTTGCTAATTTCTCTTGTGCAATAGGTACTATATAATTTTCATTTACTAATATTCCATTACATGTATAGTGTGTATGATAGCTGAAGATATGCTTTATTTTTTGCTTATTTTGATCAAAATATCTTCTTTCTTATAAACATGCTATGATTTTTCCTTCATTATCAAATGATATGCAACCTTTGTTTTAATCAATCATTAATTTTATTGATTTTAACCATAATCCTCAAAATATAACATTGTATGCACTTGGATTTAAAATAAAATTAAAATTAATATAGCACTCTTTTGAAGAAAACAAAACTCTTAACTTGACTGATAACATACATATTATAGATGCACAAGTTTGATCCAAGTGTTGAATCTTATTTATTAGATATATAATATATGGCATACAATAAAAATTATTTGTTAATAGTATATAAGCTTTGAATATATGAGTTTCTTACCATCTATACAAGTAGTGATATTTAAATACTTTTTATATGAGGATACAATTATAGTTTTACCCATTAACACATTTGAAACATTATAGTTTTTAGGAATTTATTGATTTGGAAACTATGTTCTTATAAACCCTCTTTTAATATTTCTCTTTTTGTTATCTTGAATTTGATTTTTCAACTTAACTTTTAGTAATTTTTATTTTTATTTCTATAAATTTTGTAGCATTTAATTTTTAAAATGTTTCGTTTATAATTTTTCTTTTTCATCGTGTGCCTTTTATAGTCTTTATTTCACCAAATTTTCCTTTTGAACCTTTTCTTGATATAAATTGTCATTTGATATCCATACATGTTGTCTTTGTTATTTTTTTATTAATTTTGAATTTTCCATTTGTTATATTTACACTTGTTCCACCATGGGTTACTTGATTGATGTATGTGTTATAATATCATCAATATCGATAACAATTTATATTTTATTCTTCAAATCTAAACACCTATCTATATGATGTTTATGCATTATATGATATGAACAATATTATTTTAATCTCCTTATAGGAAGTATGAGGTGTAATTTTGTCAATGTATTTCTAAAAATTTCTAAGATAATATCACATGAGATCTTATTATCCTTTTTAATAATTATTTGAATCATGTATTGTATATTTTTTTATAGATTCCAATTTTGATATGAAGTCTTGTTAGGCATAACATTACCAAATGAAGATGCAAAGACATGACTAACATTATCACATTATTATTTTTTTCATATGTGACATAATTTTCCCATTATTTAATCCTTGATGTGAAACAATGATTTTTTGAAACTATTTTATTAACTTGATTTTAGTGATAATTTTATCCTTGCGGGATTCATAAACATAAACACTAGGTTCTTGTGATTAAATATGAAAATAGACACCATAGAGAGGAAATGTGTAGGCGGAGGGGTTTGACGAAGGATATTTTGGATACTTTTTTGTAACTATATCATGGTATACCTTACCACTTGGAGTATTTATAAAATGGAACTATTTAGAGGGAAATTAGTTATCTCTCTCTTAAGGGTTAGGAGGAGGAAGATATTATTTTTATCCATTTTATAAAATTTTAGGACTAAATTTATAACAAGATGAGATAAAGAAGTTAATAATAATAAAATACAACATTATAAGGAAATTATAATTTAATTTGAAACCCTAGGAGGAATTTTTTTTATAAGTATACCCTAATGGCAAGCTTGTGTTTTTGGCAATGTTTAATAATCTGGAGGTTCACCAAAAGTTTTATTGAATTTTGTGAAATACAAAAATTGTAAACCCTAATTATAAAAACTATTTTGTAAAATCACAATGATATAGATATGAAATAAATTACATGAATTGATTTGAAATTTAATAAATTTATAAATATGCTGAATACAAAAATTAGAAAAGGAAATATAAAATTAGCTATAAAATTGAGATGCATATTGTATTTAGAGCTAAAACTGACAAAAAAATATGTTTATTGAGTGTGGACCTAGAATAGGATTTGGTAGGGCTTCTAGATAGGATAATTATAACTATAAAGTAGATCAGTGCATTTTTGTACCTAGGGAACATTAGTGTCAGACATGTAGCTTATGATCTGATGAAAAAATTATTATGTATCTTATTTTTAATTTGAAACCCTATCTCAATGACATACGAATATTAATGAAATAACATATTAGAATTGGGTTGGTGGTTGAATTTTTTCTTGACCTCAACACCCCCTATATTGAGTGCTACCTATATATCAATACTCCAAAGAGGGATCAAACTCCATGTATTTATCCCATGTTGTAGTGGTGCATGTGATATAATGGTGAAAAATGATATATGTTGGTTCAATCCTAGTGTGATTAGGTTATTCAACCATGAATTGTGACTTTTGAAGTGTATTCACACTTTAGCTCATTGAAACTAGGGTTGTATGTAATTAGGATTGGGAGTAATAAGGAATTTTCTCTCAATGTGTAATTAGAATTCTTGTGATTTTTAGTGTGGAAGCCTATTTTATACAAAATGGTTTGAAATGTGATTTATAGTTGTATTTTTGGAATTTATTTAGATGAGTCTTACTAAAATTGCATGCTAGCCTTTTCATGAATTTTAATTTTGTAGATTAGTTATAATTTGGTAAGAGGGAAAGAGAAGTGGATCTAGATAGAATTAATGTGTTATTGTCTAATTAGGGTTTTATTATTTTAGGAACATAAATAACTAATTTGGGTACTAGTAATAGTATGTTAGTGACCCTAAACTACATTTAATGAGGAATAGGGACATTATGGATAATTGGTTTTATTATAATAATTGTTTATTCAAACATAAAGTTAAGTAAAGTTATCAAAAGGCCTTAAAATAAGTCATGAGATAAGTGTGTAAAAAGGGTGGTCCAAAGTGCATTATTTTAGCTTAAATATTAATTTGTGTCTACAATAGGCACATACCAGACCATTTATAGTATTATATATCCTTTTAGGATAATACCATATTAGGTTAGTATTAGAAACCTAGACAACACCTTGCTTGAAGATTGATAGATTTCTCTTAAACTCCTTCACACTTTGACTAACATTGAAATTATCTCTAGTGTGGGACACCTAAACTCAGACCAGACCTCTAGTTTTTTTGATTTTAGCTCCTCTTATGTATCACTTATGTTATGCTTACTAAAGCCTACTAACTTTTTGGATGAAAAGGGTTATAATTAACATTAAAGGAAAATTATATTCTACTGATGGTGATACACGTATTTTTGGTTGTTTTACTCTATTTAGACTCATAAAACACTTAATAAGATATTATAATGACTAAATCTATAACTCCAAATGACTCTTATGCATTAGTATTTCATATAGAGTTTTTATAAAATGATAAAAGCATGAGGGAATTTATGGAATAGGCTTGATTTAAGGAACTAAATAATCAATTATATCCACTGCTATCTCAGTCAAATGACATTAAACACTGAACATGACTTGCATAAGTTAGGTACTAGTAACTAGGTGAGAACAAGACCTGAGAAGGGAAAAAATACTACCACATGGAAATAAAATATCATAATCACACTATAAAAAAATAATGGAATCTAAAAATTATCATTTTATTCATCTTAGAAGGTTACAAAGCTCAATCTTGGTATAGTTTAATTGTTCCCAAGAGAGGGATCCTGAAAATGGCTTAAAAGCCTAAATATACATAAGTGTGAAGAGAATAAAAGTAAAAGAGATTGGAATAAAATAGATAATATAATTTCAAATTAACTTCATTTCAAGTCAAATTTGAGTTAAAAAATGATAACAATATCCTTTAATATATCTCCTTAAGTTGAATGCCTTTGCATGAGCTCTTTTTTGTCATTAGAAAGTAAAGCTTAGCCATATTTGAATTATCTAACATCCTTTCATGAATTATACACCATAAATTGGATAAAAAATACACCTTAATTTATTTTAAAGTGTTTTAAATATAATCTCTTACATGAAAACCAAAGAAAATGCATGAATCTAGTCAACTAGCCAACTGAATTGATTGGTCCTTAAGTTAAGTTAACTACACTTGAACCCTTTCCTTGCATGGAATATGAATTTAAGACTTTAAAGTTAATGATATATAAAATTTAACATCAGGTATTAATCATGACAATTCCACATGATCTCCCTTGACATCCCTTCAATGTCATTCTTTAGTTGACTAGACTTGCCAAATAGGCCTACTAGGGAAAATAAGCCTAATAGCCTATATTATTGAATTTGATGAACTTGAAACATACATAAAAACCATGAAACCTGAAAATATGGTGATTTTAAAACCTTTATCATCCCCTCATGTCATTAATTATATCTTACTTATGAAAAAACACTTTCAACATAGTCAAACTAGTTGACTAGGTCAATTTTGCTCGCATTTCCTGAAGAGTGGCTATTTTGGATGAGATGGTAAAGGAAATACAAACCAATTTTTTTAAAATATGATTATTTAAAGATTAATAAAAATTATCAATATTTAATTTTCATGGATTTTATTTCATGTAGACTACCTTGTATCTCATCTTTGGTGCTTTATTCTCTCAAAAACCTATTTTATACCTTGATCCATACAATTTTGTACAAAAAAATTATCATTTATGAGACCATCTCTGAGTTTAATTTAATTATTAATAAATTTCATGTTTATCCATGAGGTTTTGATGGAAATAAAATTGATTTTTCTCAAAACTAGTCATTATGAGGGTTTGGGAGGGTTTTAGAGGTGAACCTTCTTATCGATGGTTCATAAAGTACAGTCCTCAAACCCAAAATTATTTCCATGAATATATATTATACATACCCCTAGTATTACTTGATAATATTTTGTTCCCATGAAAAAATTATGAAAAGATAGCCATGTGAAAAACATTTCCTCTAGGGTTTATAAGCATTCTGAACATGTTTACACTCTTAGAGATTATTCATAAAGTAAATAAACTCAACCAACATAAATTTTTCATTAATTATAATATAATATGGTTCCTAAAAAAATTACAATAGTTTTTTGTGAAAATATTCATGTGGTAAAAGATACGATCACTTGATCAAGTGGCTCGGATGGATGTCTTAGACTACAAAATTTAAATTTATCCTTATGGAAAAAATGACCATTATTCGTAATATTCCTTGAATAAATACACATTTATGTTACATTTATCATATCTCAATATCATTATATAAGTTTAATATTTCTTTATTTGTCCAAAAATGCATTTTGGTGCTATAGGCCTTTTAGTTCTAAAACTTATTTTTAGCCTAAAAATGAGTTTTAATGGATGAGGCATTTATGAGAGAGTATGAGGTCTCAAAAATCACTATTACCTATAATATTTTACCTTATATGGTCTCTCCTTTCTAAATAAATCTATATTTGTCTTCATGCATCTTAAGGTTGCCTATGGGGCTTCTTACAAACATGGCATGTGTGACCCTCGATCATTGAGTCTGCCTATTCTCTTATATTCACTGAGCTCTAAACATTGGATGTCATTTTAAAATAGTCTTAGAAACCCCATTTAAATGGCATACATCTTTACCAAATGTCAAATCAAGCAAGAATCTCTAAAAAACACATAGGCATGTTTCCTTGATTTATCCCTCCAGGGCATGGTTCATTTAGAAAAGGAATGTGGTAACTTCTTAAGAGTATGGATATTTTAAAACACATTTTTATGTTTTTAAAAACTTACATAAGCTTGGAGATATGATTTTAGGCTCATGTATGTAGATACATATTTTAAGAGATAATCTTGTGTCATTTGAATATTTAGAGCTTGAAAAATCTTCTTACAACATTCCATGACACATTCATCATGATAGAAAACCTATGCAAAACAAGGATAATGAAAAAACTTCATATCTTATTTTTGACTAACAATGTACTTGAATAACCCTTTACCTATCTATAGGTGACATTTTTATGAGAGGATTATCTAAACTGAGCTTGGTTTCCCTTTGAAATACGATTTTTAAATAAATTATATGGCCATCCTTTCACAACATTATATCTTCATCCTCTATACCCTTTCTTGAAAAAACACACCTTCCTTCGTAGAAAAATTGATGGTACATTTGATTTTTAGGTTTGTACAGATAGAATAATGATTTAAAAATGCTTGGATTGTTTAAATAAAACACATGTCTCTTTTTTTATCCTCCCTCTATCATGATTATATATAAACACAATGCCTTATTTTAAAAGTTTAAACCCCTTAAAGAATACTTAAAGTATCATTCACATTCTTGACTGTTGTTTCTTCTTGGTAGTTGTAGGTATCATATTTTCATTATTTAGTCATTCAAAGATAGATATATATTGTCCTTTAGTAATTATCTTACGCCTTATCAACTTCATAGTGATTATGTATTTAGATAATCCAACAAACCATCAAGAATCTATACATAGACCTAATGACTACCAAAATAATTAAATGTAGAAGTGTTCTTGACTATCTATAGGCCTATAGATTTCAAAAGGGATATTTGAAACTCTCATATAGTACTCTCCTTGACTTATGCCTTTTTAAGTTATTATTTGGTTCAAGAGTATTTCATTTATTTAACCTCATTCATACAATGATCATGATCTACCCTTAAAAGTGGTTGTGTAGTACAACCATAGATGACTACATGAGGTCACCTTATATGGACAAAGGCTAATTAGACCATAAGGCTCAAAAATTGTTTTGATCCTTGTCCCTATCCCTTATATACTTGATGAGATCACTTGTGCATAGGCCATTAAGATAAGATATTCCCTATCATTCTTTGGATTATGTTCTTCATGGAAAACCATGACTATGTTCCTAACTTGTTGTAGTTGACTATTTTATGATAATTTGGCATGTTTAAAGAGGCCTCACACAATATAAATATGAATAAGATGAATCATAATTACATTGATCCTTATGTCACTGAGACCATAGAATGGATAAGGTTGTAAAGTGGTAAATCATAATTGGAGGATGGAAAACTATGAATAGCGTGTGGAGAGAAGCTTACACAATGAGAAATAGTAGTGGAAAATAGTGATATGGGAATGAATAAAATGGAGGTGGAAAGGAGAAAATATGAGTATTACAAGACAAAATTGAGATTCCTATGAAATAATGTCCATACTCCTCTTCAAAAAATATCAACTTAGAGGATTTGTAAGGAGCAAAATAGGGTGAAAATGAAACATAAGAGATTGCAAAAACCTTAAAATATGATAATTTTCTTTAGGTTTTGCTAAATAAGGACTTATTTACATATGATTGAGAAAACATGATGGCTTATTGGCTATAAAAATTGAATATATTAATAAACATGATTAGAAAACATGATAGCATGAAGGAAAACCATGTCATAGAGGACATCAAAAAAACATGAAATCATTATCTCTTAAACCGTACAAACTCTTCAAGAAGAATGTAAACTATAGATTTACATTATAGAAATATTCTTGAGATTTGTTTGAGATAAAAACATGTTATAAGGTAATAAATAATACCATTAAATGATGAATAATTTTCCTAAGAATCTCTAAAAACTAATTTTTTCTTGAAATGATTCCCTAGTGAGGAGAAATTATTAAAAAATTGGTTGCTTTTAGGGATGCAAAACTATCAATGTATGCCCTAAATTTAAATGGATGATTCATGAGGGAGAAGAGACAAATTTAAGAACTTATTTATATAAAAATTATCCATTTGAGTCTAATTTATCTGACCAAAAATTTATACATGTACCTTCTCTCTCATAATCTTACCACCTACAAACCTAAAGGCCTATCTCTATGTGCAAAGGAGAAAAGTGACTTTAGGAGACCATTTTAGGGATTTTTTTTAGTAAAATCTCCATTAAATTCTTCATGGACCTATGTAATATCCTCCTCATGTTTTATATCTCAATTGTATGAAATTATGTACAATTTTGTATTTCTCCTTGTGAACATGTCTGAAATAAGTTTTTATTTACCTTTTATTAAAAATTTATCTTATGAACTACCAATAAAAGTGAATTATGAGGATAAAATGAGTAATTAACATTTAAAAAACAATAAATAACCCTTTTGTATGCTATAGAGGGCCAAATTTGGCATGTGGGAGTCAAAAAGGGCCCTGTTTGGGCTTAAAATTGTATTAAAAGACCTTTTTAAGGCATGAAACTTTGGACTTATGATAATATAATTCAAATTAAAATGGTTAAAGATAATTTTAATGTTTTATTTAATTTTTTACTCTAATTCAATCATTTAAACACTAAAATTTATCTTTTAAGGTTAAAATATATAGTTTAAACCACTTTGAAAAGGCTTTTAACAAGTCTTAGAAAGTTTTGGATTATAAGGGTTGGTATTTGGCCTTGATAGGCCAAATTACCAATATTTTTGGTGAATAATATGGGTTTACCATCCTACTATTCAAAATAACTCACTGGATTTGATATGACAATGATAATCTAAAGCATAACAACTTGGTTTGATGACTCTTTAGATGTCAAACATACTCTTTTGGGCTTTGACAAACCTCTTTGATTGTGACCATGACAAGACTGAAAGGAAAAGAAAAAATAAACTAAGATTAAATGACAATTAACATAATGAAATATTAAAACAAGGCAAACAAAATAGAAGGGAAACATACTACTAGTGTTATTCACTTATTGAAACAAAACAACCTAAAGCAACTAACTTTAAATGAAAAGATTTCCTCCAGGATCAAATGAAAAGATATTTTGTCCACCATTGAACTTTGAATCATGTTTTAAATCTCTTTATATAATCTTATTACATAAATGAGCACTTGTATGTTCATGTCTTCTTGTTGATGCAAATGGGCCTTCTACCACTATTCTCAAGTGCATGGATTGAAGATATGGATATAAGACCCGATAATACTCCTCCCATACTATTCTTTATTGTATTAATACTATAAATTCTTCTTCAATCATGGGATGATGATTATCTATCACATTCTCATTCAATGATTATATTGGAAAGTTAATTGATATTCTTTGATTGGTGTCTTCATTATTCTCCATTTGGGGTAGTAACTTATTAAGATCTTCAACTTCTTGATATGTGTTCAAGTGAGGATGAAATATGTCATTAATAGTTTCTTTATGAAAATTTGTAGTATTATTATTTAAAATATAGTATTCATGCTCATCATATAGTGGAGATGGACTATCAAAGTCCAAACAAAAGCCCTCCAAATCATCCCAAAAGGCCATTCTTCATGATCACTTCAAAAGACATGGAGTTCATTAGTATCCTTACCATTTAAAACATGATGATTAGACATTTATAATATTTTTATGGACTAATATGAAGTTTATTTATTTTTTTCAATTATTTCATCTTAATCTTCAGTAAAAATGGCTTCTCATCTATCCAGTCAAGCTCTAACTCATCTTTCCTTGGAATTTTTACAATATCATTGCCTTCTTTAAGTTCCAAAACATTTGTGGAATTTTTAGATGAATCTCCAACCTACCATCCTATATTATCATCCAAATTTACCATCTTAAGCTCTTAAATATCACTCAATAACTCATGGTATAGATGTTTCCAATGATCATCTACTTTAGGAATGTTCTCAATCTCAACAATGGCTCTATGTGACTTGTCTTCATGGCTGCCTTCTAGATAAAGCTTTATTTGTAATTTATCCTCATCACCAACTACAATTTCTTGAGAAAACTTTTGATGAAGAAAAAATTCTATGTGATAAAGAAGATCTTGTAAAAAAACCTCTTGATGCTCAACTAAAACTTCTTAGAACTCATCTTCTTTGGAATCATGAAATACTGAATCATGTTTGTCCTTACTAAGTGGTGTCCCAATAATTATTTCTTCTTCTTGGTCACTCAATACACATTTATTTTCTATTTTTTAGATGTATATTCTTAAATTACCTCACAAAGGAGAGGTTAATTCTATAATATTGGCATGGTAGACCAAAGAAAATACTCAAGAAGATGAGATAGATCTAATGGTTCTACCACATATGTTTGATTTTGCTCATGAAGCTGCTCAAGCTGGACAACTATCACCTCTTCTCTCTACATATTTACATAAATAGATTTGATGAAGGGAAGGCATTGTTTTCTTGAGGAGGGAGGGCTGGGGGCTTAATGATAATGATAGTGACTTCAAGATTATCCCTAATTTCAATATTTGGGCTTATACTTGGCTGTTGTATTTGATTCTAGGTTGGAAAATTGGGTTCAGGATCCTCTGGTATTGAAAGTATTACAAATTGAGGTATGATTGGGAAAAATTCTTTTTGATATGGAGGTAGTGATTTTTTAGATTGAGATTGGTTACTTGATTGTTCTTATTTGTATGCTAATATCTCTTTAATAATCATTTGGTTTACCCTCTTCATCTCCTTCATCTCATCATTAAAATTTTGTGAGTTTTGGAAGGGTGGTTGATCTTAGAATGGATATGGCTCATTTGGATGAGGATGAGATGCATACGAATCATAATAGAACTATTGATAAATAGATGAATGATATAATTCTTATTTATAGGCTATCATAGCTTAGAAAACACATGAAAATCAACTAAATTATGAACAAAATTTGCCTTTACCTTTAAGATAAGGATCATATGAGTACTTTAAAATAATTCTAAAGATGAATATGCTACAAATATTTAATCAATTAAATAAATATATTTCCCACCAGTCATGCTAAAACTATTAGTAATCTATAAAATACCCTACTTGAAGGCTGATATATTACTCTAAAAATCCTTCACATGTGGACTAACATTGGAATTATCTATGGTGTGGGACACTTGAACTTAGACTAAACCTCTAGTTTTGATTAGGCTAGCTCCTCTGATGTATCACTTATGCTATGATTACTAAAACTTACTCATTTTTTTGATGAAAAGGGTTAGAATAAAACTAAAAAGGAAATTATATTCTACAAATGGTGATACGCTTGTATTGTTGGTTCATCCACTCCATTTATTTTCATAAAACACTTAATAAGGCAATGCAATGAATTAATATATAATTATAAATGACTCCCATGCATCAATATTTCATATATATTTTTTAACAAGTGATCAAAACATGAGGTAAATGATGTAATAGGCCTAATTCAAGGCACTAACTTGTCAATTATATCCAATGACCTACATAAGTTAGCATACTAGTAACTACGTGAGATCAAGACCTGACAAGGGATAAAATACTACCACATTTTTAAATAAATTAACATAAACACACTATACCAAAATAATGGAGTCTAAAAAATAGACATTTTATGCATCTTAGAAGGTTACAAATCTCAATCTTGGCAGAGTTTAATCATGCTCAAGAGAGGGATCTTGAAAAATGGATTAAAATCCTAAATATATAGAAGTGTGAAGAGAATATAAATCCAATATATTGTCATAAAATATATAATATAAGGTTAACATTATTTCATTTCAAGTAAAACTCAAGTTACAAAATGATAATACTAGCCTTTAATAAATCTCCTTAAGTTGAATGCCTCTGCATGAGCTCCTTTTTGGTATTGGAAGGAAGAGGTGGGCCATAATTTACTTATATAACATATTTTAATTAATTATATGCAAAAACATGTTTGAAAATACAATTTAAGTGAGTTCAAAGTGTTTGAAAGACTTTATCTTGAATGAAAACCAAGGAAAATTCATGAAGCTAGTCAACTAGTCAACTAAAGTGATTAGTCCTTAAGACAAGTTAACTCCACTTGAGCCCTTTCCTTGAATTAAATGGTACATTAAGACTTTAAATTTAATTATATATACATTTTAACATCAGATATTAATCATGAAAATTCCATATGAGCTCTCTTGATATCCCTTCAATGTCATTGTTTAGTTAACTTGACTTGCCAAATAGACCTAATAGCCTATATTATTAAATTTGATGACCTTGAAACCTACATAAAAAACATTAAACATGAAAATATGGTGATTATAATACCTTTTATAACCCCTAATGTCATTAATTATATCTTCTTGATGAAGAAACACCTACAACTCAGTGAAACTAGTTGACTATGTTAATTTTGCTTGAATTTCTATAGAGTAGCTATTTTGGATGAGATGGTAATGGAACTTATAGGAATATTTTTGACCATATTATAATTTTATGATGAATAATAAGTCATAAGATTAAATCTCCATGGATTTTATTTCATTTAAACTTCCTTGTACCTCATCTTTTTCACTTTTTTATCTCAATACCCTATTTTATTCCATGATCCACATAATTATATATAAAAAATAAAATTTATGGGACAATATTTAAATTTAATTTATTTTTTAATAGGTTTTAGGTTTATCCATGAGGTTTTTATGGAAATAAAAATGACTTTTCTCAAAACTAGTCATTATGAGGGTTTGGGAGGGTTTTGGAGGTGAACCTTCTTAACAATGGTTAATAAAGTACACTCCTCAAAACCCAAACTTATTTACATGTAAATATATTATACATACCCCCTAAAATTCCTTGATAATATTGGGTTTCCATGCAAAATATAGCCATGTGAATAAATTTACCTGTAGGGTTTATAAGCATTCTGGACATGTTTATGCTCTTAGCAATTGTTCATAAAGTATAGCCCCTAAGCAAGCCTAAATTATTAATTAATTATAATTTAATATGGATACTCAAATAATTATAATAATTTTTGTCCAAACCTTTATGTGGTGAAATATATGAGTACTTGATCAGGTGGCTTGAATGGGTGTATTGGACTGTAGAATTCAAATTTATCCTTATGTACAAAAATAACATTTCCTCTTATTATTCCTTACTGAAATAAACCTTCATGGTATTTTTATCATCTCCTAATAACATTATGTAGGTTCCATATTTCTTTATAGGTCCAAAAATGCCTTTTGGTACTATAGGCCTTCTAGGATTAAAACTAAGTTTTAGCCTAAAACTGAGTTTTAATGGTTGAGACACCTATGAGATAGTATTAAGGATGAAAAATCACTATTAACAATCTAATTTCACCTTGTAATAATTATAATTTTTTACTAAATCTCTACTTGTCTTCATGCCTCTTATGGTTGCATGTGGGGTTTCTTGCAAACATGGCATGTATGACCCTAGATCACTGAGTATGCCTATTCTCTTATCTTCACTGAGATATAAAAATTTTATATCATTGAAAAATTGTCTTATTAAACCACTTTCAAGTTTCAACCATCTTGAATAAGTTTTAGAGCAAGTAAGAATCTATAAAGGACACACATGAATGTTTGCTTGATTTATATCTCAAGAGTATGGTTTACGTAGAAATGGAATGTGTTCAATTATCAAGAGGAGTATGGAGATTATAAAAAATCTTCATATGTTTTTAAAAAATTCAATGAAGATATAACCCTTTGTCAAATCTTGAAAACCTTCCAAGGACCTCTTTTAGCTCCAACATGGCTGTCTTGAGACAAGTAAGGGACTGTGTCAAAATAGTGAGGTTCTCCATGCTTGTAATGGAATTTATGATGAAATGGAAGATTTATAAAGTACTAATAACCATGTTTACCAAATTTGGGGTCTTAATTTCACTTGTAGATTCTAAAAAGCCTTTAAAATGCCTCTTATGCATTGACTAAGCATGCACTTGAATATGTTGATGTATGTGGGGGGAGTCTTCATGTAAAATGGAAGATTTTAATATTAATTTCACACTCATTTATTTATTAATATACCTATAAAATTACTTGTAACCATCATTCACCCCTCTTTCTATCATGTTTTCTCCTTAAGCAATGTCTTTAGGACTCACATAGTCTAAAATCATACAATAAGCCTATGTTATATCCGCATTTAGTAATCGAGTAATGATTTAGTTCTCTTAATAGTTATAAATATTTCCATGGTCACTTTATATGCTTAAGTCACCTCATAGGTCATTTTAATAGAATGAAAGTATCTTTGAGTTTACACCTTGTTAATAGTTGATTATGAGAGAGAAATCTATCAATTACATGGTTGTAGGTGGACTTTATTGGGTGAACCTAACTATGTGATTTTCTTGAGTATCACATCTAGATCCTCCTTGACCTAATTAAAGTCCATATTATAATATGGATAATTTATACCATCATTAAGTTCCATATGAACCACTATGCTTGAACATTCCTCATTTTTTGATAAAGGCCTACCTTATATGGCTAAAGATGTATATCTATAGAGTGTATCACTATAGGTCTTTTTGAAAACTAATTTTAAATTGATATAAAACTTCAAAATATTTCATATGACTCTAACACATAGGTCTTTTTAAACCCTATTCATATTTAAGCTATGATATGAACTTATTTCAAGAAACCTTTAGGCCTATTGTACGTGAGTGTTTGGAGTCCTATTTGATGGTTGAGTACTTGGGTGATTGAATTAATATTTCATAATTTTGAAACCGCTTATCATGTTATCCTCATGAATTGAAATATTAATACAAAAATTCAACATGACCATGTTATTAATCAACCTGGATATTAGCTTAGAAATAAACCTATGTTTAAAAGATTGTATGTGAGTATTTAATAGCCTAGTATGACTAAATAATTGTTTTGAAAACCTTATACATGATCTATAACTAATACATAATCATTGTTATCATGAAGCATCTTCTTGAGCATTTTACCACCTTAAAGACCCATGTGTTCTCATTAACTTGCATAAGCTTGAAGATAGGTTTTTAGCCTCATGGTTATAGATACACATTTTAAGAAAGAAGCTTGTGTCATTTGAATATTTAGATATTGAAAAATCTTATTAAAACATTCCATAATACATTCATAATGATATAAAACCTATACAAAATAAGGATCATGACAAGACTCCTTATCTTACTTTTGATATACAATGTACTTGAATAACCCTTTCCCTAGTTGTAGGTGACTGATTATTGTGAGAGGATGATCAAAATTGATCTTAGTTTTCCTTAAAAATATTATTCTAAAACAAATTATATTTCCATATTCTCACAGCATTATATCTTCTTCCTCCATACCCTTTCTTGTACAAACACACCTTCTTTCATAAAAAAATTGATCATAGATTTGATTTTTAGGTTTGTGCAGATAGGGTCATGATTTTAAAATTCCTGAAGTATTTAAAGAAAAAATAAGGCATCCTTTTTTTATCCTCCATATATCATGATGTTATATAAACATAATACACTCCTTTAAATTTTCAAAACCCTTGAAGCATACATAAATTATCAATCACCTTCTTGACTGTAGTTCCTTATTACTAGTTGTAGGTCTCCTATTTTGATTCTTGAGTCATTTAAGGATAGACATATGTTTTCCTTTATTCATTATTTTAGGACCTATCAAATACATATTGATTATTTATTAATCTAATCTAATAAGGCATCAATAATTTATATATAAACCCAATGACTACTAAAACAATTAATATTAGAAGTGTTCTTGACTATTTATAGTTTAGTAGATTTCACAAGGGACATTTGGAACTCTCTTATAGCAGCCTCCCTAACTTATGTCTTTTGAAGTTATAATTTGGTTCAATATCCTTTAATTTCTTTAACATCATTCATACAATGATCATAATATACACTTCAAAGGGGTTGTGTAGTATAACCATAGATGATTACATGAGGTCACCTTGTACAAACAAAGACTAATTAGGCCCTAAAGAAGGCTATAGACCTAATTTATCCTTGTCCCTCTCCATTATATACTTGATGAGATAAATTGTTTATATACCATTATGAATATATCATCCCTATCATTCTTTGTCTTATGTTATTCATGTAAAACCATGACTATGTTCTTGTCTTATTGTAGGTGATTGTTTGATGATAGTTTGGAATGTTTGAAGAGGACTCACACAAGATTAGTATGACTAAGATGACACATGGTGACCTTGGATCCTTATGTAAATGATACCATGGAATGGAGAAGGATGGAAGGTGTGAAATAATTATTGTATGATTGGTAAATATTAATGGAGGGTAGAGCTAAGCTTACACAATGAGAAATAGCAGTGGAAAATAATGATATGGGAATGAACACAATGGAGGTGGAAAGTATATAATATGAGTATGACAAGAACAAATTTATATTAATATGATAGAATGTTCATATCCATATTTAAACCATATCAACTTAGATGATTTTTAAGGATCAAAAGAGGGTGAAAATGAAACATAGGAGTATGTAAAAACCTTAAAATATGCTAATTTTCCTTAGTTTTTGCTAAACAAGGACTTCTTTGGAGATGCTTGAGAAAATATGATGGATTATTGGCTATGAAACTAAAGTTATATCTTACTAAACCTTCTTGTAAAACATTATCACATGAATTAAATCCATATCATGGAGGAAATCAAGAAAACTTGAAATCATTCTCTCTCTTGAACTGTATAAACTATTCAAGAAGCATGTAGACTATATATTTGCATTGTAGACCTATTATAGAGATTTTTTTGACCTGAAAAACTATGGTAAGGGCATGAATAATACCATTAAATTATGAATCATTTTTCTAATAATATCTAAAAAATATAATTTTCTTAAAATGATGCTATGGTGGGGAGAAATTGTAAAAAACTGGTTGACTTCATGGATGTAAAACTACAAATGTCTACCCTAACTTGAAATTAATTATTCATGAGGGGGAAGAGAAAAATTTAATAACCTATTACTCCATAATAAATCCCTTTGAGTCTTATTTCTCTGGTTATAAAATTAGACATGTACATTCTCTCTCCTAATCATACTAGTTGCAAACCTAAAGGCTTGTGTCTATGTGCAAAGGAACAAAGTGACTATAAGATACTATTTTAGGGATTTTTTGAGTTAAATTTACAAAATATTATTCATTAAACTATATCATATCCTCTTCCTCATGTTTTGGATCTTAGTTGTATAGAATGTCATACAATTTCATACTTCTCTTTGTGAATATGCATGAAAGAAGCTTATGAAACACCAATATAAGTGCATGAGAAGGATAGAAAGAGTCATTAACATGAAAAAAACAATAAATAAACCTTTTAAAAACATTAGAGGGCCGAATTTGGCATGTGGGATTCAAAAAGGGCCCTTTTTGGGCTTAAAATTGCAATAATAGACCTTTTTAAGGTATGAAACTTTTGACTTAGGATAATATCATTCAAATGAAAATGGTTAAAAGGTAATATAAACGTTATAATGACAGTTTTAATATAATTAAATAATTTAAATACAAAAAAATTATCTTTTTAGGTTATAATATATAGTTTATATCACTTTGAAAAGACTTTTAATAGGGTCCTAGAATGTTTTAGATTATAGGGGTTGGTATTTGTCCTTAATTGGCTAAATTACCAATAGTTAGATAGGGAAACATTGTCCACTATTTCAGATTTGTCCCCCATGCTTAAATTTTAACATTTTAAATTTTAAACGATCTTTTTTTTTCCTCCCACACTTTTATCAAGGTTCGTTAGTGTAAAAATTCAATATTTTCACCTATAGAAGCACATTAAGGATTTTACAAATACATATACCAATCACTTGGAAATATTATTTCACATTGAAAAAAATAACACTAATCAGTCCAATTTTTTTTTTTTTGAATTATAATAGTCATAGACGAAGTCTGAATATACTTTATTGTAGGTCAAGGGAGGTCCATTATCAACCATTTCAAATCAATTTTATAGTTGAATGCATATAGTGAAAATACCAAGATTCACATACTCACTCTATGGCATGAGGCCATTTTGGGATATGTAGGTATAACATAGATTACATAGGGTATTTTGAGGGTAACTCAACTATTCCCCATGCCTTAATCCCTAATTTTGGAATTTTATCTCTATTGTGTTTGTTTTACATGATTTAGGGTTTATGTTTTCCAAATCTTCTATGTCAACTCGAGACACATAATTAATTATTAAACCCTCATAAAAAACAACATAACCCCATGTAAAAAAATAAGGAACATTTCCAACTAGTAAATTATTGTAATTAATAGATAAGGCTACATTATGGCCTTTTCCTCCTTCTATATACTTGTCCTAGTACAATTTCAATCCATATTTTTATGTGTAACACAACTTGTAGGTCTTTTCATCCAGATTATAGTCATAGTTAGCTTGAAAAATCACCATAAGATCTATTTTATGGAGGTTTACATATCTATATGCATATTTTGTATTTTACTTCTAGATTTGTATATTTCCTATATACTAATTTTAATAGTTTAGATCTACTAGTCTAATTTATTCAATTTAAAATATATTGAAACACCATTACCCATATTTATCCAATCAATTATTTAAATATTTATTCATTATCATGTACTTATCCATATTTTACCTTAGATATTTCTCCCTCTATTTCTCTAATCAATATTCTATTTTTATCATTTATTTCTTGAACAATTCTATTTCTTGAATCTTTTTTAGATACTCATCTTCAACCACCTTGTCTTCTAATGCTTCCCTCTTTTATTCATATTATATTTTTTATTATTCATTTATATATCTTCCTTCCTTTTCCTTTCCTTCATCTCACTCTGGGTTTCACCTCCTCTCTCTATTCTCTCTCCCTTATTTTCTTAATCTCTTTATTCTTGTATGTTTTCTTCTTCTTATTTGTTTTTATTATCCTCTTCCTCCTTTATTTTCCTCTTTCTTATTGTTATCCTCTTTTATTTTAAGTTTTTATTCTTATTTTTATAGTTATTTATTTTCCTCTTATTTCTAATTTTTCCCCCTTATCTTCCTCTCTTCTTATGCCTTTGTTTCTTTTTACATGATTTATTTTTCAAGTATGTTATAGGCTAGTCTAGTTGCCCATGTAGTGTTATTATGTATATTTTCCCTTTGAGAATCTTATTTATTATATATTATAGCCAATTTTAGTTAATACTTCTTTTTTATTTCAATGAATGAAACTATCTTTTATTTTACCAATTTTATGCCAATAATTTAGGCATTTTTAAGGTCCAAGATCAATTATGTGTAATTTCTTTTCTTTTCTTTATGTTATAGAATCATTTGCTTTTCCCACTAATTTATTTATTGAAGCATGTGGGTTTTCATTTGATAATAACATTTCTTCTTTTTATTTCTCTTTTGTGGTGATGATATCTTCTTGAAGAGTGGGTTGCAACTCCTTTGCTATGTCATCTAAATTAAAAGAACTAGTCTCTACATAGTCTAATAGTGATTTCACAATACTTATTTCCTTATTTATTATCTCCATATTAAATTATTCATAATATGTATATTCCACCCTTATTATGGAATTTTATATTCATATTTTGTTATTATGTAGTTGTTCTTCTATATTCTTGCTCTTTCTCCATACTCCCCTATTCACTATTTATGTCTCTTTATTTTATTTAATCTTACTCCTTGATGAATCTATGTATGAGTAGGTAACCAATGTATCAAAAAATAATTTCACATTATTATACTATTTTTCATTGCATCTTTTTATTAATTTCCCTTTTTACTCCTTTTGGTGAGGGTCTCCTTATTATTTTTATGTTGTTCATATATAATAAGATTTATCCTATCATTTTTATAGATGATTTTGCATATTCCTCAATTCTTTATATGATAATATTTATTTATATCCTTTAGGTGTTTGGCCATTATTTATTTCTCTTCCTTATCCTTAAGGGTTATTGTGGAGAACCCTTACCCTTCATATCTTCTTGACCAAATACCCATCTTGTGGTGGTATATATATTTTAAAAGTGGTAATCAACTTACCACATTCCTCTTGATTTTAGTAATGCCTTAGATGACTATATTGAGATGATTTAACCTTGAAAAAGTTCTTAAGGTGCTTTATTTTTCCTTAATTTCATCTACATCGGATTTAATATCTATTTCTAAGAGATAAAATTATGGAGAGAGTTGTTGTGCTTGTGGCCTCTTATGTTCTTCCTCTAATTATGTCTATATTTTGGGATCAAGAGGAAGAGTCGTGGTAGAAATTATGATGAATTATACATTCTCATATGATGGTTTGTAAGGTAGGTGAAGGATGGAAGTTTATATATTTATAAAAGGATAAAGGTAGAGGCTACAAATACATACCATGAATTATGTCTTGGTGTATTACTTGTTGACTATTTTTGTGGATACTTTGAACCTCCTTTCTATAATGTTTCTTATGTTCTTATCCCATGATATAATATATGTTATGTTATCACCACTTTCTTGTGTGTGTCTAAGAATAATTTTATACATTTTCATATCGACTTAGTCTATTCCCATTGTACCATCTATCTAGGTATAGTAGTTGTAAAATACATGGATAAAACCATTATAAGAGAGCCATAGAATAATTTGAGCTTACCCATTTTGATATTATTTAGGCTCTTCAATAATTTCACTAGTAGTGTGGTGTAGAGGTTGTATTTCATTCCACTCATCACTATATCCCATGTTATCTAAATGATTTTGGATGTTTAAAAGACCTCTATATTAGTGTAATATAATTTATATGTTAATTAATTTAGTGCATAATGGGTTTTTTGGTCAACTATTTATGCACAAGATAGGATGACATGTAACAATCCTCTTTCTCTCAATAGGCTAAGATACAAACAAGGTCATAACAATAAATCTTGCATATCCTTTAGAGAGTGAGTAAGAACCTATAGTAACCATATACCTACAAAATGGTAATTAATAATAAAATTTCAAGAGGATATAGTTCCAAATACTCTGATTAATTTATGGATTATGACTCTTAATAGGTATCAAGATATATAAATGATAAAAATGGGGTACATCAATGATATAATAAGGAAACCACATGAAAGGAACTGACAAACAAGGGTAATATAGATCAAATATAGATAAAAATACTAAACTAATAAGAAGGTAGGTATTAAAATGGTCATTCAAATTGGTGGCATATGCAACCTAAGGTGATATATGGAAAGCCTAAAAAACCCTATAGCCATACCAACTTATTTGGTGAAAGAAGGATCATAAGTAAGGATAAATTATATACATCCTATTGTTTCTTGCACAACAGACCCTAATTTCATCATTAATTCATGGAACCACTTTTTTATCTAGATTATAGTCTTATGATTCAATCAATTTTGTGCCTTATACCTATATCAATTGTTGGTATGATTAAAAAGAGTCTTTGGGGCATGTCACAATCATCTTGATTAAACTTGCTTTGATTTTCTTACCAAGTTTGGAATAAATACTTTTATCTTATCTTCTTAGTCCAAAAATAATACATTCAAGACTTAATTATTATAATTATATGAATTTTATTAAGTTTATTAAGTCTTGGTCTACCTTTCCTCATGTTTTAAACCACATTAGAATTTCCATTTTTAGACTATTTCACCTAAGATTTATGCAAATTATCTAACTATTGTAGAGTTATCATATCTTTTTCTTAAGCTCTATTTAGTCTAATATTTATTCCTTTTGAGTTAAGTGGACTAAGGTTTTATATTCCTCTAGTTATATGACTTTATTTCCCTGGCTTGTTCAAAATTCTTATAAGACTTAGTTGATTTTATTCATGTTTTCTCAATGGGGAAATGATTTTAGTGATGTTTATGGCTAGCAAGTCAGCAGGATGATGCCATGTGGTGTTATCCCACTACTCCAATATCTCATAAATTTTCATACTAGTGAAATACCTCTATGATATAAAGTAAATAAGTTGATACAACCTAGCATTATCTCACTACTCCATGATACCATAGATGTTCATATAGAGTGCAGAGCCTCCAATAAAATGGGTGAGTAGTAGGATGCCACATGGTGAAATCCTACTACTCCATAACCCATAAGTTTTTCATGTAGGCCTAGTGATGATATGAGATCCCCAAGAAAGAGGGTAAGTTAGATGATTCCATGTGGTAAAATGTTGCTAATATACAACCCTGAGTGGTCTATGTAGACTTTCCAATTTTTTAAATCCCAAGAAAATGAGATTATGATACATGGAAAAATATTGATTCAAAATGAAAATAAAAATTAGCATGAACTTAAAGCTTTAATTGAGAAATAAAAGAGTGAGTATAAGTCATGTGGCAAGGACATAGTAAAAACTAGATACATGTTGGTTATGCATCCAACAAAACAAAACATGAGTCTAAATTTGATGGCCTGTCTACCTATCAAAATCATCAAAATGCCTAGATGTTGATAATTTGGCCTATCTACCTCTCAAAATCATCAAAAGGCCTAGATATTGATAATTTGGCCTCCCAGGCTAAAATTTAACCCCTTTAGTCCAAAATATTCTCATATGTCCCTCCAAGAGTACATGAGGCTTCCTAAATCTTGTCATGATTTTCAAATCATCTTTAAAGTCTTCTAGCATTGTTTAAAGTTTCACTATATGTACTATGGGTTGCTTAAAGAGATCCTCAAGTGATAACATGTTTTGAGTCTTTAGATGATGTGTTAGGTTTTAATGGGTGGTATTTGGGTGAGTGTAAGGGTGTCAAGTGCCTTTTTAATCCTAAAAGGTGGCCTATACCTTGTTTGACAAAGTTAAGGTATTTTAGAAAAAATTAATGTATTTAGAAAAATTAAGGTTTCTTGTCTTTATTGCATTTCTACCTTTTTGAACGACATATTATGGGGGGGGGGGATTTTTTATTATTATTTATGGGGTGTCCATTTTAATTTTAGTCTTAATATGAGGTCTAATGATTTATCCAATGTTTCCTTGTTTGGTCTACTTAGTTAATATTATTTCAAGCTTTAATTAGGCCTCCAAGTCATCAAATGCCCTTTCAAATATGCCATATGGGTTAAAATTCATATTATTAACCTTTTAACAAGATATTTTTTAGTGTCACATTGAAATTGGGATTATTCAAAGGTCTCATAGCCATTACAAGTCATAAAAGGGTGGTTTTATTTGTAAAAAGAGGTATTTTTAGGGGTTCAATATCATTTATTCTTCTAAAAAGGCCCCACACACTTGAAAACTGACCTTTCAACTTATATACATCCATAACACCTAGTTTAAAAACATTTTTGAATCCTATTTTCCCTTTTTATGGCCCATAATGGTTTCCCAAGGTCTTTAACCTAAAAAATTAAAAAAATTAAGGTTTTGGAGGTGTTTCAAAAACTTGTACAAACTTGTATAGTCATAGTAGAGTTAGATAAGGTTAGTAATATAATGTGGGATCCTTTTAAGGAACTAGAGAGGAGAATCCATGACTAAAAATTCAATATAAGTCAAAAACCTATCCCTTATCTCCATCATTCTCGTTGGTAACCATGGATAGCCATTCAAGTTTACGCTTGGTTCATATAGAGGAGAGAGAATGGTTATCTAATATTATGGAAAACTGAAGGGGATATCATGAACTTCCAATTATTGGAATTAGTTTATATATTTATGCCTCATTATTTATGAACAAATTTTAAGAAACCAAGTACATAAATTGTTCTTTTGCATCTACACAAGTTCAACTTTTGAATAGTTTCCATATATTTTTGGCTTGATTGATGACAGTGGTGTTTGAATATGACTTCCAAAGGTTTTTAATAGTCCTTACACCTAATTATACAACACTATTCCACATGTTTGAGCTTAAGAGACAACAAGGAATATCCATTTTATAATAGTTGGAAGATTAAATGCATTGGTTTCTTGATGTTTTGGAGTATTCAATGAATGAATGCAGATCAAAAGTAATATGTTGATTGAATTTTTGGTTTACTAAAAATAATATAATATAATTATCTTCCCTAAGCACATATTTTAGTCATTAAAATAGGCTCAACTCCTTCAAATTCTTGATCCCTAAACCTGAGTAGGGTTGTCATGCATCATGCAATATTCCTTGAAATTTGTGAGTAGAATTGTCTCATTATTGAATAGGATCATAGGGATATGCCCTAGTATACATAGATACATATACGGTATTCAAAATTTGAGGATGAAATTTAGTTGGTTCATACCTTCATTCCATATAACCAATTCTTAGTCTTAGAGAGACATGATCTCATTTAAGCACCTATAGACCTATTTAGGAAATCATAGGAGCATTGGATTTTGGGATAGAACATTAGGAAAATTTGAATTTAATAGGATTAATAAAAAACATTTTAAATTTTTAATATTGAGAGAGTAGGATCAAGAGGATTAGACTCACTCCAAGATAAAACTTAATGATAATACATATTGAAAACACAAGACTATGTTAGCGAAAGTGAGTAAACACTAACTATATGGTGGTGGAATGTTGTGAATAGAGTAATGGAATTTAATTATATAATTCATGATGTATATATATTTTTAAATTTTCAATGTAGTTGGGAGGCTAAACATGAAATGATAAAAAATGCCTAGGTCTAAAATAGGGATCTACATGCTTGATTGAAGATGTAAAATAAGCTAAAAAGGGAGTTATATTTTAGGATGAAAAATATATAATAATAATAATAATAATAATAATAATAATAATAATAATAATAATAATAATAAACATGTAAACATGAAAGATAATTAAAAAATATCTCTATACGAACCATTCAAGAAGAAACCTCACCTCTCACCTTTCATACACAGTCAAGAATGCACAAATTGTCACCTATAAGGAGAGTCTTGGCAAAGTAAGGTGACTGAGATATGAATGTACTTGAAAAAAGGTTAATAATTTATGGAAAAGGTTAAAATCTATATGTATCATTTTTCATAAATAAATTAAATCTAAAAATTCTAACCAAGAAAGGAGGATGTATGTATATTTCACTCAGGTAGACCTAATTAATCACATAAATTCAGGGCCTTGATGAGGGGCAAAAGTGTGAGGAACCATGCATGGAAATGAATTGAAAGATTTAAAATAGGGTATATTGACTTGTTTTATAAATTTATCAATATACATTGAATATTATAGTCCTCTAAAGCCAAAAAGGGCCTTGATAGCCTAATTAGGCCTAGTAGGCCTAACCAAGCAATCACATGCCTATACATGGAAATTGGAGATGAATTATAGTTGGTGTGTGTTTTGAGGAGTTGAAAACACAAAGGAAGGTAAAATATAGTGTTCCAAGGTATATATGATTCTTAGACTCAATAAAGTGAATGGAAATCCCATGGACGAAGTCTTAGAGTCAAACTAGATTATAGGCTTAAAAACATGATACAAGAGTATGAGAGTTTTTCAAAGAGTTTGGAGAGTTAACAAAGAATAAAACCATGGAAACATTTTTGGAGGGATTTATTAGACATATTTGAGTAATTAAAAACCCAATATGGATGTTTTCCTTTTTTTATGTTAATATTTCTATCTCAACCCCATAGAATGTAAGTTTTTTGACTCGAGAGGCATTTTCTTCACATGGGACCACCAAGGAGAAGATGCATGGATTTATAAAATACTAGGGTAATTTTATGGAAGTTACCTTATTAAAATCCTTGGTTTTGGTTTTTCAATTCAATATGTCAAGGTTATGAATAATTATTAAGAGATTATGCATCCCTAAACCTTGCGTAAACCATTCATTATGTCTCTATGAGAGTATAGGTCTTGCAAATGACTTGACATGTAATTGAATATCCCTATAAGTACTTGAATGACCTATATACACTAAATGGAACTTAAATTATCTAATATTTGGCACATTTGAAGTACAAGATGTACATATTTGTCCCAGGAATTACTATTACAAGTCTAAAAAGGGTAGTTTTAGATAGTTTCTCATAGAATTAGTTTGGGTAAAGCCTAGTAGGGTCTCAGTAACCATATGTGATAGAAGTAAGTATTAGAATATTTTTATATAGTCCCATTAGGAATATTTATAATGACTACATCTCTTTAATATTAAACACACCTAGTGTTGACCAAGTATGCTACCCAGAGCTCCAAGAGACCTAATGCAACTAGGTAGTAGTACTTGAAAGTGGTTTGTAGAATTTAGTTAATGATTATGAGATATAAAAAATTATGAAATATACTATCATCCATGGTGATGTCATTAAAATAAAAATGAGACCTAGAGTGGAAAAATGGGCTTGTTTCATGGCCTATTGGACCAATTGGGCTCTTGTACTCAGATTGCATTTTCATACCATATTGAAGACACATGGACCTTAGCCTTAGATTTAACATAATCATATAAATATGAAGGGTAGAATTTGGGTGAGTAATGGATAGGTTTAATTAATTAACTACCTCTCATAATGAGTGTATAACCTCCCATCACATGACAAAGAAGTGATGGAGTAGTTATAAGGTGATGGTATATTCATGGGGTTAACTATGACAAAAAAGAACATCCACCACACTTCTATTCCCAAGGGCTCTTTTAAGACCATTTTGTAGCCAAGGTAGTGCATTAGAGAGGCCATGGAGATGTTACTAATCCTTATTCATGTTTGTAATTGATTATTAATTTAATGAGTGTCATCATGGACTCTCTTCCACATGTCCATGTGACATTATTCCTCTATTTCCCTCTAATGTTCTATAAATTGAGGCTCAAAGGCTATTATATAGATCCCTCAGTTGGGTATGAAGAACCTCTACCAAAATTATACCTTGTAAGCTTTGAATTAATATAAATATTAGTTCAACTTATCCATGATAGTGTATTGTGTTTTATACTTATTTATTTAACCAAGTGGAGTCTTATCTCCCTTTACACGTACTTTTTTCTCACCTAGTTACTAGGAGATTATTCTAAATAGGACACATGGTGTGTGTAATTTTTATTGATTATGCTTATAGATGAATATAATTTTTAGTGTCTTTAATCATACTTCCCATTCATCATGATCAAGATACAACTATCTATAATAACCTTCATGTGAATCATTGATGCTTATAATTATTTTGGAGGGAGTGGTTTAGTCACTAGTCCTTATCTTGTTCATAAGTGTTGTTGAAGGGTCAAATAGAGAGGCTATAACATGTTGGTGCATCACCTCCCATAGCTTAGGCTTGTTTCATGTAATATTTTTATACCTTTTAATTGATAAGTAAATAAGTCTAGAAATTGAGCTAAGATGATGAATCAGGGGAGCTAGCCCCAAAACTAGAGGTTCACCTTACCCAATAGGCTAACCATACCTATACATGATCCCATTATATCAGTTGTATGAGGTATGTCTACAAAATATTTTGAATTAAGGGTGAAATCCATATTGATAAGAATTTTTGGCATGCCTAGTGAGACCAAAATTCAAGGAGTTTAGAGAACTCACTCTCATCATTTACTGACCTTAAGGAGATGCAAGAATTTTGGTGGCATATTAGCACTCAACTACATGACAAGGGTCATCAAAAATCTCCATATAAGGGTAAAAATAAAAATTATTGATGATTTTCTTATTCTTTATTTTATTCATGATGTCTGATGGCTAGATATGGAGATCTATATTCTACACTTGCTTACCAGCCATAGGTTGACCCATACCAACCTCACCATGAGCCTTATCAATCCTATATTGACCCCTATTAGTATTCTAATAAACCAAATCAATATTATATTGATATAATTTATACTTACGATGAGTATTATCCTCTACATGACTTTAGTTATCCATAAGGCTAGCCTTACTATTAGCCTCATTGGTAACATTGTTATTAGGAGTAACATCCCTTCTTTCCTCCATAATCACCCTTTCAAGCTAAAACTATTTCCTCCAATGAGTGGAATGAGATAAAAATAATGATTCAAATCATTGAGAATGAGTTATTGGCCCTAAAGGACAAGTAAGCTCAATTTAAACAGTCTTATAAGCTTTTTATTACCCCAAGTTAACCTTCTTGGACCATAAATCCCATGACAAACCTAAGCCAAGAAGAGATAAATTTTATAGTGGTTAAAATAAGGAGATTCCCAATATTTCAAATCCCATCACCTCTTCCTCAAACTAATGTTATTCACAAATGTCTAGGTATGCAAAGAGAGAAAGAGGTTGAGTACCAAGCTTAGGAAATTCCCATATTTTTTAGAGTACCTCCTCACCCACTAAACTCACTCAAGGTAATCCTATAAAACATTATGCTTATACTCTACCATTTGGACATTTTTTCCCTCTCATCATCTCCCTCCTTCAAAATCAAAATGTCTTTTGGGAGGTAAATGAGAAAATTCTAGTTGTAATTGTAGTTGATGAAGGTGATTCAAGTGAATTTGAGGAAGAGATTAATATTAGGACACCTATTGGTAAAGATAAGCACAAGTTAGCCTTTAATAATTCTAGAGAAGATGAACTTCAAGAAGATCAAGGTAATTTCAATTTCCATGTCCAACAACACATTCAAGAACAAGATGATTTTCAAAATAAAAACATATCAATTGACCAATAAGAATGTGATCATGGTTTTTTGTTTGATGACATGGAAACTAATCTATTTCATGATAGTATTAAGGAGTACACAAGTGGATTACTTTTTCAACTTACCATAGATGAATAACAAAGAGACAACCTTGAAGAGGTTTTAAGTGTTCAAAAAGAGGTATGTGTTGATGTAGAGACTCCTAGTTTCATTAAAGTTGAAGAACTCATTCCTTATTGCTAAGAAAATTTTAATTGAGGAACATGAAGTCATAGTAGTGAATGAAATAGTAGAACATGATAATGATCACATTGAAACTAATCAATAAGATGATGGAAGCTTATGTTAGTAGTATTCAAAGAATTGTAATGAGTATGAGACTCTTCAAGGACTTATACCTCTTATGGGGTAGATTGAGGATGCTTCAGATTTTGAAATTATAAAGTTTCATTCAAAAGAGTAACAAGCTCAAGATGATCAAGAGAGAATTGAAGTGGTTGATACAGTAGTACCTCAAGTTTATAGTCCCAAACATGAACCAATTGAAGATGCATTATTTTCTAGTTTACCTCAAGAGGCTCAAGGTGTGAATCATGTTTGTGACATTTGGTACTCATTATTGGACACTTAAAAATAATTTAAAGACCTTGATAAGTCACTAATTTAGATAGATAAAAATGAAGACACAAAATAAGGGCATAGGCTATCATTATACCTCTAATTTAAGCAATCAATAGATTGGTGTCATTTTTTACTAGGGATAGTGTCCAAGGATATATGAAATGATACCATTAGATATTTGAGTTAATAATTCACTATTTATGGGGGGGAGGGGTTTATTCTACTATTTATATCTAAATCCTAAGGACAACAAATAAGATTCTAATTCTATATTTCAAAAAGGTCAATCTAGAAATTTTGGCTAATTGAATACCTCCTATGGCATTATTTGTTATATGCTTATTCATTTCACACCATCAACATCCAAAACTTAAACATCAAGCATAAGACATTATATTTTCCTCACTCGACTTGTTCGGCTAGGTAGGATAATGTGATATTTAAGAATGTGGGATGAATCTCTACTATCACTTAGACTACTTCCTGATAGATTTTGAATATAGATATGAGTTAACAAACTTTACTTTCTATGAAATTGAAATACACACTCTTATATAAAGAAAAATCACTTGCATTGAATTGAAACAACCTTGTGCATTTAATGGAAACACACTTACATTAAAATTAAATTCACACTTTGATTTGAAATGGAAATCACACTTGTATTACAAAGGGAAATCACACATGAAGTAAAATGAAATACCTAAATTAAGGAAATACACTTTCAAAATATAAACTAAAAGTACTAATTTTCCATGATCTCTGGAGAGAAGTGGGACCTTGATCCTTCCTCAGAACAAGATCAACCTTTACACAATAATGAAAAAGGATGCTAAAATTTATTTCATTATCAAAAGAACATATACATATATACAAAACTACATTGGAATGATTCTTCTTTGTTATCTAATTTTTTATCACTATCTACTCATTCCTTTATTATTTGGAATGAGAAAGAGACATGTATTTAAAGCATATCTCAACAACTATTCACAAAATATGAAATATGGTGATCTAAATAGCCAAATCCACTTATTCAAAATAAAATATCTGGGAATCAGATCCAATGCTTATAGGGAGGAATTGGAACTGATTCAACTAACAATAGATGAAAAATATCTAACATAGATATGAAGAGATTATGTTTGGTTTTATAAAATAGAAGTATACTTATATCTAGATCATTTTAGACCATTACTATGAATAGAAATGTCCAAAAAAAATATGTAAATATGGAAAGTCTACATATATAATAGATATATTTGGAGTTACTATCTTGATTTGAAGGATCCACCTAGACATCTTTAGAGCATGCCTGGGCATCTTCAAAGCACTACTGTATAGGTATTCAAAGTGCCTTTGGATCATCTTTAGAGATATAAATCTTTAGAGATTGATTTTTTATTTTATGAATATTCAAAACTATTGCCAAAAATGGTTTCCAAAACTATTTGATGACTTCATAAAATGATCCCTCCATAGGGTGTATTTCTATATACAAAACTGTGCTTAACCCATACAATTTAGACATAAACAATAAGATAAAGAATCAATAATGTATCACATACAAACAAAAGACAATTACATTCATTTATTACTTAGATAAGACCTTAAATATTAAATTTAATAAAATATATAACTAAAAGGAAACACTTATGGACAATTTATATTAGATATAATGAGCTATATATAATGCTCATCATAACAAATACCAGTCAAGTTATCAAGAGAATTGTTGCAAGTGCACATGGACAACTAGGAATAGCTTATTGATGACAAAAAAATGATATTTATACCAAGCATATAATCTTGGGATGAATATGAATTTTTCCTTGACTCACATAGTTAATCCATGGATATGAAGATGGATCGAGAAGATCCGGTTGATGTTCAAGGATACCATAAACATGTCAATATCTTAGCATGTGAGTAGAATTTATCATTATATAGGCAATACCTAGTTAGACTTCACTCAATGTATGAAAATATATGTTCATGATGCCATGAATATCCAATAAGATTCCCCTTTGAACCAAAATGAGGAAAACATGTTTAGGGTAGTTGTTTGTAGTAGGTTGTTTTGTCTTATTTCCAATAAGTGTTTTGTCACCACAAGTGTGGTGTGTTTGATTTTTTATTTATTTGGCATGTTATCCTTGTGTGAGTGTGAGGTTTTTATAGTCATATTATCTTATAAGGTGATAATTATTTGTATCATTATAGGTAGAAGGGTCATATCATTTGGGTCATGATTATCATTTATGAACACCTTATTCAATGAATGAGACAACCAGTTTTCTTGACTAGTAGGAAGGTTAACCCATTTGAGTCACCAAAAATGTTGATAATTTATCCTCTCAAAAAAAAAATTCAACCCTTATAGTCCAAAAATTTCTCATAGGGCCCTCCAAGAGTACATGAGGCTTCTTAATTCTTGTCATGATATTTAAATGGTCTTTAAAGCCTTCTAGCATTGTTCAAAGTTTCACTATATGTACTATGGGTTTCTCTAAGAGATCCTAATGTGATAACATGTTTTGAGTCTTTATATGATGTGTTAGGTTGTCATGGGTGGTCCTTGGGTGAGTGGAAGGGTTTCAAGTTCATTTTGAAACCTAAAATGTGGCCTATACCTTGACACAGTTAAAGTATTTTAGCAAAAATTAAGATATTTGGAGAACTTAAGGTTTCTTATCCTCATTGCATTTCTACCTTTTTGGGTCACTTATTATTGTGGGGGAATTTGTTATAAGGATATAGTGGGTTTACAAGTAATTTTTTAGTCTTAATATGAGGTCTAATGATGTATCCAACATTACCTTCTATGGTATACTTAGTAAAGATTATTTTAAGCTCCAATTAGCCCTTGATGTCAGCAAATGCCCTTTCAAACATGCCATATGAGTTAAAATCCATCATATTAAGCTTTTAAGAAGATATTATTTGGTGTCACATTGAAATTGGTATTTTTTTAATGGTATCATAGAAATTTAAAGGCATAATAGGGTCGTTTTATTTGTAAAAATATGTCTTTTAGTAGTCAAATATCATTTATTCATCAAAAAAGCCCCTCACACTTGAAAAACGATATTTAAGCTTCCCTCCATCCATACCACCTAGTTTTAAATCATTTATAATCCTCATTTCCCTCATTGTGGCCCACAATGGTTTATACTGACTGATACAGTTAGGTTAGAGTTAGAGAATGTCATACATATAATGTGGGACCACTTTTAAGAATAATAGAGGATAATCCATGATTCATAATTCAAGATAAGTAAAAAACCTATCCCTTTTCTCAATAATTCTCCATTATTTTATAGATTTATTCCCCTTGATTTATAAACAAATGTTAAGAACCCAAGCAACTATATTTGTCTTTTGCATCTACATAAGGTGAAATTTTGAATGGATTCCATATATTATTGGCTTTATTGATGAAAGTGGTGTTTTCATGTGAATTATAGTGGTTTTTAATATTAATTAAAACTCATTATCCACCACTATTTCACACCTATTATCTCAATATGGAGCAAGGAATCTCCATTATAGAATAGTTGTATGATTAAAGGTAGTGATTTCTTGATGTTTTAGAGTTTTTAATGCATGAACATAGATCAAAAGCAATATGTTGATTGAATTTTTGGTTTATTTGAAACAATATAATATCCTTACATATCCTAATCACACAATTGAGTCATCAAAAGAGTCTCAACTCTTTCAAAGTCTTGATTCCTAAATCTAAGTAGGGTTACCATGCATAGTGAAGTATTCCTTACAAGTTATGATCAAAAGTGTCTCATTATTGAATAGGATCATATGTATATTACCTATTATATAGATATAATTATATGGTAATAAAAATTATAGGATGAAATTTAGGTGTTCCATTCATTCAAACCTTCACAGAACCCATTCTTGGTCTTGGAGAGAGACATGCTCTCCTTTAAACAGCTACAGACCTATTTAGGAAATTAAAGGAACATTGGATGTTTGGAAATAACATTATAAGAAATTTAATATAATAGGATTCATAAATATCATGAGAAAATATTTAGTATTAAGAGGGTATGATCAAGAGGATTAGACTCAATTGAAGATAAAACATAGCTTGAATACCTATTGAACACACAAGACTATGTTGGTGAAAGTGAGTAAACACTAACTATATGGTGGTGTAATATTATTCATATATTAATTTAATTAAATTATATAATTCATGGTTTCTATATTTTTAATTTATTAATTTAGTTATGAGGCTAAACATGAAATGAGGAAAAAATGCCTAGGCGTAAAATAGGGATCTACAGGCCTGAATGAAGATGGAGAACAAGATGAACAAGGAGTTATATTTTAATGTGAAAAAATATATAATAATAACAATTAAAAACATTTAAACATAATAAAAAAATTAAAAAATATCCATGGAATAACCATTCAAAATAAAAAAACTCACCCCTCACCTTTTATATATAGTCAAGAATGCATAAATTGTCACCTACATGAAGAATCTTGGAAAAATAAGGTGATTGAGTTATAAATGAAATTGAAAAAGGGTAAAAAGTTTTTGTAAAAGGTTAATAATATATGTATAATTATTAAAAACAAAATTAAATATCAAAATTCCAACTAATAAAGGAGGACATATGTATATTTCACTCAAGCAAACCTGATTAATCACATATAGGTAGGGCCTTGTTGAGGAGTGAAAGTGTGATGAACAATTCATTGAAGTGAAGTGAAAGAGTTAAAATAGGGTATATTTAATTTTCAAGTGAGACTTTTACAACTTACAAGTCATACCACTTTGTCAAAACTATAATTGTAATTTTCAATATGTTATTTTACACCTTGAGCAATTAAAACATGTCAAAATGAAAAGTGTAATTTACAAGTTTGCTTTTTACAATTTCCAACATGTCAAAATAGAATGTGTCAAATACAAAAAGTGTTTTTACAACTTAAAAATATTTGTACAATAATGAAAATATAATATGCAAAAATTATTTTAATATAAAGAATTAATCTATTTTTAACACTTCTTTTACCTCTTTATCTTTCTTGACCTATAATTTTTCAACATATGCATCAAAAGCCTTGGAGATCTCTTGGATTCTCTCTTCATCTAGGCCAAAAGAGTAGAGATTGGTGATCTCACAATTTTCCACTGTATCAAAAATTTTCTTTCTCAAATCTTTATATGTTTGAATATATTTATCAATATAAACCAATGTGTTATGATACTTGATGTAACAATGGATAGAACTCAAGGTAAAGAATGTGTCTCATGCAGATGTTTTTTTAATCACTTCCTTTAATTTGTTTTGAACCTCTTCTACTAAAATGAGGTTATCTTCATAATATATTGGCCTACATTAAAATTTACTCAAAATATATTCCATTTCTTGTATAAAGTTGATGGCCTTGTCATGTGAAACATTATCCTTAAGGGCAGTCTCTGTAAGTATCTTTATATGAAATTGAGCTACTATACTTAATTTTTATTTCTCTCCATCAATTTTCAATATTTTTTTTTTGAGGATGTCCATATCAATTTAGTCCATACCTATTAATTTGGGATAGAAAAAATTCAAGGTTTCTACCTCTCCCTCATACTTATTTACCAATCCTCTCAAGGTTACCCTTCTCTCTATTAAAACTTCATAGTGATCTATTATCATATAAGTAATTTTATTAACTTTAGAAATGAGCTCCTTTTCCCATTTCTTAATAGCTCTTCCCATTATTTAAATTTCTATCACCACATCATGTGTTACCTGATCTATGATCTGGGTGACTGGATATGTTAGTTGATTTATTACTTCTCTATCTTTTCTTGACTACATATTTTTGGCCTTACATTTATTCATATTCTTGTGGGAGATCACTAGACTCTTTGATTGTTCTACTATTTTACCATTAGGACACTAACTCCTTATTATTTGATCTTTAGTAGTTTCTATATGATACTTTTTATATCCTTGGTCACTTGGACCCCTTTACTCTTGAGTCAATTTAGTGTTTTGATGATTACATGTGTAGTTTTATCTATCAAAGACAAAGATTCAGAGATAGACCACCTTACTGATGGAAGGGGTTGAGTAATGATATTTTTGTAGTAGTTCTTATCCAACAAAGACTCATCATCCATAAATTCTTTAGGGAGTAGTGCTAAATCAAAATCTTTGACCTAATCCAAGGTCATTTTAGAATGGTCTCTCAATCTAACCTCCTCTTCATCATCCAAATCTTCTCAAAAATATTCAAAGTATGAGACATGGGAATATGTATAAATTATAGTGTGATGATGATGTTACCATGAGCATCATAGTATGGCCTTACCTCAAAATAACTAAGGGTCATATAGGTCATTTATGCATTAACACACTTTGATTTGAGTAAAGAGGGCATGTGTATCTACCTATAATGATTTGGAAATGAATTTTTGACTTCTGTTTATAGGATAGTAGCTTATGAGTATAAATAAGTTGTCTCACTAGATCCATTGATTCCCATTGATCACTAACATATCTTGGGAGTGTGTAAGGGTAGAAACTGAATCTACATACCCTTATGTAGGAGTAAGTGGGGAATTGAATGTAGTAAGAACCTCATTAGGTGATTTCTATAGTACTTGCATTAGAGAATATTTTTCTCTCATGTTCTTAATTAAGCATTATTATGATTTAATAGATGAATGCATCATTTAAATTGTTAAAGTGTTATCTATTAGCCTTTAAAGTGAGTTTGGGATAATATTTATACATATTATTTGCCTCACTAGCCACTGTGTTGAGCCTTGAGAAAGCTCTCCCTTTGGCCAATATGTACACTAAGTAGCTAGTCATATAAAGCTTTGGTATAGTTTTCACCTCCATCAATTTCTTATGGAGGGAGTCACTAATGAGTTGGGCCAAGTGGATATATTATTTATTCCCATGGATGACCCATATGTATTGATATATCCACTCTTTGAAGCTTTTTACATTAGGACTACTAGTAATCTTGTGCAACAATATAATTATGTCTCCAACTTCATCCTTTAAATCAATTTTTGCTAGTGTCTTTTGAAATATTATATAGGTAGCCTTGGGGGTCTTAACCCATTATTTATTTATCAATCTCTGGCATCCCAAGTTTTTGTCTTAGAAGAATTTTTGGGATGTTTTTGGAGTGATATCTAGATAAATCTCAAATGTTGATATCATAAATAATGAATCAACAAAATTTGGATCAAAATTTAGAATCCTTTCCCCTTTATCATTTAGGACCTCTCTCTTATTAGCATCATAATGATGTGTTAGTGTCCATACCAATTTAGGGCTTTACACCACTAGGGAAAAAATATTACTTATGGAAATCTAGAGTGATAAATACTCTAGATCTAGTCATTCTTGAACTCTACATTTATCCCAATGTAGAAGTCACCTAGGTCAATGTGATCTAGGTTTGTATCTATGATCTCAGTGGTGTTGGATTCTAGACTAAGATTCACCTTGGGTATTTTCAACTTGAACTTCATCTCTTTCCCAGACATGAATTATATAGAGAATGCTTAGTGAAAACAAGTTACAAAAGATGGTAAGATTTGAAGGTGCTAGAAGTAGGTAGAACCTCTAGTAGAGATTAGAGGTGCTCTTTGTAGGTGGAAAGTTTGTTGGAAATTGTAGTTTTAAAATCAAGTTAAAATCTTCGGTGGAGATTTGAGGTGCAAAAAGAAAGTCAAAAGTCTAATGGAAGTTAGAGTTATTCTGAGCAGTGGAAAACTCCATGGATCTTGAGTTGTTTGCAATAATATGAATGTCTATGGGTTTAAGAGGTGTTTAAATAAGGCTAAAATCCTACAAAAATGTGAGTGCATTTTTTAATTCAAAATTTCATTGGGATGGGAGGTGTTTGAAACAATTCAAATGTTGGTAGGGACTTGGAGGGATCTATCAAAGAATATGCTATGGTTATTGAGAATATACATGAGTATATTTACCTAGATATTATTTATAAACCCTAGGTATATCAATTATGAACCCTAAATTTTAGAAAAAACCTAGGTCTCAAGTAAACATGATCTCATGGGAAGACCAATAATGAAACCTTGAATGCGCAATTAGAGAAAACCCTAAATCCCTAAACATCTAAGAAAGCAACCACAAACCTATAAATTAAAATTAAAACCTTTGTGAGAATGAAAATAATTCAAAAAACTTTAATTTTTATAAAATATGGAAAAAATGCAAGGAAGATTCCAAGGAATATCATTTAGGGGTATAATAATGTCATCACATTGCTTGGATATGGGGCTCGAGGTTTGTAGGGTCATGGCTTGGCATATGGCTTGAGGTCACTAAATTCTTTTTAGAGCTTTAAAATCAATTATAAATTTAACAATTAATAAAAAATCCCTAATTTCACTTATTTATATTAAAAACTCCCTATAATTAATGCTTTAATGGTAGTGGGTGGTAGAGATATGGAGTCTGGAGACACTTTTGAAATTTTGTAACTTTGTAAATTACATGTTGACCTCTAGATTATAAAGTATTGACTTGGTTGACCTATTTGAAAATGGGAAGGTATAACTCCAAGAACAATTTGAAATTTTCAAAAATTAAAAATTACACTTGGAGTTATAGAGTTTATGGCTAGTTTGTTGGTGAGAAGCATAAATCCACCTGTAATTTACAATTTTGTAAATTGAAAATTGTAGTCTATGTTTTGGTTTTTATAGGGTGTTTGATTTAAGGGAATCATAACTTCACTTATAAATTGAAATGTGAACAACTAAAAATTTTGAGAAGGTTTTTGGTTTTTGCCAACTAGTGTATTACAAGATCTGGAGGTATAGCTATTATTTGTAATTTTGAAAATTAAAATTTGTATTCAATTCTCTAGATTGTGCAACCTAATGCATTGTGGGATCTAGAACTCAGGAATCAATTTTTTATTTTGAAAATTTTAAATTGTAGGTAGAGTTCTAGATTTTGCAATATAAAGGAAATGTCTACTCTAGGTCAATTCAAGGTATTTTTTGAAAAAATTAGGGGGTATCCCTTAGGTTACTTGATATTTTGATATTTTTAGGGAAAAATATCAACATTTTTGGTGACCTATGTGGGTTTATTTATTGCTAATCATTTTCTATCCATTAGCCTTCTAGTTAATTTGGTATGGAGTGATTTTAAGCTTAACAAACTTTAACTGGTGAAGAATAAAACTAGAATTTTCCTAAACAAGAAAAAAACAAGGAAAAATGGAATAAGATAAAAAAACAAAAACTCTTAATGAGTTGACTTATGCAAAAAAAATTATTATTTAAAACATAACTCTCCTTATTATATACAAAAAAATTATTTTTGAAATGAATTATAACCTTAAAAACAAGATTTGAGTTATATCCCATTGACTGGGATACGTAGTTATAATCCATCAAGCTTAGAGAGTTGGAATGCATTATCTCCTTTTCACTGAGTTATATTGTATGGACTACTCCATATTACATCAAACTTGGTGTGCTTTACTTGGTTTAGCCTTGTATGCATCCCATTTGAGAACCATGTCTCCTTCATTAAAGATTATGTTAGATGCCTTTTTTGTCAAAAGTCCTCATTGTTTGATCCTTATTTTCTTCCAAGACTTTCATTTATTGGTTCTTAATTTATTCTAATTCCATGAGTTTAACCAATATTATTGTCATCTCATCATTGCTAATCAACTCTAATTAGTGATTGAGCTCTAGAGATGGTAACTCAATTGACAATGGGACTCAAGCTTCCCTTACATATACCAGCATGAATCAATAGTTACAATGGTTCTCTTAGGGGTGATACTATCATCCTATACTATTGATTTCAACTTTGTGTGTCATGTTCTTTAGATATCCTCCATCATTTTTTTAATAATTTTTATGAGATTCTTGCTAGTATACTCAACCAAGACTTTACCCTATAGGTAATAATTGGAATAATTATTTAGGTATACATTATTATTTACATCCAATTCAATCACTTGAGTGCCCATAAACTCTTTGGCATTATCTAAGATAATGGTGTGAGGAATAACAATCCTTGAGACTATGTCATCCATGAATTCTAAGATAGATGCCTCCATGGCATCATTTATTGCAACTACTTTAGTCCATATTATGAAATAGTCCATTGCTATGAGGACCCATTTGTGTTATGCACTTGATGGTGGATTGATCTTACTAATGAAATCTAATCCCATTGAGTAAATGGTTGATCTACTTGAATTATTCTAAGAGGGAAAGATGTTAATCTCTATTTTCCTATGAAGTAATCACACTTCTCATAGTTCTTTACCCATTGGTGGCCATATTTTAATAATTTAGTCAAACAATACCCTTTAATGGCCATGGTTCTTACAAATAAATGTCATCCTAACAGGCCATTATGAAATTATTCGATCACATTGGGGACTTGATTATGCTTGATACATCTTAACATGACTCGATTCATATCTTTTCTAAGCAATATTCCACAAACAAGAACATAAAGAATGGATTGGATTCTAAAATACATTTTTTGGATTTTTGGAATTCATATGGGTACTTTTCAATCTATAGGAAAGTGGTCATGTCATGGATCTAACTATTAAAAAGAGGTGGATTAGTTTTCTAAGGTACACTTTAGGTATATACTATTTTAGATACTGCTTCAATAGTTTTGATATTAGAAGCCATTTGTTCGCATAATCCCTTCCCTCTTACAATCTTTATGATTTTGATGTCCACATCATATTCCATGACCTTTTTGATCCATCCTAATTTTTTTTCATTTATCTCCTAGCTCATCAGGAAATTTTTGACACTTTGATGACTAATCATCATATTAATTTTATTATTAGAGAGCATATGATGGAACTTTTTAAGAGCCATGATCATGACATATACTTGTTTATCCATAAAACTATAATTTTTTTCATAACCCTTCAAGGATTAGCTAAAGAATGATATTGGTTGTTCTAATTTTTATTTATTCTACTGAGTTAGAATAGATGAGATGATGCCCTGCCCTTTAAAATCATATATAACTAAATATTTCTCATAGTTGGGGTTGACTAGGTTAGGAGCCTAGGAAATAGCCTACTTGATGGCTTTAAAGCTATCTTTTTCCTCATGTGTCTAACTGAAAATAGTACCCTTCTTTATCATTACGTAAGGGTTTTTTCCATAAAGTCAAAATTCAAAACAAATCTTCTTAAAAATCTAATTTTTCTAAGAAAACTTTATAATCCCTTTTTATGGCTTGGTAATTCTAAAGTAGATATAACACTTATTCTTGTTTGGTCTATTGTAAGACCTTCCTTTGATATAATGTGTCCTAGTAGTTTCCCCTAATGAACTACAAAAATGCATTTCTTTGGGTTAATGAAAACTCCAAATTATCTACAACTTTCAAAAAATTTCCTAAGGTGATCTAGGTGTGCATCAACATGATTTGAGTAGGTAGTGATGTCATCTAGGTATACCTAGATCATTTCATTTATTAAACCTCTAAAATCTATATCCACTAGGTATACCTAGATCATTTCATTTATTAAACCTCTAAAATATATATCCATGGATCTTTAGAATGGTATACCAGTATTAATCAGACCAAATTGAATCTTTTTGTATGTATATGTACCCCATTTTATGGTGAAAACAATCTTGAATTGGTCTGATTCTTGCAATAGGATTTGGTTATAGCCAAAATAACCATCTAGAAGAGAAAACCTTTTAGATCCTAATATATTTTTCATAATTTGATCCATAAGGGGGAGGGGGTAATGATCCTTTAGAGATGCTTTGTTCATATCCCTAAAATCTACACAAGGCCCAATTTCACTATTTTTCTTTCTTATAGGGACCAAATTAGCAACCCAAGATGAGTGCTTGATGGGAAGATGATTTTAGCCTCTATTAATTTGGGAAAATTAATCTTCATCAAGATTTATATCTTTGGATTAATTAGTCTATATTTCTTCCTTATAGGCTTGGTATTTTTATCAAGCTCTATTGTATGTTGGGATAAGATGGGGTCAAAACCTATTAGATCATGATAAATCAAAGTGAAGTTATCATCAAACTCTTGACACAACTCAAAAAAATCTTATCTTTTAGAATTTTTGCATACCTTTCCTATCTTTAGTGACTTCCCTTCTAATATGATTATTGTCTCACAGTCTTCTTCCTTAACCATGAGCTTCTTCTTTTCACATTTCATCTAATCATCCAAAATGAAGATGTTTTCTATAGTAACAAAACCCATATGTAGTTTATTTGTCTTCAATTGGATGATTTGATCTCCATATTGATCTTATATCCCTAATTGGTTCTTATCTAGGAATTCATCTTCTTCTCTCAAAAAGTTGACAATCTGTTGATCACTATCAAAGGCTTATCAATTAGTTGCATTATCAGGAACAGATGGCCTTACCATCATCCTTACATGTTGAATATTTTTATTCTTTATTTCTATTGATAGGTTGTATTAGGAGCCTACAAAGGCCATACAATCAACATATTTGTTATATTCTCTCATTACCACTTGAATATTCAAAGTGGTAAAGTATTATAATAAGTCCCAAATCTTGTGTTTGTAGTATCTTATCAAATTTTTCTTAGTTACACTTTTATATTTCACTTGGTGAATAATTAACACACTATCACAAAATATTTGTAGGCATTGTATCCCTCTCTTTAGCTAATTATAGGCCTTGAATCAAAGCCTAATATTTAGCTACATTACTTGTGTAGCTAAATTGATGTATAAAATATAAAAATAACTCTCCTTTAATGGAGATATAAAGACAATACCTACACCTACACCATTCCTTTTCCTTAAACCATCAAATAATTATTTCCATATCAATTGAAGATCTTTAATTGGCTTTACTAGGTTCAATATAATTACATCATTTTCATGAATTCAATATGTACCCAACCCTATTTCCTATACATAGTCATAAGGATTGAATTAGAGGGTTGATCCCCATTCATCCAGATGAGTGTTTTGAATCTCTTCTACAAGGGTTACAACTTCACGATCCTCTTCTTCTTTCTGATGTTATGGTGTGTATTTCATGTCCATAGGGATATGACTGTATGGCTCAATATGATATTTTGTGATGGGCTTAGATCTTGTTATTACTCTGGTTTCATATCTCATCTTAAGAAATATGTGAGACCAATATGCATATATAAACCCTTACATTTTTGTAGTGAAATATCATGAAATACAAATGGTAAAGTAAAGGGGAAGATCTATAACTAATATGTCTTAAGAGATTGACAAGATTGGACAAGTGTGGATAGTGAGATTTATCCATTTTATTATTCCTACTATTTGAAAAATAGTCACATATAATTGAACCATTCTTTTATTTATAGGTGTATAATTTTACATCAAGGGCATCTATTATGTTTTTAGGAATAATAAAAATACTAGCCCCCAAATCTACCATGAAATTATGAATTAGATGCTTCCATATTGTGAGTAAAAGATTAAAAGGAAGAGGCTTACCATTTTTACTCATTTTAGTGTCAATTTATGGTTGACACAAATTGATTACAACATTAGGTACTTTTGCTAGAATGTTGTCCATTATCCTAAAGTTTTTAAAAACTTCTTATAGAAAATCTCTTTGCTCTAGAATGGATAGTTCTTCCCACATAGTGACATTAAAATTGGTCTTCTACATTTACATGACAATGTTAAAAGGAATATGACTAACCTTTGTTGGTGTATTTATAGGAGCTACATCTTATTTCATGAAATTTGGAGTTGGCACATTTTCTTTGGGTTGGTTTGTAGGTACAAAGGGTGGCCCTTATACTATGCTTCTCTTTGTAGGTTCTAGTACAACTTTGGAAATTGTAGCTTGTTCCATCTTGAGGAGATGATCACTTTATATTTATATTTTCTTTGAATGTGTATTGACTACTACTATAACTACATATTTAAATAATAATTCTTCTTGATTTATACTACAACATTCATCCACTTCCTAGTTTAGAAGAGTTCTTCACCTTGAGTAGGTTATTGTGTATCTGATTATTGGGGAGTTGATTCTTCTTATTATCCTTATGTTTTGATATGCCTTACACCATCAAGGCTTGAATGATAACACAATTAATACAAGTGTTCTAGTTATATGGATGAGAATAAGGATAAAACCACTCATATTCCTAAGCTAAGTTAGCTACAATAGATTTGGTAGCACTTTGTGAAGGTAAAGCATGGATGTTTGGAGGTTTTGCTTGCATATTTTGACCCTATGGATATGAATGCCTTGGTATGGATGTGAAATACTTGGTATGGATTCCTATTGGGTTGGTATGCTAGGTTAGCCTACTAATAAGGCTTGTAGTTCTAGGATTTATACCTCTTCATTACTACTAACTCATTACCAAAACTCTTGAGTAATGACTTAACCTCATATAAATCATCTATAGATGTGAGAGTTTAAGTTGGTGCTTTACTCACAGTTGGAATTAGATTAATTTATGGTGGTGGTATACAAGGTATTTTTATAAATAGATGCATTGGTGGACTTGGAAGAAATTTACATGTTAAAATTAAAAAAAATTCTTCCCTTATTATAATTTCATAGGCATTAGGAAGTGTGGTGACACCCACTGAATGAATCATAATAGATAGATCACTATTCAGGGCTCTTAAGTAATATATGAAAGAATTTTTTAGCGTTGTCTTAACTAATACTATAATTCTATTTCATGTTTTCTAAAAATAAAAATTGAATTCATTCATGTGCTCACGAAGATCCCATTAATAATAGTTAACTATTCATCTAGGGAAAGGTGGTCACTCTTGTCTTCAAATTAACTATATTATGTAGATCCTAAGTAATCACAAACTTGGATGGAGATGGGAGCAAGAACTTTGTACCACTATAAGGCTTTACCTTTGAAAGATGAGACTAGGAGCCTAATTTTAACATTCTCTTGTCCCACATTGTGGACTGAATATAAATTATCAATATCTTGTATGTGTTCCATAGGAGTGGTGGAAGTTTCACTATTAAAATACAAAAGTATTTTTAAATCCAAGGTAGGTATATCATCATATTGTGCCAACTAGAGTGGGTTACCTCCATTGAAATCTATGAAATTTAAATTTATAACCAATATGGGAGGTATGAAATTGATGGGAATACTTGGAGGAGATGCAAATAAAATTATAGGATATACTCTAGGGAAAGCTAAAATTTATTTTGATCTCTTTTTATATGGAAATCATATTAAAAATAATAATCTTTCTTGCCTTCAGTAGATGATCTTGTTTGTTTTTATTTGCATACGTAAACCTTAAAATTATAAATCCATAAACTAGTGGAGTCGTTAGGTGATTTTGAAATTCATAGAGGATTATAAAACACTCACTAAGAATAGAACCAATATATTTATAAAATTTGGGTCCCACTGGGAATGCCAAAAAAATTTATAACATAGATTTTTGCATTAGTTTCTTGATGTAGTAGTTCACTATGTAAAAATATAATGATACAATAGGAATACCTCCAAGATGTAGGACCTTGGAGAATCAAGGTGAACCTTCAAATAAGGTTGATTTACTTTCACTAAATCTAGTGTAATTGATAAACTACCAAGTTTATATAAATTTCACTTATTTAGTGTTCTTGCTCCTAAACTAGGGTTTGACTGGGGAAAAGAGTTTGAGAATTAAATTTTCAAAACATAAAATGGTGATTACACCAAATGTTATTTTTTATAGTGGATTTTAATGATTACTTGAATGAACACAATATAACAAAAAAATAGATTGAAATTTATAGGAGCACAAACTCATAAAAATGATAAATCAAAGGTAATATTTATTAGTTTTCATAAAAGGGACAAGATTATCTTATTTTAATCAAACAATAATTAAAAAGGGTATAATATACCACAAAAAAAATTAATGATTGAAATAACAATTAAAATATCCACAAATACCCAAATAACTTGCATACACAAGGATTTATCAAATAATAAAGAAAAATCTTTAATTATTTATTATTCTTTAGGTTACAGCATGTAGAAAATAAATTCAAAATGCAAAATAATATTACTAACAACAAAAAGATAAAATGGGATATGATTTCTTTCCCATATTTATACAAAAGATCTAATAAATGAGATGTAGTTATCAAAAACTCTAATGCCTAGTTGAGGAACATGCAAATATAGAAATCTATGTAAAAAGAGGTGTGATCTTTAACTTGTAGAGTTATGGATAGAACTTGAAAATATTCATACAATGACTTTAGTTCTCCTTCATGAAACTACAATGGATCTTCATGCAAATGAGGCACTAAAGCGAAAATTATTTTTAGAACAAAAATAAGTTTAAGATAAATCAAGTTATTTTTCTGCAAAATGCTAATTTGTAATTTCCAAGTGAGACTTTTACAAATTGCAAGTCATACCACTTTTTTAAAATTAGAATTACAATTTATAATGTGATTTTACAATTTAAGAAATTAAAACTTCTCAAAATGAAAAGTGCAATTTACAAGTTTACTTTTTACAATTTCCAACTTGTCAAAATAAAAAGTGTAAAATAACATGGCTCTTTCTCAAAAGAGCTACCAAAAAGATAGTTGCAATATACAAAAAGTGTTTTTGAAACTTTACAATATTTTTAAAATAATGAAAATACAATATGTGAGAATGCTTTTATTATAGATAATTAATCTATTTATAACACTTTTTCTACCTCTTTATATTTCTAAGCCTACAATTTTTGAACATATGCATCAAAAGCCTTGAAGATCTCATGGATTATCTCTTCATCTGGGCCAAAAGAGTAGAGGTTGGTGATCTCACAATATACCATTGTATCAAAAAATTCCCTTCTCAAAGATCTATATGTTTGAATCTCTTTACCAATCTGATATAACATTTAATGATACTTGATGTAATAGTAGAATAAAGATCAAGATAAATACTGTCTCATAAAGATTCCTTTTTTATCACTTCCTTGAATTTATTTTGAACCTATTCTATTAAAATGAGGTTATATTTATAATATATTGGCCTACATGATAATTTATTCAACAATTCCATATCATATAACATGTCGATGGCCTTATCATGTGCAACTTTAGCCTTATAGGTAGATCTATAAGTATCTTTATATGAAATTGAGATGATCTATGTAATTAATCTTGATCTCAATCATTTTTAAGTATCTTTTAATCAAGGAGGATGTCCATATCAATTGATTCTACATCTATCAATTTGGGATAGAAAAGATTCAAGGTTTCTACCTCTCCCTCATACTTATTTACCAATCCTCTCAAGGTGACCCTTATCTTTTTCAAAACTTCATAGTGATTCATTATCATATCAATAATTTTATTACCTTTAGAAATGATCTCCTTTACCCATTTCTTTAGTATCTCTTCCCATGCTTGCAATTATATCACCACATCAAGTGTTGCTTGATTTATGATCTAGGTGACTGGCTTTGTTGGTTCAGGTTAAGTTGATGGAATAGCGAGCTCTATGAATTTATTAAATGTAATCATAAGTTGTTTAATCATGTTTTCAACCTATCTTTAATGACCTTGTCACTATCTATTTTCTCAAATAGGGAGTTGATGCTAGATTAAACATCATGTTTCAACCCTTCCCTCGTAGGATGTCTAAAGTGAATATTTGATACCTGATAGTCCCCCATCACTAGATATAATTTCTATTTATATTATTAGTGGAATATAATCTCTACATATTTTTTCCCTATTGAGTCACATAATGCCCTTGAGAAGGTCTAAGGAGTAGTCTTGTATTTATTCTATGTATCTAAAAGACCAAAATCCAATGTATTGGGAGAAACCATTTGCTTGAATTTTTTCCCCACTATTTGTACTAACCACTTCAAGGTATGATCCTACTATTTAGACATTATCACTTGAGAATATGTAGCTAAATCTACTTTACTAGTAGGCATGGTGACAAGTGTTGAATCCTATGTTGATATTGTCTCTAATTGTTTGATAGATGTCTTTGTAATTTCCTCTTCATTTATGGGCTAAAGGTACACATTTCCATCAAGGACCTATTTCTCACTTATCTCCATTAAAGGGTTTGGGGTACTTATGGAAGTAGAAGAGGTGTGGATAATGGGAACATATGTGTCTACTGGGGGTATAGGATATGGAGGTGAATTTAATGGGGGAGTAAACACGTGATTTTAGAACATTAGGATTGGTGGAATTATGAAGGTTAAATAATCAAATTATTTAATTAAAGTGGTAGGTCCACTCATGGTGATAAGGTAGGAAAGATGAAAGGGGATAAAGATGAAGTAGTACTTATCCTAGGAGTTGGGATGGCTAGTAGAACTAAAGTCAGAATGACTAAGTCCATGGCTATATACTATTAAGTAGTGTTATAAATCAATAAGGATGTAATGAAGGGAATTTTAAATGGAATGAAAGGAATTGTGGAAGAAGGGAGTAAAATTATGGGAAGGGAAAGTGGAATGGAAACCAATTTATCCATTGAAGGGGGACCCTAAGTGTCCACTTCACTTATTTGCACTGGTTATAATGGACTTATTGTTGTTGGTAAAGTGGGGGGAATGGAGGGTGCAGTCACTTAGGGTGAAGGAGGAGTGAAAAAAGGAGAAAGAGGTATTGGAGCTATAGAAACAACTATTGGCCATTTTTGAACCACATACCAAGATTTGAAAAGTTGAGTAGAGTTCATGTGAAGAAATGGATCAAAAGCTTTGAAATAGGTCTAAGTTTACAAAATAGAGGGATCCAAGTAGGTTCTCATATTTTCCAAATGTTTAGAAGCATGGACTGGGTTACACAAAATGTAAGAACCCATTAGAACCTTTTTGTATTGATCAAAAGATGAGTTGTGCAAAGTTTTAGAGTTAGACTATCTCCAGGACATCATGCAAAAGCAAATGGACTAGCCAACATGTACATTTAATATCTTCACTCAGAAGCCTTTCATGAATAGTGGATCATGAAAAATTATAGTTCTATATGCCAAGATCATCCTCATAAATTTTCATACCTGAATGAGGTTTTTGGCTTGAGTTATTGTTTTCTATTTTTGGGAATTTAAGGTTTAATTTCTTAATTAGTAAAGAGGTCTAGATTAATATAGAAAAAATTTGAATAAATTAAGTCTAAATTAACCTACTAATTTGTTAAATATGTATTTGATCAATTAATTAATAAAAATAGAAAACAAGGGGATGAAGGGTAAACTTAGATGATTTTTGGACTAAGATAGAGGATTATGAAACTACAAATTACTGAGATGACTAGGCAGACTATAAAAAATAAGACCAAAAAATCCATTTTATACTTAAACAATAATGCTAGAAACTAGATACTTTGGGGATCCAATGATATAGTCCTTTTGATCTACTTCTTCTGAGCTTTCTAGGTTCTATTATGATACTTCAGGAAGCTCTATGTCTAGAATCTCAAGTCTTGATCATCTATGAAACTCTGCATGCAACTAATTCTATCCTCTAGGGTCCTAGCTCCTCCTTAGGCTTGACAAGTGGTCTTGAGTTAACTAGAAAAAGGGGTTAGTGTGTATTATGCACTAAACATATGATCACACCCCATGTGTGGGCACACTACTTACATACCAATACTCTAAGAAGGGATCAAGGCCAATGTAGTTCTCCCAAATTATATGTGTATTATGCAATCATATGTATGTAATGCAAGTATTATGAAATTTTGGGAAATATTGACATGATTGATGACTTGTGTGGGATCTTGAGTAGGTTGTAAATAGTAGTGGTTAGTTGTATATAGAGAATAAGAAGTTTTGCTTGAGTGTGCTTAGTGTTTTTGTATCTTGTGACTTTTGAATGATTACCAACTCTTATAAATGACCCTTACATATGATGTTATAGGTAAACTGATGATCCTTGGTTAGATGACTTCATTTTAGGCAAATAGTGAAAAAGATAAGGATCTAAGGAAATCTAATTATTTGAGGCTAAGAGTGACATAGATAATAGTGCTAGAAAGTGGACACCTTAGGGTCTAATGCTATAGTCCAACTTATAGTGCTATTATCCAAGGGGATATGGACCTTAGGGGATAGGTGTATGTTTGAGAGAGTAATTTTGGGTAGTTGGGGCTGATTTAGGAAGGATTTTGGTGATCGAGAAGTAGTGAAAACATGCTTATTAGGTTGTGCAATTAAACATGAAATACCTATGGTTTTGAAGTCACAAGTCATGCTCAATTTTTACAAATTATATTTTTATGTGATTACATCCCCCCCAACACTTAATTCTAAGTATGTAGCTAAGTGAAATACTAGGATAAAGGAGAAAAATATAAGTGTACCTAAACTTACCCATGAGACTAAGCCCAAGAAATTTTGTGATGTTGGATTTGTGTGTGGTGAGAGCACATTATATCGTGTGAATTTGTTGTGCTACTGGGTTATGTTGAGTGATTCTAGATGAATACTAAACCAAGAGTTATATCAATGGATGAGCTAAGTGTTCAATCCCCTAGAAGGTGGCTCAATAATTTAAAGGTAGGCCCTTGGGATCCATCATCACCAATTATGAGAAGTTAAAAAACCATGCATGTGTTAATCAATGTCTGGACTACGTGTCAAATCCCTCTAAATAGGTGTCTCAAGAATACAAAAGGTATCTATACCTTTGGCTCCATCATTGCCTCATGATGTGAAGCTAAATAGAAAGATACTGATATAAGCTAAATGTCATATGAGATGGATCATGAAGCTCATGAATGTGTTGTAATTTGACAATTTTGGTGTGGATAGTTGAATGTAACTAGAAACTACACCAATATTGTCCACTTCAAAAGATGGATATTGGAACTTATATGAAAGCCCCTTTGAAACTATAATCAACTCAGGAACTTGGATACTTAGGAAGCAAACTTGTATGAAATTTTACTTGAAAGTGATGACAACCGCCTATAGATGGAGTAAGGCACACAACTTATAGGAACATGCAAGAAAATATACTAAACTCAGAAAAGAGAAGGCCCATGTGTCATGCACATTATCCCTAATAACTGGTGTCAAGAACATAGATACTAAAATAAAATTTGTATCAACTACCATGTCTAAATTGTAAGTGGAAACCCTCATTTCATGCATGATTCCACCTTATATCTATATTCTCTAAGTGGAAAAGTGTTGAATTCTACAATGTACTATACTAGCAAGACTATGACTAAACTCACCCCTCTACCTAATTCTAGAAAAACTAGAAATTTTACTGTCTAGATAATAGCACCAAAAACTAGACACTTTAGTGTCCAGTGTTGTAGGCCCACTTTTGGTACTATTGTCTAGAGGCAAAACTAAAAGTGGGAATATGTTATTTATTTATTTTTATATCTAGCATACCTGTGCTAAATTTTTGAATTTGGATTGAACTACTCTAAAACTGCATTTCTAATTGTTAAGAGATCTAATTTTTGTGACAATTCCCCTATTTGTTTCCCCCTCTTCTAAGGGTAGGAATGGATACCCTAAAATAACAACCCTTAGAAGAAAAATCCCTATAAGTATGTTAAGCTATGAAAATGTTTGATATAGCTTCATATACATGATCTCAAGATATAGCAAAAATTGTAAAAAGAGATTTTTAGATCCACAGAGGTATGCCTAGATAGATATAATAATGTAATAGCATGTGCATGATACTAAAATAAAATTTTAAATGTTAGTTTGTTAGTTTTTAGTGGCATGAAGGGATGGAATATGATGTCCATCATCACATCCAAGAAGTAAAGGAAATGCATGATTGGAATCATGGCAATGCACATAAAGAAAAACAAACAAGCAAATAAGCATATAAAGCAAGAATCAAGAAACACACAAGGATGGATAAGGGGAAAAATAAGCACACAAGGTATATAAATAATGTTCAAATACCACATACACACACAAAAATAACAAGAAAATATTGACACAAGGGTCATAACCACATAGAAAGGCACACACAAAGGACATGGTAAATGTCCAAAGGCACACACATATAGATAGGAGCAAAGGACATTTACCAAATGTCCTAAAATGAAATAAAGAAGCAAAAAAGAATTGGAAAATTCAAACACATCTAGCTAATCAAAGTGAAGAGTGGAAGCATGAAAAGTACTAGAAGAAGTAAACATGCATCTAACTATAAAAAATGAGAAGCAAGAGTAAACAAGATATTTAATATAAGACTAATGTATATTCTATGAAATACATAAGTGTGATAAATTCCAATGGATGTCAATGTAATATCTATGTAAGCAAGTAAGGAACATAATATAATAAGATGTCTAAAGTGTGTAGTGTAAGAATGACATAACCTAGATGGTGTAGTCATGTATAATGTGCCCCAAGTGGGTAGATGTATTGATATGTAACTAGAATGTAGATTTAAGATGCCCTCTCGATGAGTGGAGTAAAACAATCAAGGATTTGGACGCACTACACACACTCAAAGAAGATCAAGTGAAGCATGGTAATATAGATAAATCAACAAACAATAATATAGAACAACATAATGTAAGTCTAACATAGGATTTAAAATGTAAAACATAGATGATGCATACAATTGACATGTTTTTGTATTTTTGTAATAAGCTATGTATAATCATTCAAAAGATACTATGTAAAATAAATACTTTAAAGGAATGATACTAACTGATGAGTCTCAGATGAGACTCCCTATCATGGTGTCCAATATCAAAAAGTGGAATCAGGGTGATCATGAGGCATGATGGAAGTGTTGAGATTAAGGCTATAAAAGCTATATATGTTGTAAATTCTCTAAGATCTATGAAGTAGAAACTGACTATAGGGATCCTCTATAACTCTAAGAAGTAGATGTAACTGTAGGGCTCTTAGGGACCCATTTATAAGTAGGAGAAGCTCTCTAAAGATATGCTTGATGTGTAGATGCCTAATATCTTAATGAAACTACTCTAGGTGTGAAAATTGTAGCTAGAAGCTATTTAAATTCTTAAAGCTATGGATGTGTAAGGACCCTTTGTATTTGTAATGGATTTAGAACTGGTGCTAGAACTAAAACTAGCTCTAAAACTAAAATTGGCACTGAAACTAGAAGTGGCAACTCAAATGGAACTCTAGTAACTATAATAACTTAATTAACATGAATGAATTTCATGCATTGATGCATTTTAGATGGAATTTCTCAAAGTTTTGTATCCAAGGTCTACCAAGTAACATGTCAAAAACTCCTATGCTAGAAACTATAGTGAATAGGGTGGTCATGAATATAGGACCAACCTATAATGGATTGAGGATCTCACATAATGTGGTCTAGCTATGTCCACTAAATCCATTTATAACTATGTTAGTCAAAGTGATATCCTACTCTGTATACCCCAAGTGTTGTAGTAGTGTCATAGTACACATGTTAACACTAGATCCATTATCAATTAGAACACTATGAATGGGATGATCATGAATAAAATCTATGATGAAGAGTGCATGATAATTTGTGTCATTCTCAATAATCTTCTACTCAGAAAAGGAGATAGAAGGTAGAACTAGAAGTTTGGAATGAAAGGTGCCAATCATGTGGCTCAATGGATGTGAATCAACTACTAGTGCCCTATATGTAGCTAGTGGAGCATGTGCCTGATATGCATGATGTATAATTAATGTGTCATATACCCCTAACTTTCTATGCTATGAAAATAGATCTAAAAATATTTTAAGTGACTTATCTTACATTGGTTTGGCCTAAGGAGGCTCAACTGAAGTGCCTAGATCAATCTAGTTGGCATCAATTAAACCCTTTATCTTATGCCTAATACTAATACATATATTTTTAGTATATCCTAGTGCCCTATGAAAGTCACAAAATGCAAATATAATCATATCCCCATAGAAGAGGCTTTATTGGATCAAATTCTCTGATAGGAGGTAGAGAAATGATATTACATTTTAGTAGCTACTGTAGACACCAAAATCGTGTCGACTCCCCTGGTCACTCCCCGTCTTATTCTTCTTCGCCTATTTAACCCTTGACGATCACTTGTTCTACCAACCTTGACCCTGGCAGCATGTAACAATGAGTAGAGAACTAAAAGCTAGACTCTATCCTCATTGTGCATCTACCGACGATGGTCTTTACCCGGCCGATGTCGCTGATGTCGGTCACTTATCGGCTGACGTCAGCAATCCTGCCGACGTCGGTCACCATCCTGTTATCCGTTATCAGTTACCATTCGGTTCCCAATCAGTTTTTCGAAATGGTTATCGAACCGTCTCTCGAAACCGTCCCAGGGCCTTCATTCAATCTCCCCTCCCCGATCAATCAAACAGACTCGCTTTTCCAACATCTACAGGCTCTCCAGCGTTCAAACTCCAGCATCCATCAACTCCAGCATCCATCAACTCCAGCATCCATCAACTCCAGCGTTCGTTCTTCCAACACTGCACAAGAACTTCGACTATCGCTTTCATCATGGCGTCTGACAGGTAAGTATCTTCTGTGTTTGTTTTCATTTTCTTTCTTATTATTTATTCCCTATTTCTGCCATCCTGAAGCTTCAAACCCCCAGACTCGACCAAAAACCCCATTCCGACTCTGTCTAAAATCTTGTCCCGACCCTGTCAAAACCTTCTGCAACTTTCCCAGACCTCTGTTCAGAACCTGCCCCTATCGATGCCGGTCACTACCCCGACCGACGACGGCACTTTAAACCGACGTCGGCATCTTCCATAACCGACGCCGGCACCACAGAGACCGATGCTGGCGACTGTGCAGAATAGTGCTGCTTATCAGGTACGCATTTTATTTTCTGTCATTTATTTCTATCATTTCATCTTTTTTTTTATCTACTTTCGTCCAATATTCTACCTTTTTATCAGTGGGTTGATATCCTTCTAGGGAGTCTTCGTACTTCCGGGATCGGGCATTCGCCTGACAACCCACCATATCTTTGACTAACATCTTTCCGTGTTTTAGTCTCTTTTTCGCAGGTGTCATTCCTCCACAGCCAAAGAGGAGAATCTTCCAATGTCTGATTTCGGTGCGCTCAACTTTATCAGGTACTTCTAGCCTTAACCATTTTCTTTCAGTTTCTTATTTCTTCTTTGAATGTAGAAAGCAATTTTTGCATAGAAACATTCTGGCACGCCCGGTGGGACCCTAGGTCCTCCTTGGGTTCTTTCTCTCTTTCTTTCGTTCATTTAGGTGCATTAGGTTTCTTCCTTTTCGCCTCCTTTTGTCTCTTCTTAAACGACATCATAAGCAGAACTAAAACAAACATTTCTTTCTTGCACTTCTAGAATAGCTAAACTCATATTCTTTGACTCTTTCTCCATTCGTCTTCATACGAACAAACATTTCGACTTGGACATTAAAACACTTTGCATTCATTTCTGTTTGCCTGCATCTTTTAGACCACACATAGTAATTAAATCGCATATTGAATTAATCTAGATCACTTCATGTTACACGACCAAACCACTTGCACAAAACAAACATCTTAACTTACCTGAGACAAGGCCCAACTGGGATTTCATCCCCCAGCGGATACCTTACCCGTCCTGGTGACCCTACTTGGATTTCATCACCAAGGGGGAAGCCCACTCCGTTCTCTGGTGGAGTATAATCTCTAGGCGAGGTATATCTTGGCTAAGCGAAACCAGCTAACCACTGGAATTGTGAAGTGAGGGGAGCTTGCTCCTTAGCACCAGGCCACGTACCAGACCCTAACATAGACTTCTTGAGCACCATAACAAAACCCGAAACCATCCATAGACTTCTTCTAGGACCTGACTCACAAAGCCAACCTCCCCAAACACACATTCTAAGGCATAAGCCACTATAATCCTAAAAATTTTACTTCTAGAATTTTAGGATCTGCTTGTGTCTTCATCTTTTTAGTTCTTATCTGCTTGTTTGAGCGTGTAAGGACGTTCTCTCTTGCCTTTTATGGTTTTGACACACAGTCAAACCAAGGCCCTTTTTGACCACTCTGGCCGTCAACTACTTTTGTCTACCTCATCTCTAACCCGTCCTATCATGGAGTTCCACTCGGAGACTGAAAGAACTCCTACAGGACTGACCCTAACCCCGACTCAACTTCCCATCATCCCTGAAGGGGACCAGGATTTCAAAAAATTCTTGGACCTCAATACCACAGCCCTCCATAACTATCTCGCGAGAAACCCAACACAAGACCTTTCGGGTGACATGGTGACGACATCCACACCATTCGCCACCCAACCTTTTTTGACTCAGCCTTTTGCCCCAACCGTTAACTCAACCATGGCCAATACTGAAAGTTTGGCCTCTTCGTCTATTTTTAGACCGACCTCCATCGGGGTTTCGTTACCCCCTCAATCATCTACAAATCAACCAAGTTCTATATCATATCAGAACTTGATTGCCTCGACCCCTTACACTCTTGCGCCCACAAATGTAGGAGTGCCAACCTATCGCTCTACTAGTGCCGCTATTCAACCACCTTTGGCGGTGCCTAGTCAACTTATACCTTCAACCTTCATGACGCAACCACCCTTAACCTCTACTTCCGCCCCTGCGACTAGTCATCCGTACGTTGCATCCTTACTGGTACAACCGACTACGTCGTATACCTCCTCTAACCTCTTCCAAGTGCCTTACAACTTAGGGGGCGCTCAACCCACCAATCCATTAGCAGATCTTATCAAGATGTTGATGGATAAAATGTCCAGTCTCGAAGCTTCTATCTCCGGTTCAAATAATATCTCTTCATATGACCAGATTTATAACGAGCCCATTCATCCTTCTGTCCCTATCCGACCATACCCCAACCATTGGGAGCTTCCTAAATTTACTCGCTTTCAGAGTAAGGAAGACCCACAACAACATCTACGGGCATTCAGACATGCCTGCTATCTTATTGCCCATGACGATGCGTTATTATTACGCACGTTTCCTATGTCTCTTTCTGGCCCTGCCCTTGATTGGTATAGCTCCCTTGCCAGACATTCTATCTTTTCCTTCATTCAACTCGCTCAATTATTCGTTGACCATTTCTCAATCAATATCACTAAACAAGTCTCGATCACAGACCTTTACTCCATTGGGCAATTTGATGACGAATCAGTAGTTGATTTTGTCGCCCGTTGGAGAGACCTGATTAACCAGCTCTCTTTTTCCTTGCCTCAACCCGAGCTCATTAAGCTCTTTTCCCGAGCATGTGTCAGTCACATCTCATCCACCTTGCGGGTTCAAAAATTCCACACTTTCGACGAGGCCTTCACCATGGCCCAAAAGCTTGAACTCTGCGCTATTAAAGAAGATAAGGTCAAATTGTGTAACGCTAACACAAGAACCAATGACCATTCTTCTTCCAGACCTTCTTCTGCCCACTCTCAATCTAAGGAGTCAGCGAACACTGTCATCTTTAGACCATCATCTTCAACAATAACTAACCGACCAACATCTTCAACATTAGACTACATCAATAAACATTTTCAACGTCAATCCATACAGCGTCAATTCACTCCAATTGGAGAGTCATATGCCTCTATCTTGGATAAACTCGTCAAGCAGGGGGTCCTCAATCTCCCTTCAATTTGACCACATCAATTCGACTCCTCAACACCTATCCCTACATGGTACAGGGAGAATCACTTTTGTAACTATCACCGTGTCAAAGGCCATGATACGAATCACTGTCAAACTTTTAAAAACCTCATCCAGGACATGCTCGATAAGGGCGATCTTATCTTGGATAACCCGAATGCACCGCCCAACCAAAACCTCAACATCTTCAAACAACCTTTTCCTAATCACCCGCCTACTCAAGACAACATCCAAACCATGATCAATGACCCTCAAGACCATATACACACCGTCAACACTATCTTACCTCTTGTCCCTGACCAACCTTCTTCACAGGATGAAGAACCCTCTTCTCTTATTAGTCCTCCATCTATTTCACCTATATTGGAGGACGCCTTGATCACACCTACACCATTAGCCCTACCTTCATCCAATGACCATACCTTGCCTACTCCTCAAGCACAAGCAGAAGGCATGATCATCCCTACCATCTGCCCACTTGAGGAGCCACCCTCTCCTATTTCTTCTCCACCAAGAGAAGACCCTATCTCTTCACCCATTTCGATTGAGGAAGACCCAGTCACGGTTTCCTCTTGCCCTTTGCCTGAGATTGTTACATCTCACTCACCTCCGTCCACATCTAAACCCAAACCCGTATCTAACCTCGCCTCGCACAATAGTGGCCCTCGACTCAAACCCACGAAGACCATTAGACCACATCGGAGGACTCCTCCCCCACCTTCGTCATTACCTTCAATCTTAGGCCCACATCCATCCACTTTAATAGGAGTAATACCTACTCTGATCCTTCACAGAGGCACGTTGCCTCCATTACTCTATCAACCTGTCAAACATATATCTCCCTCAAATCATCGACCAACGTCTCTTACACCTCTTAAACCAACGTCATCAACCCTCACTGCAATAAAATATCCAGACCCGTTAGCAGGTTCTTATACCTTGTTGTTACGGCACTTGTTGCAGTCATCTCACCTCAACCTTCCGCCTCTCAAACCATATCATTCTCTCAAACCTAAACCACCTTGGTTTGACAACACTCGTATTTGTGCATATCATCGCACACCTAGACATGACACGGAGCATTGTTATGCCCTCAAGGTCGCCATTCGCCAATGTCTAGGGAATGACACCTCTCTTCTTGACCACGTTATCAAGCCTTCAACACCGCCCCTCTCATCAACTCTCGGATCAAGACCCTCTTGGTTCGACAACTCTAAATATTGTCACTATCATCATACTCCGGGACATGACACTGAGCGTTGTTGCGCTCTTAAAGCTATCATTCGTCACCAACAGAGAAAGGATTCCCTTCTCATCAAGGATCCTCTAGACCTTCCCTCCCACAAATCATCAACACCAGCTCATACCTCTCCAACCTCATCACCTAAATCGGGATCTCCACGCCAGGTTCTGGTTCCTTTATCGCCTTTAACCCCCTTATTCGACATCAACACAGTCCATCTGACCACTAAACCTCAACCTACCTTAACCAATCCATCAAACATTCTCCCTAGCCGCTGGGGGAATTCAACCTTCATCCAAACTTCGACCAATTTTTCAACACAGTCTCGACCACATATCAATCACTCTTTCAACTTAGCCTCAACCAGACTAGCAACCAAACATTTAACCAGACTAGCAACCAAACATTTAACCTGACCTCAACCAAACATTTGACCCAACCAAAGACCAAATACCAACCAATCAACCCTCGACCAACCATTGACCAACTATCAAACGACCAAATCTCAATCAAACATTGACCAACCTTTTTATCCATACATTCAACCAGTCTCGATCAATCAACAACCATATCAGTCAACTTCACGTCCACTCATCAATCAACATGTGACCAATATGGAGTGAAGTAAACGAGGCAAGTTTGCTCCTAATTGGCTCGGACCTTTTATTATCACGCACAAGTATGGATCAAGGACTTATCGTCTGTCTTCTCTTGATGGACGCCCAGAACCTGAGCCTCTTAATGCGTTGCATCTGCGACCGTTCTATTGCTAGTCGAGTACTCGTCCACTTGACACTTAACTTGAGCTCGTCCCTTGAGCAATCCCCGTCCTCTTAATCCTACCTCATTTCAACCCTATTCCTCTTAATAATTCCTATAACCCTTTTATGCGGTATGGATGCTTTGTCCTCATAAAAGGGAGTCCTTGACCTTCTATAATCTTGTCCATGACTCACATCTCTATAAAAACAAATCAAGATGTCAAAACATATCCATGGTCACTATATCAATATCAAAATCAAACAAACAGACTACTCCCTCGAAGGACAGTTGTACTATCATTGCTGTAATAAATAGACTGCTCCCTCGAAGGACAGCTATTCAAAAGCCCATTATTAAGCAAAAATATAGACCACTCCCTCGAAGGATGGCTATCAAACAGCATTATTTTAGAAGCTTCCCGCATTGATCAGCTTCACAACCTGACCACTACATCAAAAGACATCTCTACGTAGGCTTCTCGCATTGATCAGTCTGCGCCTAAAAATATATATATATATATATATATATATATATATATATATATATATATATATATATATATATATATATATTGAATGAGTCATGGACTTGACTTATAGTTGTCTCAGGGTTTCCTATAAAAAGGGGCATCGTTATCTCTGCTCTTAAAACGGGTTACCCTTCTTCCTCCTCCTATCACCCGTTCAAGGGACTTCGAGCTCACTTTAATGTCTAAGTGATTCGATTACCGCTCTAACATAACTACGGTCAACGACGTCACACATGAATGGGGTTCTTGGTTCTCATAACCCCTATCTATGCTATCTTTTTGGTCCTTGTCAATGAAAGAGCAATATGCTTTTCACTTTTTCTACACTTTGGTCACATTCACCTTCATCACTCGTCAATCGACTCAACTCAACTCTCTTTTCAAACCATCAACCTGACCTAGCCTATTCACCCTAGTTTCTATGGACACCAACTCTACACGGAAACTATCGACCCGCCACAATTTATGTTCAGCATAAACCAATACTTGCTGAAGCATAAATAGACCTCAATTCATTTTTAGCATACATCCATCACGAATATGGAATATTGCTAGGGATGAAAAACCCCTCAACCAATGTTGCAGAATACACCATTTGGAAAAGGCTGCAACATCTTTTTTTCCTCATCATCATCGACCAATCTATCAACCATTTTAACCACCTGTCTACCACTCGGACGCTTCATCCGAACTACATTGGTCTGAGGCCCTACGACCAGGGCTATGTAGGCAGCACTCAGACACCACATCCTCTGAGGTTAGCTCGACCACCCCCATTTGTTCATCTCCTTGATGGACAAACCCTCTCTTCTTTAACTCTTATCACGACCAACTTCATTTCCTTTGACCAAGACCAATCATAGACCTTTGACCAAGACCAATCATAGACCTTTGACTAAGACCAATCATAGACCTTTGACCAAGACCAATCATAGACCTTTGACCAAGACCAATCATAGACCTTTGACCAAGACCAATCATTTCCTTTGACCAATACCAATCATCGACTTTGACCAAGACCAATCATCGACTTTGACCAAGACCAATCAATCCCTCTGACCCTCCCTCCCTTTTAGGGAGAACTACATCAGCCTGAGGCCCTATCACCAGGGCTATGTAGGCAGCACTTAGTTGACATGGGGTCTTCTGGGGATAGCTCAGCCACATCCTTTCGTCCATTCCTCCCCTCGACCACCAACCATTGGAAATCATGCCTATCTCCGCTGACCTCAACTACTTCCAAGACATTGTTGCCTTGGTTGTTTTTGCATGTATGCTACCTCATGACTGGTTAGCAAAATTGTGCACAGACCTTTTTTGGACCCTCATAAGTATAGGATCGCAAACTGGTTGATCCGCACTACTTGTGGCTTTTTCGTGTTTCTAGGAGCACTTCCTGAGCCTGGGATACCTAGAACACGATGACCATTTGGAGCTTCAGCTTAGATTGAGTGACCCGATCAGCAGACGACTAAATGCTGGGGCCCGGTTACTTTGATTTTGGCACTCCTCGACCCTTGACCTGTGACACTTTTGACCTGACCATCTCGTGCAGTGGTATGCGCGCAATCACGACTTTTGCAGCGTTCACCCTCACCCCTTTTTCATCCACTCTTTGTCAAATCAGCACCTGATTCTCGGTTCCCTTCCCTCGACTCCTACTTTGAGGGGGGAATACCTTATCCTTAATCGGGGTAACCTTTTCACTTCCTATTTTTTGTCTTGTAGTTCATTCAAACAACCAACAAGACGAAATCAACCTTATCCCTCACCTGGGGCACTCACTCCTATTTTTGTCTTGCAGTTCGTCAGAATAACCAACAAGACAAAAAGGAGCAAATTTAGACACCGAAATCGTGTCGACTCCCCTGGTCACTCCCCGTCTTATTCTTCTTTGCCTATTTAACCCTTGACGATCACTTGTTCTACCAACCTTGACCCTGGCAGCATGTAACAATGAGCAAAGAACTAAAAGCTAGACTCTGTCCTCATTGTGCATCTGCCGACGATGATCTTTACCTGGCTGATGTCACCGATGTCGGTCACTTATCGGCCGATGTCGGCAATCCTGCCGACGTCGGTCGCCATCCCGTTATCCGTTATCAGTTACCATTCAGTTCTCGATCGGTTTTTCGAAATGGTTATCGAACCATCTCTTGAAACCATCCCAGGGCCTTCATTCAATCTCCCCTCCCTGATCAATCAAATAGACTCACTTTTCTGACATCTACAAGCTCTCCAGCGTTCGAACTCCAGCATTCATCAACTCCAGCATCCATCAACTCCAGCGTTCGTTCTTCCAGCACTGCACAAGAACTTTAACTATCGCTTTCATCATGGCGTCTGACAGGTAAGTATCTTCTGTGTTTGTTTTCATTTTCTTTCTTATTATTTATTCCCTATTTCTGCCATCCTGAAGCTTCAAACCCCCAGACTCGACCAAAAACCCCGTCCTGACTCTGTTTAAAATCTTGTCCCGACCCTGTCAAGACCTTCTGCAACTTTCCCAGACCTCTGTTCAGAACCTACCCCTACCGACGCCGGTCACTACCCCGACCGACGACGGCACCTTAACCGACGTCGGCACATTCCCAGACCGATGCCGACACCACAGAGACCGACGCCGGTGACTGTGCAGAATAGTGCTGCATATCAGGTATGCATTTTATTTTCTATCATTTATTTCTATCATTTCATCTTTTTTTTAATCTACTTTCATCCAATATTACACTTTTCATCAGTGGGTTGATATCCTTTTAGGGAGTCTTCGTACTTCCGGGATCGGGCGTTCGCCTGACAACCCACCATATCTTTGACTAACATCTTTCCGTGTTTTAGTCTCTTTTTCGCAGGTGTCATTCCTCCACAGCCAAAGAGGAGAATCTTCCAACGTCTGATTTCGGTGTGCTCAACTTTATCAGGTACTTTTAGCCTTAACCTTTTATTTCAGTTTCTTATTTCTTCTTTGAATGTAGAAAGCAATTTTGCATAGAAACAGCTATTATACAACTTTCACTGGAGAAACTGGTAGATTTGTAAAAAGGTCATTGAGGAGGTGTTGATAATGTGACTCTGTGGGGGATCTAAAGCTATATTGACTATTTGTTGAGTTTTTACTTTGCTATTATTAAACTTGACCTTATATGGGACTTTTTTGTTACTCTTATTAGTTGTATCTGATACACTTGTGTACTTGAGTTTACCCATTGATATGAGTTTGATTTCTCATTCTTTTAAAGTGTGAAACAATTTAGTGAAGAATAGAATCTTTTAAACATGATTATTTCATGAAAAACTAATATAAAACTCTATTTTAAGAGGTCCTATAACTCCTTATCTATCATAGGGCTAGTCATCTTAGCCAATATAGTCTTATATCTAATAACATACTTAGTGAGAGGATCATTTGACTTATATTTATATTGTGAAATTTGAGCATATGATACCTTATCACTGATGTTGATACTAAAGTGTGCTAGGAAGATGTCAACAAGAGGATTGAATGCATTGACTGACTTATTTGGTAGACTCTAAGAAAATTGTAGTACATAATCCTTGAGGCTCCTTAGAAATAGCTTAGTGAATAGCTAGTCATTTGGTACATAATCCAAACATGCTATGTGAAAATCTATTAAATGTGTCTCTGGATCACCCTTGCCATCATAAATAATGAGCTTAAGTTGTACAAATCTAGGTGTTAAGGGTGTATTAGTATATGTCATGCCAAAAGTGTATGCAATAAAGTGACAAAATCCAATGCCTATGTAGATCTAGTAATACCTTGCTCAAGATGTTACACCTTGGATTTAAGAGATCAAATCTCTTACACAAGGGCCACCACATCAGGAGATAAGGATGTACTAGCTATAACTAGTTGCATAGAAGAAGGTTGGGATACTATAGGGGGTTGTTGTGACATAGTTGCCCTTGTAGTGCCATGTGCAACTGGTGGCTCTATTATTTGAGAATATTGACCATTGGTTGCTTTTTTTTGTTCCTCTTGTAATATTCTAATCATGTCATCTTTCATATTTGGGTGTTTAGTTAAGATTAATTAAAGTTCTCTTTTATCATTTTCATCAAAACTGGTATATTAGGCCATTGTACAAGTAGGAAAATAATTTGAAATGTATTTGAATGTTTTTTAATAAGTTTTAATAGGTAATTTTTTAAAACTAGAAAGTACTAGCTAGAACAAATGTAAAAGTATAAAATAGTAGTTTAGAATTTACACGAAAAAATGTCACAAAGTTACCAAACATGTAAGGTGATAGGTCAGAATGCAATAGGACCTAGTTTATGCACCTAGGGATTTTTTAGGAATATTATTTTCACAATACTATGAATGTTTGAATTTGAAAATGATTTTTTGATTTTAATATTCAATCAAAATTTGTAGAAAATAAGAGGAATGTTCTAGAATATTACTAGTGAAATGATTTTTTTCAAAATTAATGTAATTAATTGAAAATTTTACTAAGAATTAGTATATTTGACTTGACATATATTAGGAAAAATCTAAAATTATTTCTAAAATTAGCAAAATATTTTTCCTAGTGCTCTGAAAGTGGTTTCGTGCAAAAAGGACCTAGTATATGGAAACTAGGGTTTTAGTGAATTATTGAAAACATTACACTTAACTTTATAGTTTAGTAATTTTTAATTTCTATTAAAATCACAAAAATATTTTAAAAAAATAGAAATAAATAGCCTTAGGGTTTCTAGAGTTTTTGTGCAAAGATTTGAAGTAAGTCAGGTTTACCAAATGTTTTACTATTTTTGGGAAACTAAGGTTTAATTTCCTAATTAGTAAAGAGGTATAGATTAATCTAGAAAATATGTGAATACAATATGTCTAAATTAACTTATTGATTTTTTAAATCTATATTTGATCAATTAATTACTAAAAATAGCAAACAAGGGGATAGAGAGTAAATTTAAATGATTTCTATACTAAGATGGAGGATTATGGAACTACAAATTATTGAGTTGAATGGGTAGACTATCAAAAACAAGACCTAAAAGTATATTTTCTACTTGGATACTATCACCATAAACTAGAAATTTTGGGGTCCATCTCTATAGTCTTGTTTTTGGCACTATATTCCTTTTGATCTCCTTCTTCTAAGCTTTCTAGGTTCTATTCTGATACTTTAGGAGACTCTATGTCTAAAATCTTATGTCTTAATCATTTATGTAGCTCTATGTGCAACTTATTCTATCCTCTAGGGTCCTAGTTCCTCTGTAGTCTTGATAAGTGATCTTGAATCAACTGGAAAAAGGGGTTAGTGTGTATTAAGCACTAAGTATATGATCACACCCCATGTGTGGGCATGCTACCTATATATCAATACTCTGAGGGGGGATCAAGGCCAATGTCATTCTCCCAAATTTAATGTGTATTATGAATTCCTATGTATGTAATGAAATTGTGATTTTAATTTGGGAAATCTTGAGATGACTCATGACTTATATGGGAACTTGAGTAGGTTAGAAATAATAGTCGTTAGTTACATGTAGAGAATAGGAAGATTTGCTTAAGTGTGCTTAGTGTATTTATAGCTTCTGCCTTTTGAATGATTAACAACCCTTATCAATTACTCTTAAATATGATTTTATATGTAAACCAATGATCCTAGGTTATATGACTTCATTTTAGGTAGATAGGGAAAAAGATAAGGATCCAGGGAAATCTAACCATTTGAGGTTAAGAGTGACTTGGAAAATAACATTAAAAAGTGGACACCCTAGTGTCTAGTGCTATAGTCCCACTTATGATGCTATTGTCCAAGGGGACATGGACCTTAGGGTACAAGTCTATGATTGTGAGAAGAGTATAGGGTAATTGGGGCTGATTCAGGAAGGATTCAGGTGATTAAGAAGTAGTAAAAACATGCCTAGTGGGTTGTGTAAGCAAGCAGGAAAGACCTATGGTTTTGAAGTCACAAGTCATGCTCAAGTTGTATAAATTGAATTTTTATGTGATTAGAATTATAATATTCTAAATATGTACTTGCATAATGAAACATTTATGCTAACATCATATTGGGCCCTGACAAATAACCATTTGATTTAAAAAGACCACTAGAGCTTAAAATTTGTGTTCACATGCCCATCATTTGATGGGATCATGAACATATTTGACAATTGTATAGATGTCAAGTTTAAGCTCAAGAAAAAAATTCTTTTAAGCTTAAATTTTATGGTTTCATGAATTTCTATGATGGATGGACAAACATCATTTGATGGTAGAGCAAACATCAATTTTAATCTCATAAACTAGTAATTGGCTTTCAAATAAGTGGGTCCTAGTAGATAAATGCTTGGCATTTTATCAAGCATCCAAGATCAATGATACATGAGTAGGTCAAAAGGTCAAGGGGATTATAGGCCACCACATGGCATAAGTGTAAGATTAGATAGACTAATGAGTAGATCCAAGGACCAAATGTGTGGGTGTCAAGTGTCAATAGTGCATTAGTTTAGACAAAAGATCTAATAGCACACATTCAACTTGATAGAAGAGATCTGATGGTGTGAGAAAGGGTCAATGTCAATGGATACCAAGTCAATTTATCAATAACCAATGAATAAAGGACCAAGATGGGACATTTTTTACTAGGGTCAATGGAGTAATTTGACTTGGGCAAAGCAAATAAATGGACTTGAGTTTGGAAAAAATACATGGAACAAGCTCGAGCTCAATTTGAGTTGAACTAGGATAAAAAATAAGGACCAAGCATTTCCAATAGAGATCCATAGAGGTAAAATAGGTTTTCTAGAAATAATATAGGCCAAAATGGTGGAAAATTATTGTAAAATGGAGTAGGCATCAAGTAAAATGTCATATCTATACAAACTATAGGAAAACCAATAATCTTAGATTGGTTTTCATCTATAGTTAATCTAGGTCCAGGTTTCAATGTAGGAGTAGCTATATATAATCGATGAAGGATCATCTCGAGCCATGCTCTCATTAGATAGTCTCCTAAAGTAGACATAATAAAAGCTCAGTTACGTTCATATATGTGATGGTTTTATCCTTATGTAGAAGCCAAATCAAAATATGCATAGAAGATCAAAGATAGAGATTTGGTGGTTAGATAAGCTGCCTAATCATTTAATAGATTTTTAGAGTGCCTAAAGGTCCCTTTCATAAATAGGATCATGAATCACCATCTTTGGCAAAACTCTTGTCTTCTAGTGCATTACTCAAAGGCTATTGGGAAAAATAAAGGCTATCTTGTTTATGATAGGTTATGTCTTGATTAGATTAAATCATGGTGGAGCATTCCCTTGAAATGTGGAAGCTCATTGATTTTTTCTCAAATAATGATCCCCTCTCCTCTCTCTTCTCCCCTTCTCCTATATTATACCATTCTCTTCTCATTTTTAATGGTTCTCACATTTTAGAATTTATATCTTTTTTGGAGATAAGGCTACTCTTTTGATATATTATAAACTATGCTCCTCTTTTTTAGGATTGACCCTACCAAGAATTTTTAATAACTACCTTTTGATAAAATAAGGATTTTATTTAGCTATCTCTTGCCTTGAGTCTTTATTTAGTGAGTTGTAAATGATGGCATTATGTGAAGGAAAATCTTCCTCATTCATTGTCCTCCTTTTTGACCTTATTTGGGGAGTTTTAAATTATACTTGTAGGTTTATATTAATGTTCTACTATGTACCTCTTCTATGAAATACTTATGCAAGTAGCTTGATCTTGAAGTTGTGTGAGCTAGTATTATCTTCTACTAATATAGTGTGGGTTCAAGCTTACAAGAATTTCCCTTTTAAGTTTGGTGCATCACCTAGTCAACTTTATTAGGAGCACTTATCCCCTTTTTAATCTTTTTCCTCATGAAAAATTATCTTAGCATTAGTTTAGGTGATAATCAAAGAGGAATTCAGCCTACTATTGAGGTTCAACCCCAACATAGGCTACCCATAGCCTGGGGTTATCCAAATATTTTAACTTAATGGGAGAGATCCTAAAGAACCCTCTCTAAGGGTGCACATTAATGTCATAATAATTTTTTGCATGCTCGATGAGACCTTACTCCAAAGTAATGGAAGGATTTTTGGTGTTTTTCTTCTACATATTAGCCTTTGGAGGCATTCTACAAACATCAATGGTGACTCCATGCATCTATAAACTGGTTAAACAACCTAACTAAGTGTCTAATCATTGTGATTTGGTATATGTAATTACTCATCTTTTGATCAATATGCTTATCCTCTACCTCAATATCACACGTATCAGGCAAATAATGTTTATGTGTTCCCCTCAAGTGGCCCTCAAGTAAACTATCATCCCTATCATGTCATTTACCCTCTTTCTACCCTTGCATATGACTAAGGTTAGCCTTCTTTACATTTAAATCCATCCTTTACTTCCCCTTATCAAGACTAGGCTTACCCTATTTCATCCTTGTTAGGGGTCAAAAAAGCATTTCAATATCACATGTATCAGGCAAATAATGTTTATGTGTTCCCCTCAAGTGGCCCTCAAGTAAACTATCATCCCTATCATGTCATTTATCCTCTTTCTACCCTTGCATATGACTAAGGTTAGCCTTCTTTACATTTAAATCCATCCTTTACTTCCCCTTATCAAGACTAGGCTTACCCTATTTCATCCTTGTTAGGGGTCAAGAAAGCATTAGCAGTTTAAATTGAGTTAATAAGGGAGATTGGTAAGGGTTTGGAGTTTTCTCCAGTCAACCGTTTCCATGCTCTACAAAAAGAAAGGAGTGCTCTTTAGTTGGTAAAGAATAGATGGTCAATTTTTGAAAGTGAAAAATGGTAATATTACAAGAATGAGGAAATAACAATGATAAGAAACATGGTCCAAAATGTAGACAATATATTAATATTTTATGAAGATTAGTAGGCTCATTTGGACCAGACTTATATTCCCCCTCCCCTCCAAGAGCCTCAAGTTCAACCTTTAAGAGCCCCTGATCATTCCCCTAGTCAGCCTTGTCAAAAATTAGAGATGAAATATTAGACCAAGGAAAATCAATCATGAATATGAATGAGGTGGTTAAACTTGGACAAGAATTCCCTATTCAATCCATATGAGAGATAAATATCTTTTTACAAGAATTATAGAATGTATGGGCATCCATTGAATAAGATGACTACCCACATGTTGGGAAGTAAGAAATGAAAGGGTGGTTATTGTCCATTGAAGAAGTGTTTGATTAATGGGAGAAAGAGTAAGTCATGCTTGAGCCAATTAATTTTCCCTCTCCTACCCCTATACCCATTCTCATTGTAAAGCATGAATATATTCCATCTTAGATCCTCTCTTATGACCCTAACTATTTCATACCCTCTCTTATGAAACCATTATCTCCCACACCCATTCAAGAAAAGGATAAGGTGGATAAATATTACACATTCCCATCATGGAAATAAATCAAGGAGGGAACAAATAAGGAAAGGGAAGTGTTAGTTGAGGTAGTGTAAGAACTAATCCTAGTAGAGGAAGGGTTAGTTATGTAAAAAATGAATCAAGCAACCATATAACAACTCAATGAGATTGGTATATAAGAGTTATGATACTCCCTCTCCTCTATTTAGGATCCACCTACAAGACCATTCAAAATAACTATATGGAAGGATATACCCTCCTAAGCTACAATCAAGGTAAACTTCTTCATCCTCCCACCATCTCCATTATAAAAGAGGAACATATTATACAAAATATAAAGGAGGATATTCCAGTTATAAGTGAACCTAAAGAGTACAATGTAAATGTCTATGATGAGGAGATCATGACAAGAAACATAATTCATAGGGAGGAGCATGTTTCATCTTTCAATTTATAGAATCTTCATGAGAATTAAGAGGAAAACCTTTATGAACCTAGTGTGGAGGTCAAGATCAGCTCAAAAAGTTTAGAAGATTAATGATGGCATTTGTGTTGGGATTTATTGAGTAAAATATATTATCATAATGTTACAAACTTTCTTGAAGTGGAAAATTTGAAAAAAAAACATGAGGTAGACCCTGAATGGACTACTGAAGGTTTATTCTATATAAATGATGAAGAGGATCAAAACAAATAACCAGATTTGGGTCCACTTCAAATGAGGTGTTATTTGAGGATAACCCTGATATGTTAGAGATAAAGGAAAGTAGATCAAAGCTTGATCAATAAAAATATGATTTTTTAGACCCAAGATTATAAAATCAACCCTCATTTGCATTTGAAGATCAAGATGAAATATTGAGTGAGGTTGATGAAGGGGACATCTCAAGTGCTCAAGTGATTCAATTTGATGAGCATTCCAATGAAGATCCTAAAGAGTTATGGTAGTAGTTCAATTCCATAACCAAATATTTTTAAGAGGATAAGGTACATGTCATTATTCCAAAAAACCATGAACATGATACTCTAAGCATCATCATCCCTTATTTACATAAGGACAAGGTGGAAGAACATGATCTTTTTGAACCATAAATTAAACTAAGTGAAGTTGCTCCCAAGAGCTTGAATAAAGTCTTCATGCCAAAATTTGTCAAGATTGGAGAGAAATAGTAAGTGAGTGCTCCCATATACAAACATGAACTAAGTTTGGAATACTTAGAGAAATATGTATACATTGGAGACATGTTCTTTCCATTTCATCCACTAGGGACTTCATCAAAGATTGGCCATCAAATTGCCTACTTCCCCAATTTTGGTACCTCCAAAGCTAGTTATTTTTCATCTTAGCTTCTTACAAGTAGATGATATGAGAATTTTTCCTTTTGATATATGAGGAACAATTTTAAAAAGGTTTTTTTATATATTATATTAGTTTTTATGATTTTAATTAAGTGACCTTGTGTACATTTATTCAGTAGTTTAGTTGTTCTTTCTTTTCTATAAGTTCTTGCATGCATTTGCCTTTGTTGTTTTGTTTTTTATCCTTATTGTTTCAAGAGGAGGTTATCAAGAAAGGGTTAGCCTTATATCAATTTTAAAACTAGCTTAGTTAAAAATAATTATAACTCCATGCCCAATGAACTAGGTAAGGCAACATGGTTAAGGTTCTTTTGCATAGACAAGCACACAAACCCTATGACTCAGTAAAGATGTTTGTTATTTTTGGCCCACACACCAAGATTTGAAAAGATGAGAAAATTTCATGTGAATAAATGGATCAAAGGATTTTAAATAGGTCCAATTTAGTAAAATAGGGGGATATAAGTAGGTTCTCATATGTTTCAAACATTTAGAAGCATGGACCAGGTTGTACAAACCATAAGAATCCATCAAAAATTTGAAGGATTGATCAAAAGATGAGATATGAAAAGTTTTAGATCTAGATTGTCTCTAGGACATCACACAAGATAAAATGGACCAGCCAACTTGTGAATTTAATATATTCACTTAGAATCCTTATATGACTAGTGGATCATGTGTAATTATAGTTCTACATGCCATGATCATCCTCAAAAAATTTCATGCCTGCACAGGCTTTTTAGATCAATTAATAAACTTATAAAGATGGACTTGTAGAGTGAAACATTCATGCTAACATAAAATTTATGCCCCAAAAAATAACCATTTGATTTAAAGATAATATTGGAGCTTAAAATTGACATCCGTGTTTCCTTTATTTGATGGTATCATAAACATCTTTCATGGTCATGTAGATGTCAAGTTTAAGCTCGAACAAAAAAAATTATTTTGATCATAAATTTGATGGTCACATGAACATGAATTATGGTCACACAAACATCATTGATGAGAGTGAAAACATCAATTTTAAGATTTTTAACTAGATGTTGGGTTTCAAATAAGTGGGCACCAGTAGATCAATGGTTGGCATTTGATAGAGAAATCCCTTGAAAGGTGGTAGCTCATTTGTTTAGTGAGTTGTGTATGATGGCATTATGTGAAGGAGAATATTCATCATCCATTGTCCTCCTTTCTAACCTTTTTAAGGTATTTTTTAATGTTTTTTTAGGTATATAGTAGTGTTTTACTCTGAGCCTCTTCTATGAAATACTTATATAGGTAGTTTGATCTTGAGGTTGTGTAACCTAGTATTATCTTTTATTGATCTAGTGTGGGTTTGACCTTATGGTAGTTTCCCTTTTAATTTTGGTGCATTTCTTGGTTAAATTTAATAGGAGACCTTATCCCATTTCTAACCCTTTTTCTCATAAAGCAATAACTTAGCATTTGTTTAGGTGTGCATCAAGAGGAAGTCGGCCTACTCTAGATGTTTAACCCCAACATAAGTTACCCATAGCCTAGGGTTGTCCTAATATTATGACTTAATGGGAGAGAGCCTAAAGAACCCTTTTTAAGGGTGCACACTAATTTCATAACAATAACAAAAATAGTTTTTGGGTCAACTATAGACATAATAGTTATCACTATGGCTAATATAGGGGTTGATGCTATGGATTTTTCAACTATAGATGTGTCCTCAGATGAAATAAGCATTGATTGATCTATTTCTAATCCATCTTTGCTTAAATACCTCTTCTTGGCCTTAGATTTCTTCTTCTTCTTATGGGATATCATTGGCCTTTCTTATTATTCTCTTGTTGTACCACTAGGACCCTATGCTAATGGAAGAACTCCTTGTTCCTTGAGCTTCAATAGTTTCTCTATGATACTTACTATATCTTTGGTCACTTGGACCCCTTTACTCCCAAGCCAATTTAATGTTTTACTAATTATATTTTCTATTTTATCTATCAAATAGAAAGCTTCAGGGACATACCACCTTACTATTAGAAGGGGTTAAGTAAATATTTATTTTTATTAGTTCCTATCCATCGAGGACTCATCATTCACCATGTCCTTAGTTACTAGTGCTAAATCAAAATCTTTGACCTGATCCAAGGTCATTTTGGAATGGTCCCAAAATCTAACTTCATATTCATCATATAAATATTTCAAAAAATATTTGAAGAATGGGACATGGGAACATGTAGAAATTCCTAATGTGTTTGTGATGTTGCCATGAACATCATAGTATGTCCTCACCTCCAAATCCCTAAGGGTCATCAATGTCATTTTTGCATCAACACACTTAAATTTGATTAGGGAGGGGCATGTGTATCTACCTATAATTATTGGGAAATGAATTCCCAAACTTGTGTTTGCTAGATACTAGCTTGTGAGATTCAACAAGTTGTCTCACTAGCTCCATCAACACCCATTTATCACTAACATATCTTGGGAGTATGTCAGGGTAGCCACTAAATCTCTATATCCTCATGTACGACTAAGTTTTGTCATTAATGTCAAGGGTAATAAAAAAGTGGTGATATCATTTATGAAAAATTAATGAGTGTTTTGACTATATGATGCCAAGTATGATGTCATAGGTGTTTTTTTGGCATGAAAGGAACAACTTCAAGAGCTTATGTCTAGTTGGTAGAGTCATAGTGAGATGAAGAGACTATTATAAATATAAGGAAGAGTATGATATGGCTTGAGAAAAGGTATATAGAATTGAAGTAATGAATATTTATACAAGGTATAAATATTAATATCTTGGTGAATGATGAAGCATCAAATGATAGTGATACATTGAAAGGTATAATTAACTTAATCATGAGAATAAGAAACATGAAACCTAGAATCCTAGTCAAGAGATAATAAGCCATAAGATATATTTGTACAATTTTTAGGAAGGTGGTTAACATATATTTATAATGTTTCCATGGTTTAAAAAACTTCAAGATTGTATTTAAGGTATGGTTATAACATTAGGAATAATAAAACGTAAAGTTCCTAGACCTAGTCTAGTGCTTGCTTAGCTTAACAAGGATTAAGAGTTAGAGTGTGAGGATAAAATGATAATGAGAGAATGAAATGAGGTTTTTTAGGTTTAATTAAGTGTGTAAGTGAAGTTTTAAGTCTCATAATGAATTAAAATCTTGATGAAGTCCTTTGGTGATTCCAAGTCAAGACCTAGTCAAGATCTAACATGGCCTAATGGAGCATAAGAACCATTTTTATGAGATAAATTAGCATGTTTGAGATTTTTTATAGGTTTATAAAGCTTTTTTATACATTTTTACAAGTTTATAAGTCCTAAATTAAATAATTAAGAAATGACAAATTTGGTCTTATCAACCTCCTAAAAGTGTAAAACACTAGGCCAAGGTGGATTTTCAAGTTCTCATTTGCATGTGAAAGAGATTCATGGGAACAAATGATCTTAGGTTCATATTCCACATTTAAATATATCAAGTATCTATTCATTATTATTTTTTCTAAGCCCCTCATCTTTATGAATAATCATTAACACTCTAGTCTAGTCTAAAACCCTCACAAACCCTCATAGTTGAACGATTGGAAAAAACTCCTTGGTAAGAGCCCATAATGGTATTGAATTTCAAGTTTGATTATTTTACCATGTATTCAAATCCCCTAATAACCTACAAGTAAAATTTAGTGATATGGTATAGTTTTGAAAATTTGTTAGAAAAGGAGAAGTTTGTATAGATTTTATGGTAAGACTTAAGTTTTCCATAATACATAATGATATATCATTGGATAATAATATATTGGAAATTTATAACATGTTTAATGCATTAATATTTCATGGTAGGGCCCACAAGTTTGCTAAACAACTCAAGTTTCCTTGACTAGTTTTTGGTGATATCTAGTAGAAAAGAGTTATCCTAGGAAACTTAGTTTTGGTTATCCTACACCTTGTTTTTATAATTATAATATATCTAGGGATGTTTAAAATATGTTATATAAGAGGAAAAAAATTATTTTATGGCATGGTTGAACTTTAAAAGGGTGTTTTGATCCTTTCTTTTGAAAGGGAGTTTTTAGAGCCATAGACAAACTATATAGACTTGGAAAAAAGTTGTTCCTATGTCATTATAAGATGACTAGAGGTATCCAAATAATATGGGGTTGAATTAGAGGTATCCTAGTTTCATTATTATCTATAAGGAGAGGTTTATAGTGTCTAAAGGTGTTCTTTATTATCCATTATTTCTGGAAGACTTTTCTAGGTCTTCAACATTAAAGAGAGAACTGAGATATTGGTCTTTTAGACCAATTATTGATTCCAAGATAAGAGATATAAATTATGAATAAATACATATACCATATAAAAGCCATTAATTTGCATTATATTTCATGAAATTTCCCTTTTAAGTAAAAATGACAAAGTTATTTATGACTATGTTTTTAGAGGCTATAAGTAGTCTGAGTGGTCATCTTGAAGAGATGAATTTGAAGTGTTTTTTTATAGATTTAAAGGATATAATGATTATTTATTTATTATATAAGTCTAAAATTTTATTAATAATTAAATTATATATTTATTTTTTCCCTAATAAAGTATGAAATGTCAAATTTACTTGACTATACTTTGATAATATTTGACTATTATGAGTGGTCATGTTGAAAAGGTGTTTTTAGGTATTTAGAGCCTATGTGATGATGTAAAATGGATTTGGTGATGTTTTTAAGGTCATGTAGGATATATTAATGAATTATTTTGAGTGTTTTATATAATAAAGTCTAATTTATTCTTCATTTCTAAGAGATAGACTTTTTTGTGGTATAAGGCCTAATGGTGAGTAGGCTAAAATGGCTTGGTTCAAGTGGTGAGTTGAAGTTATAGGTGGTACGGACCTATGTGGGAGTGATAAAGGGTATATTGGAGATATGTTTTATGTGATTCATTCCTTTTTGCAATATAAAGGTGGTCCAAAATGTCACAAGTGTAATGTGTGAATGTGAAGGCCTAATTACATTAGGTCTCTATTAGGCCTATTTTTGAGTTTTAGCTCCTATGGGTTATTAACAATATATAAAGTGTTTGTTTATCATATTTAATATATTTATGGACATATTTTAAGTTTTATATATTTGGATTAAGGATATTGACTGACCAAGATGGGTGTGACCAAGAGTGTGGTATAATGGTAAGGCCTAATACGCCTATTTTAGCTAGTTGATAGAGTGTAAACTTAATTTAAGAGAATAAATAATTAAATAAGTAGAGTTAGGTAATTTATTAAAATAATAGGATTAATAATACCATTCATGCATATATAACCATGTTAATTTAGGTGGATACACAAGTCAATGGACCTAATAAGCCTAGAAGAGGCTATTTGAGTGAAAAGGCCTAAGAGGATGGTTGAGTGAGAGTGAAGAGGAAAGAGTGAAAATAAGGGAGGTAATCATAAATTAGATAATAGTAACACATTATTAATATTATAATATATTTAAGGTATCTAATTTGGTGCTTAATTACCTATGGGGTTCAATCCTCCTAGCAAGTTGGAGCTTGCAAAAGATTAGTTGGGTGGGTGCTCAACTAGGTAAGAGTTGGAGCTCCTTGTGAAGTTGGTGCTTCACTAAATATTTAAACTTGAAATTATATGACTATATTCCATATGTATGGTTTAATGGGTTTTATCTCCCAAGAGGGGTTTCCACTTATATCTTGTGTCTTTTTGTTATATGCTCTCTTAGATGGTTGCTCATGCATTAAATTAATGGTTATGTTGCTTGATGCTTCATATGCGATGAAAAATAACTTAATGGGTTTTTTTAAACACTAATTTAACCCCCCTCTTAGTTATTATATTTATAATAGTAAGTGTGGAATTGAATGAATTAGGAACCCCATTGTGTGATTTTTGTAGTGGCTACATTAGATAATCTCTTTCTCTCAAGTTCTTTTTCAAAAAATATTATGATGCAGTAGATGGATGAATAGTTGACCTTCATAATGTGTTGTCTACTAGCCTCAAAAGTTAAGTTAGTATAATATTTATACACTTTAATTACTTCAATGTCCACTATTTTGACCCTTGGGAAAGCTCTCCCTTTGGCCAATATGTACACTAAGTAGCTAGTCATATAAAATTTCCATATGGTTTGCACCTGCATCAACTATTTATGGAAGGAGTCACTAATGAGTTTTGGCCTAGTGGATATATATTTTATTCTCATAAATGAACCATATATACTGATACATCCACTCTTTCAATGTCTTTGTATTAAAACTACCAATAATCTTATGCAACAATATAATTATTCTTTAACTTCATCCTTGAAATCAATTTTTTCTAGTGGCTTTGGCATTCTAGTAGAGGCAACCTTGGGGGTCTTAAGCCATTTTTTATTTATTAATATCTAGCATCCCAAGTTATTTTCTTGAAAGAATTTTTGAGATGTTTCTTGAGTTATGCATAGATAACTCTCAAACTCTAGTATCACAAATACTAAATCAGTCAAATATAGGTCTAGATTTAGAATCCTTTCCCCTTTACTTTTTAGAACCTATATCTTATCAACATCATAATGTTGTGTTAGTATCAGTACTAGTTTAGGGATTTTCACCATCAAGGGAAAATATACTACTTGTGGTAATCTAGAGTCATAGATACTCTAGATATATTCATTATTAAACTCTAAATTTATCCCAGTTCAAATGTCACCTAGGTCAATATAACATATGTTTGTATCTATGATCTCAATGGTGTTGGATTCTAGATTGAGAGTCACCCTATGTCCTTTCAACTTTAACTTCATCTCTTTCCCAAACAATAATTCTAGAGAGAATGCTTAGTCAAAACCAGCTATAAAAGGTGGTAGGATTTATAGGTGCTCTATGTAGGTGGAAATTCTATGGGAAATTATAGCTACAAAAGTAGGTTGAAATCTCTGGTAGATATTGGACATATAAAAAGTAGGTTGAAAGTTTGATAGAACTTAGAGTTATTTTGAGTAATGTAAAAATTCACAGATCATAGAGTTGTTTGAAGCAATAGGAATATCCATAGGTTTAGGAGGTGTTTAAAGCAAGTTGAAATATTGTATAAATGTGAGGTGCATTTTGAAATTTATAAGTTCACAAGGATGGGAGATGCTTAAATCAAGTTAAAAGTTCTCAAGGACTTAGAGGGACCTATCAAGGAATATGCTCTTACTATTGATAATATACATGAGTATATTCTCCTAGTTATGATTTCAAAACCCTAGTTATATCATTTTTGAACCATAAATTTAGGGAAAAAAACCTAGGCCTTGAGTAAACATGATCTTTTGGAAAGACCAATAATGAAGCCTGGAATACTCAACTAAAAAAACCCTAAATCCCTAAATGTCTAAGTAAGCAATGACAAACCTATAAATTGTAATTTAAACCTTTATGGGAATGGAAATAATTCAAACAAGTTCAATTTTCATGAAAAATGGAAATACATGCAAGGAGGATTTTAAATAATACCATGTAGGGGTGTAATGATGTCATGACATTGCTTGCAGATGTGGCTCAAGGTTTGTAGGTTTGTGGCTTAGAGCATGGCTCAAATTCAATGGTGAATTTATAGAGCTTTGAATTCAATTAGTAATTTAAAAATGACTAAAGAATCCTTAATTCTACTTAATTATATTTAAAAATCCCTCCAATTAATGCTTTCATGGTGGTGGGTGGTGGAAATCTAGAGTCTGGAGACACTTTTGTAATTTTAATTTTTTTCAAATTACATGTTGAATTTTAGATTCCTTAGTATTGACTCGGTTGACCTCTTTGAAAATGGGAAGGCATAACTCCAAGAATAATTTTCAATTTTTCAAAATTACAAATTGCACTTAGAGATCTAGGTTCCACAGCTAGGTTGTTGGTGGGAAGCAAAAATACACATAAAATTTGAAATTTTGCAAATTGAAAATTGTAGTCTGAGTTTTGGTTTCCATGGGGTGTTTGGTTTGTGATAACTAGAACTCCACTTACAAATTTTAATTTGAAAAATTGCAAATTGCATCTAGGTTTCCAATTTTTGCTGGCTAGTGTATTGTAAGATTTAGAAGTTTGGATATAATTTCAGATTTTGTGAATTATAAATTACATTCAAATATTTGGATTCTTTTGGATAATGCATTATGAGATCTAGATCTTAATAAGCAATTCATAATTTTTCAAATTGTAAATTACAATCAAGGTTCTAAATTCCATAATATAAAGGAAATGTGTGCTTTGGGTATTTTCAAAGTATTTTCCATAAATTAGGATGTCTCACTTAGGGTATTTAATATTTTGATATTTTTGGGGAAATATTTGGATTCTTATAGATAATGAATTATGGGATCTAGAGCTCAAGAAGTAATTCATAATTTTGTAAATTATAAATTACAAGCAGGGTTTTGAATTCCACAATATAAAGAAAATGTGTGCTTTGGGTATTTTCAAAGTATTTTCCATAAATAGGAGGTATCCCTTAGGGTGTTTGATATTTTGATATTTTTGGGGAAAAAATATCAACAAGACTTATTCAACTTCTCCATGCTAGTTTAGTGTGTTTTATACTTGTTGATTTTCACAAGTAGTGGAGTTTAATCTCCCTTAGAAGGTCCTTATTTCTAACCTAGTTACTAGCAGATTGTTCTAAACAAGTCACATGGTGTGTGAAAATGTTAGTGATTATTATTAGAGTGGAATATAATTGTTAGTGCCTTTAATCAGAGCTCCCATTCATCACCCAAGTTATATCCATATAACATAGCCTCCATCTGAAGCATTGATGTTTATGAGTCTTTTAGGGAGAGGTGTTTAGTCACTAGTCCTTGTTTTGTTCATAAGTATTGTTGAATCATCAAATAGATAGGATACAAAATGATTTTCATCACCTCCCATATCTTAGGTTTATTTCATGTAATATTTATATCCCTTTTCATTGAAAATAAATTAGGTTTCTAAATTGAGCCTAGATAATTCATCAAGGGAGCTAGCCCCAAAACTAGAGGTTCACATCACCCAATAGGCTACCAACACCTAGAGGTCATCCAATTATATCAATTAGATGAATCAATTTAGAAATGACTTTTTCCTCAAGGGTGAAATCTAAACTGATAACACTAAGATATCATAAAAATGCCACATAGCCTTAGAAATGATGAAACTAAATGGCATACCTAAAACCTATGGGTGTTGATAAGCTACCAAGTGTAATAATGGGTACCATAGAGATAAATACAACCATTTAGTGAAGGAAACATGAAGGATAAGTAATGATTCATCACATGTTATCTACCTATCATCTAAACTGATAACACTAAGATATCATAAAAAGGCCACATAGCCTTAGAAATGATGAAACCAAATGGCAGACCTAAAACCAATGGGTGTTGATAAGCTACCAAGTGTAATAATGGGGACCATAGAGATAAATCCAACCATTTAGTGAAGGAAACATGAAGAATAAGGAATGATTCATCACATGTTAGTTACCTATCAAATCAAAGTACACATTGGATTCATATCCAACAAAATACTAGCTTGAATTTGATGTCTTGTTTGGCCATCAAAACCATCAAAGGTAGAGACTGGTTTATGAATCCAATTTGATTTGTAGAATAAAAACACAATATAAATAAATTAGGAATAAGGAATTAGTAAAATAATGTAATGCACATTGGAAGCAATCATATAATATAAAATACAAATTTTAGTCTTAAAGTGGCATGGTCTCAATTACATGAAGATGTGGGTAGTTGGAAATCATAATGCAGTTTTAACTATTTTTAGTTTCCATTATTCAATTGAGACAGAGTTTGGTTATGCTAATTTTAGGCATTCCTTTAATCTATAAAAAAATTCAAGTAACCTTCTTAACCACATTCCCTCAATCATTAATTAATGTTTTTAACTACCCTATTAATGGGAAATTTTGATTGAGTTTGAGCTCCTTAGGAGTGCATGCCTATATAAGATTAACTTATCAGTGTAATCAGTTTTTTATTCATAGTTAAATCATTTTTTGGTTCCTTAGGAATAACTCTTAATATTGATCTATCTAAAATACACATTTAATACATACACATTTAATACATACACATTTAATATCAAGAGTTATCCTAATAATCATTTAATGCATATTGATCTATCTAAAATACACATTTAATACCCTTGACATGGTATGGTCATAATGAGCCAATTGGGTTATCCTACATACCATGACCTAGTAACTAAGACCTTGGGGATATTTGTTGACACAAGTATACTTTCAAGAGAGGAAGATATTTACAACCCATTCCTTAGCTGGGATGTCAAAATACCTCACAATAATTCCACTATATCAAATTATCCCTTTGTCATTATTTGAAAATAAAGATATGTATTCAATACTTCAATACCATTGAATATGTTTTACTTCTCTAATCATACTACCATAAAAACCTAAAAAAATTCAAATAAGAAACATATTTGAATAAAATTTATTTTAAATATCATTACTTTCATTAAAAATGATCAAAATATTCATTACTTCAAAACAACTCTATTTTTGAAAAAGAATAACACATCAAAACAACCTTCTAAAAATCATTATTAACAAATGGACCATATGTATAACTTGAAAAAATGTATTTTATGATCTTTGAGATTTCCCAATAGTTTTCTTGACCTTGAATTCAACACATTCAATTTCAATCTTATAATTTCCATAATATCAAAACAAATTATATCATCAAAGAGAGGAAAAGAGTCTTTGTAGAAATATTTTCCTTGAAAATTCTTAATAACAATTGTTCATGCATGATTGAATGCTAATTATATAAAATCAAACCTTCAACCTTTATTCAACGCAAAAATATTTACAACTATAGTTTATCGATAGCATCATTGAAATCATTCATCATATATCCAATATACACTATCAAAACTAAAAATAATCTAGTAGAGAATAAATTGAAATCAAACATGAATTTGACATGAATAAATATATAACTACCCAGATGTAAATAAGAAAAAAATAACTCTATGAAGATAAGAAATTTCAACATGGTCATTCACAATTTTTGTGAACCATAATAAATGAATACAAAGTGAAACCCTATCTTCAAAGAAAAAAAGTGTCCACTAGAATCAACAACTTATGCTCAAATGACCTATAGAATATGCATGGAAGAGAAATGACCAACCTATTATAATAAAACTCAAATATTTATGCTAATAAATAATGAAAATAGAGATAGCCATTATTTCATCATATCATCTCATTATTTCTATACCAAACTGCATTTGTTCATCTTGTATCCCATTTTAGTAAACCAATAGAAATATCCTACATATTTTCTTTGAAAACCTAACAACTAGAAAACATTTGAAAGATATCATGTAATATTAATAAATGGGCTTTGATAAAAATATTATGAGCCATCATTAATATCTTATACTAAAGATACACAACTGATAATCCATAATCAAATTATTGAAATAAAACTTCAAACTTCTAAAACTTCCAATTGAACATAATAATATTCTAAATGCATAACCTTCACAAAACCAAAAACCTATCCCATATGAAAATATAGTTGTTTGAGAAAAAACCTAGATACCTACACTTCACATATTTATTTCATAATGCCATAAAAAAGAGTATAAAAAAGGTATATGTTGATATTTCCATTTGAATACCCAAACAAACTACATTTTTCCATAATAATAACTACTACAAGATGATCAACATACCTCATATACAATGAACTAGATGCATAAAACCTTTTAATCTCAATTTTATTCCTTGTTCTTCTTGTAGATATTTAATTATATCTGTAAGCTTTGAGAATGACTAAAAATTGATAAATAACTACCCTTTGTCTATGCTAAACATCACATGAACCTCCTGTAATTACATGTTCAATTTTAATAGGTCATCTATTATGTCGCCCACTAATTTAGTGGATCAACTGAGCTAAATAAACATCACTAAATTTAACTATCACTAAAACCTTTTCCAATTAAATTGCCAATACATCAAGATGAATGTGAGTACTTAAACATTCAATGAAAGAAAAATCTAGGTTTATAACAAATCCCAATGATATATGTACATAAAGTCTACACCAATGCATTAACACCACCTTATTTCAAATGACTTTGTTGGAACCACCACAATACCCAGGTGAAGTTCAAACCATGACTTCAAACCATAGTTCTCTTTGTAGTAGATATGTGATTTCATATACCATAAGCTTTCATTCCACCCCCTTTTCAAAATTTTCATGATATCAATATCATTTAGTAGATTAATACTTAGATTTAGCTCCCAGGTTTAGGTATTCACATTTAAATTTAGGAATACATATCAATAAGTTTAATATATTTAACATATTGAAAACAAAATTATAATCTTAATACCTTGGCCACATTAATCATATATGAAATGGAAATGACATCATTTTCAATTTGATTGGTAACCTTTCCAAGATTGAAAAATAAGGTAATGAATCAAAATAGAATCTTTAATAAGCATCTTATCAAGCTTTAACTTATCAATCTATTTATGAAAAATAGATAAGATAATACAAGCCTCCTCATATATCAACATTAACAAATAAATGACATCATTTATAACTAAAATAAACAAATTTAAACTAACAAGTGTCACTACTCTAATGACCAAGTTAAACTATAAATAACTACCATTCTACACATCTTAAACATATAAATATTTATTTTGTTTTCATTAATCACCACTTATGCTTTTGAAACCACTTGTTAACATTTAAGTCATTAATATAATAGTCATAAATTATCATTTAACATAAAATGCACATTCAAAATGAAAGAAAATGAATTAAACCCCCATAATTAGTTTTATAGTTTATGATCTTATGTCATTAGTATGTATTAATGTATAATTACATTAAAATTATCATAAAAAGAGAGGGGTGATAAATAGACATAACACCCATGTCCCCATAATGTTCATAATAGTCTAAGCAGTAGAGATATGTATACCCAAGATGAGGCCATGTGTCAAGATCTTAGGGCTCTAGAGAAATCAAGGTTTATGGAACCTTGGGAAAGGAATAATGAGCTACAAGTGAGTGAAATCATGCAACATGATGAAGTATCATTACATCGGGGCCAAGGAAAGGTCAAAATTTGTGGAACACTCAACCAAGCTATGAAGTAATGAAAATTTTCCATGTAGCATTACATTGATACATAAAATATATGTTGGATTTTCTATGAAGTGGGGAGTGGCCATGTGGTGTAACCTTCTAAATGTTGATACATGGTTTTTCACAATAGGAATTTAGAATCAACTTTAATAGTTGTCTTGCCTATAAAAATTGTTTATACATATAAATTAGATTTTAAGTCAAATTAGATATTTGTAATTAAAGTAGTGGCTTATCTCTTGGTATTAGAGGGATTGTGGGACCTAGAACTAAAGTCAGTCAAGTGGTGGCTTGGGGTGAATAATGTTTCATATATTAGGATTAGGAGTGGACTATAAAAGATAAATTCCACCTTAGAAAATCATGGTCTCTAACTACATAGGACATGGCCAACTAGTGATCCTAATAAGGATAACAAAAACATTCCATTACTTTTAATTTAATCCAAGTTCAATCAAAATGGCCTCAAAATATTTATCATTATTGAAATATAACTTGAGTTGGTCTCAGGTGGACCCAAATTGTTGATATATCATAACTACCCATTTTTTGGCTGTCTTGGGACCAATTGGATGAAGTGTCTATTTAAGACCAATTATTAGTTGTATAAAGGTCCAGTTAATTTATAATTAGAGATATAATAGAATATCCAAACTTTATTTCACTTGTTGCATTTGCTTCTTTATATTAAGCAATTTTCCCCTTTTTATGAGCTACATTATTTTGAGGTAGATTTTATATTGTTTGACTGAGAAGGGTGAATCCCAAACATTTTTATTTCCAAGATACATCCATAAATTAAAAGGATATTAATTTGATTTACATTTATTTTACATGTACATGGTGTTATTTACCCTCTTTATTCATAGTCCAATTTACCTTAGAATCTATCACCATCTTTGTTCATAACTGTGTGAATGATGGTAAGATAGAAGATTTATTTCATGAGATTTATCTAATAAAATGAACTAGGTTTATCTATATTTCAATAAAATATCAATTTTGTTTCTCTCTACCCTTAATCTTTTGATATTTTTTTAACTAGTTATCTTAGTTTTAAATTAGTCTAATATTTAATATGTACTTATAAGTTTCATATGGATTTATCTAATCAAATGAACTAGGTTTATCTATATTTCAATATGAGATCAATTATATTTCTCTCTAAGATTAATATTTTGATTTGTTTAACTAGTTATCTTAGTTTTAGATTATTATAATATGAAATATGTATTTATAAGTTTCATATGGATTGTATGCCCTCCACTTATCTCATTTAATATATTAGTGAATCTAGTATGTTAAATACAAGCACTAATAACGAAAGAATTAATTGATAGATATGAGTCTTACCTAGTCTAATATTATTTTAATATTCTTATAGTTTATTATAATTAGGCCCATTTTATGGAACATATTGCATCGGCCAATTAAAGTATCTAATTTTCCATGACCTGGTAGATAGAGACCTTGGGGAAGTTGCTACCAATCCTGCTTCCTTTCAAGAGAGGTGTAAGGGGTATCCTCACTAGTTAATCCTTATCTCTTTCCACCTACATGTTGTTATGTGCCAAAAGTCACATCAATAGGAATTATTCTACAAGGAGATATTGAATGAAGTGTTCTTTGATATTCATGCTTAACTATGCTAAACATTTTATAGGATTTACTTAGACATGAATGTTACATACTTATAAAAATATAAAATAGAATATTTGTAAAAAGGTATAAATCTCTTTAGAGTGAATTTTATCTCTTACAACTCTCAAGACATAATAAAACTAGGACTAATAAAGGGACATCTAAAACAATCAAAATTTGTTCAACTAGTAGCTCTCTTATTACTAGTGTCCCTTTCATCATCCCTTTTTCTCTTCCTTAGAACCCAATAATGGCTAACCTACTCGGTTAGGTGAAGGTAGATGTATTGTGAAACTTCCACATCTTAAACATGACCTCTCTAAGAACTTGGATATTTTTCTTCCAAGCTACATCCATGGTGGGATCATAATAGGAGAGGAACATACTCAAAACTTCAAACATGCCATAATATGAACTCAAGTCTAACATGAAGATGTTTTATATAGATTATTCCCCCATACCTTAGATGAGTCAACATATGGGTGGTATTTAGGTCTCCCAAATGGGTCCATCACCTCTTGGGTTAACCTTGAGACTTTGTTCATTAACATTTTTAGAATACCAATAGACCTTACCATACTATACCATCAAATTTTAGTTGCACATAGATAATCCAATAAGATCATGAGTATTTTAAATTATTGATTTCAAAAGATATATAAAATGTTTAAAGATCTGTAAACAAAAATAGAGCTTCATTTTATCAAAACCTATTTGAGGGCTTTAGACCCCATGACTTCTATGTTTCTTAGGAAAACATTGACAACACTCACGTTTTTGTCCTTAGCTTAAAATGAGGCTATTAGTATTGAATGTTATATGGTACCTAAAGGATATGGTGTAGGAACTTTTAACTCATTATCACAACTAAGTTCCTATAACCATGTCCCCATAATCCACCAGGCTCTTATGAAAAACATTCCTCTAATGAACCTAATCTTAGGGGCTATGTATTCAAGTATAAATCCAATATATAATATATTTCCCCTAAACCATCTTCCTAAAAACCAATATTACATTCATCTAAACCATGTATTTTCACAGCCTATAACCCAAAAATTTCTTCCTGTGGCCTAGAAAAATATTACTACCATACATAGTTCAAATGTCTATGTGTCTCCCAATAATAATTAGGTTATCCCTACATTTTTCAAAAATATTGTACTAGTTTATAACCCACTACCTCAAATTTGGTGTAACCGAAGTGATGCTGCAAATCCTAAAGTTTCCATCTTAGAGTAGATAGGGTATAGGTTTATCAATCATATGGTTAACTTATGAAGGCATGTGCCTCAAACCACCAACCAAATTAGAAATAACCCACCTCAAAATAAGAACTACAAATTCCAAAGGACTAGTAGGAAATGGAACACTAGGTCCAATCATGGAAATGTGCCTAAGCCCCCTAACAACACTAACCAAAATGGTAAAAATGCCTCAAACTTGGTAAACATGATAGACATATGCTTACCCAATTGTTATAGAATTTAAAACATAATTGAACATGTTGAGATAGATTGTGCCCAGTTTGCATTAACATATAATAACTTATAAAAAGAGATGGATAATCTTGAAATAGTTCCTATACCAAATGATAGTAAACCAAGCCCAAGTGGAGATCATCCAAGTATTTTTATTGTATTGGAAACCTATGAGTTTTCATTTGAATGTGATAACGATACTGACGATAACTTGAAATAATTCCATGCCTTCAAATAATTCCAAAAGGGTAAATAATTATTAGTTTGGGAGTAACATGCATATTCCCTTAGCTACATATACTCCTTCAAACATGACTCATGTTACACCTAATAAAAACTCAAGTAATAACCCTTTCCCATGTAAAGTACCATCTACATCCTATTATCAAAGGAATAATTCTCCTTCTCCACAAGCTAACAAGCTATTGACACAAAATAAAACAAGTTCTAACATTGTGAAGAACCTCAAGAAAACTAAGGCCAACATAACAATGTTTTAGTTACTTTATATGTCCAGCTAGAAAGACTTGTTAAAATAATTATCTCCTCCTAAAAGGAAAGAAGTTAATCACATAGTCGATGCTCATGTTTTTTTATAAAGATAAAATTAAAACATCTCCTTTTCTACTAACAATTAGAATTTTTGGCAAAACCTTACACAAATTTTTATTCAATTCAGGTATTTCAAGGACTATAATGCCTTATGTAATCTATATTAGTTGGGACTAAAACTTGTTAAATCAAATATAAAGGTATTTCAATTGGACAAGTTAGAGGTTAAGGTGTTAAATATCTCAACCACATTCATATGAAACTAGGTTCTGATCCCAAGGTGAAATAATTCATTGACATCCAAATGGTTGATATTCATAATGCATATCAGATGATTCTTAGGTGAAATTGATTCTTGATACTTAATGGGTACATGAAAAATAATTCATCTCACATGTGGCTTCCATTAGGAGGAACTCCTAACCAAATCATAATTGAGAGAACTTAAAATGGATCACATGATTGTAGAGTAAAAAAAGACATGAAATGTTTTTGAGGAGTCTAAAATTGGAATATATGCACTCAATAAAGAGGTATATGCCTATGGGATATTCTCCATTAATATGTTGACTATACACGAATAAATTGAATTTAAAAGACTAGATCATTTAGATGAAGGAGATATCCTTAGTTTACTTTGAGGTGCTATCATTTCACCCTACTATGGTAAATGAGAATGTGGAATGTGGCTATCCATGTGAGAATAAAGAGTCCAAGGGATTAGAGATTGAAAATATTATCATGTTAAATAATCCAATGCCCACGTCTTCTACTAAAGGTCAAGATAGAATGTCATTATTAGAATAATATCCAAAGGAAATCCCATTAAATGAAGGATAAAATAATGAATAATTTAACCTTGTGGTAACATGTAAACTTTAGAGTCTATTGTATACAAATAAAAATCACTTATGGACCTTGAATTTTGATTGATCCAAGTCTAAAAGTGGGTGTGGTACTGGCATAAAGATCATTAAACCAATAATAATGCCACATTTTTATCCTTCTAATTGTAATTTTATTTCATGACCAATGTGTTCGAGTATGAATCATTAGTACATTGCCTCTAATTTATACTAAGGAAGAAGGTAAATAACCTAAAAGTCCTTAAGAATTCAAAACTTACAGTAAAAAAAGTATAAACCACTATGATTGTAATGAAAATAATATTTATATATACCAAAATAGAGCATGGAACATGATAGAATATTTCAATGAATTCAAAATCAAGACATTAATACAAAGGAATAATTACATAGTAAATGAATTGGCAATGACTGTGAGTACCATGATGCCCATTGCTAAACCTAGACTGAGGAGATTTTTAGTAGAGTTAGTCTCCACCCCTTCTATCCTAGAAAATGTTAGGAGCTTCTATGTCTTCAATTATGATAATCATATCTTTGAATTAATCACCAACACTAGCATATTTGAATCTCATATCATTGATGAGGATGATAGAGAGGATTTCAAGCTAAATGAGGTAGGAGTGATCAACTTCAAAACCAACAACATATTAAAATTTGTGGTATCAATGGAGAGGCTATTAGACATGGAATATAATGTTTATAAATTAAAAAATCCCTTACTAAATGTATCCCTCATGAGAATTAAAATTTGGTCAATGTAGTTAAATCAAAACATGTGTTTTCAGGCACAAATTAAACTAAAAAGGAGAAGCAATAACTCATGCAAACCTTGAAATACTTTGGATATACTATTGCATGGATATTGAATATTTTAAAGTGTTAAAAAATTCCATCCTTACCCATAATATTCCTTTGAATCTAAGTGTCAAACCATTTTGACAAAGATAAAGGCTAGTCAATCCACTACTGGAATATTTGATACTTAAGGAAGTGTAGAAACTTTTGTTAGTAAAGATCATCTATCCTATCAGGCACTCTAATTAGGTGAAAATTTTGGTTCCCATTATAAATAATAATGTAAAAATACAAATCTATGTGGACCTCAAAAACTATAATAAAGCTTCATATAGTGATAATTATCCATTACACTTACTATATGAAGTCCTTTAAATAATGAATAACTTTTAGATGATTCCATTTTTGGATATCTACTTAGGGTATATTTAGTTTATGGTAAATTGTGAATAGATAATCAAGATAACATTTACAATGAATTAGGGTAAAATTACATATAATAGGATGCCATTTGTCTTAATTAATGTAGGCAACACTTTCCAATGTGCCATGGAAATTAAATTCAAGGATATCATTAGAAAGTACATTATCATCTACATGGATAATCTGACTATCTTTTACAAGAACCAAGTTGATTACATGAGGAACTTGAGGATGTTTTTTCAAAGGTTTTGAGATCATGGTATTTATTTAAACTATAATAAATGTCTTTTTGGAGTAACAAAATGAAAATTTCTAGGCCACATCATCTCTGAGAGAGGTATATATATATACATGAATAGAGTTGAATAAATATTTAATATCCCATTACCTAATAGCAAGAAACAGCTAAATTCATTATTTTTAAAGATCAACTTTGTGAGGAAGTTCATCTCACACATTGCATAAAACATTTGGACACTAAAAAAATGTTCAATAAGGATGCAAAGATTGATTAGACCCCTGAAGCACAAGAAAATTTCACTGATATAAAGAAATAAATTGTGAACACATTGGTGCTCATTAATCTAGATTACATTCAACCATCCTACATATACTCTGCTTCACAATATTTAATTTTTACAATACTAACATAGAGAAAAGTTGGTAGTGAGAGACATGTCTCATTTATGATATCCCCACTTATAAATGTTGAACATAGATAATAAACCATTGATAAATATTCCTTTTCCTTGATCAAATATTTCAAAAAGTTTGGAAATTACATCCTATCTAACAAAGTATTTACTATTGCCCCTAACCTGATTATCAAGGTAATGTTGATGCAAAATGAGCTAGGTGAGTGACATATGAAGTGGATGACTACTCTAAAATAATTTGATATATATATATATATATATATATATATATATATATATATATATCTAATTAATAATAGCATATGTGAATTATCCACCAAAACAATAGTTGAGGTGGATCCAAAATTATTATCTATCACTATGCAGTGTAGAAAATCACTACTGATGATTCATATAAGGACATTATTTATTATTTTCTAGATAATGAATATCATAATCATATAAAATACACTAAAATAAGAAAAATAAATATGAAGAGTATCCACTTCATGATAAAAATCAATCATATTTTAGATAAAAAATCATAATGGCATATATTCAGATGCTTAAACAAGAAAGGCATGACTAAGGTGCTCAAATATTTCCATGAGAAGTATGGAACTAGTCATGGTTAAGTTTTTTAGATCATTAAATACCTAGACCAATCTATTACTATCCAAAACATTTTAAAGATGCATATACACACATTTTGGAGCTATCATGTCTGCCAAGTTGTTACATAAAAAGGATGCACCTCATTTATGCCATTGCAACCATTTATTGAGGTCTAATCATTTTCAAAGTAGAAAATAAACTTTTTGGGGACCAATAATGTTAATTAATCCACTGGACACAAGTTTATCCTCACTAAAACTTATTATTTCACTTTTATACTAAAGACATAGTGTTTAAGAACTACATGACTAAAGTGGTGATCAACTTCCTTGAGGAAACAATTATCACCAAGTTTGGTATGCCATTTATTATGGTATATGACAATGTCTTTACCTTATCCTCACTATATTTTGATGAATGCGCCTATGAAAGTCAATTAATCCTTAAGTTTTCATCCAAATATTATCAACAATGTAATGGTTAGCTATGTTGAAAAACAAGAATCTACTTGATGTAATAAAAAAACTTTGAGAGGAATCTTAGGGACTATACAAACTCTTTATATATCACCTCAATCTTATACATTTATAAAATTCATATCATGGATGTTAGTTTATATAACTTTCACATTGCCAAAAGGATAACATACATAATCTCCTTGTGCCTAATTACTTATCTCTTAGTCTAACCAACATAATTATGATGACATAGGCCTTATATCGTTTTTAGAATGTTATAAACCTACTTATCATCCATATCTAAAAGTTTTGGACATGAACCTATTTTATAGATGCCTACATACTTTCATCCCAATCAGATGCCTACGTCATTCCAAGTGTATTATTCCAACATAAGTGTATAATGCCCTACATTTATAAAATTTAAAATGAAAATTATTCTTATGGCCATCCTAAGTCCTTTAATGTGAGATATTATCCAAAGGGATTGATATAAATAAAATATCAATCTTCATTCATTCCTCACCTAGAAAATTCTTAATTACCCATAAGGTAACCTATCAAAAACACTCAAGTGAGTAAAGATTCCCTATTTTATCTTATTTACATATAATACATATGGAAAACATATCTACATGTTTGAAGTACTGAAGGATAACTCAATGAGCTACATTTCCCAAGTTAAAAGATAGGTCACTCTATGTACTTACTTATCACTTATTTCATTATTCACACATAAGAAAACATGTAAGGGATAAATACATAAATTTGAAGCCCTCTTTGGAGTATTATCTATGTAGGTAGTACTCATTGACAAAAGCATCTTTGGGATTGATTGACACTATGTGCCCACTAACCCATTTTTACAATAGCCAATTTAAAGATGAAGAACTAGGGTTTTATTATTTAAAAATGAGTGGTAGTCCATGACCCAAATTTCAATGCACCAAAGTGAAGATGACATAAAAATTAGAAGCATCTAGGTGGTCACATCTAGTTTAAATAAGTATTTCATACTACACACCTATATCTGAGTTTGACAATAATATTGATGACACTATCCTTAGTTGATCCAAGTATCTATGGCTATAGATGTACCATTTATAAAATCAAGTGACTAATCTAGAATCTAACTGTAGTCCACTTTTTATATGTTCCAAATCCAAATTTTTATTAGAATTAGAACTAGATAAGTATCTTGTTTTCATTATCATTATAATATCTAGCATAGATATACTTTCTATCTTTAACATCCCAGCAAAAAAAATTATTATAAGTTTTGAGTTTCATAAATAATTGGCATACTTAAGAGATAATCTACCATCCTTGTGTCATAGGCTCTCTAATCCTTTAACCCTAGATTCCCCATATCTATATTTTAGGATTAAACATTTTGTGAATCTGACCTTTCATCTTTACAACCATAGATATTGATCCAAGTTTCTTGATTCTTTGTTTCTAATGTCTAATTTTTTATTTAACAATATTTTACAAGTAAAAAAATAGATTCCATTTTTTTTAATATGTTCAATGTAGCTCATTTTATGTTACAATTTATAATTGTAGTGATAATTTTATATTTTACTAAACTAATCCAAGGTATCATCCAAATAAATAATAAGATCCATCATTATAATGTGAGGGTTTTAAATCAAAAATAACATGTAGTCGCTTTTCATAATTCATTTTACAATATTGTGGATCCATTATCTAGACACCAACATTCATGATCTAACAACCATTTATTCCACCTAGATATTATTCAATAGATAGCTACCATATCAAACCCATTATACACCCATGTCTTATATTGGATTCCTAGATCTATGTTGTCACTACTCAAAAAGGTAAAGGTGTGAAACCTACCTCCACTTGTTAAATATAATAGGTGCATCCTAAGCTAGATATTGTGATCAAATCTAAGGGATATGACATTCTTAACTAGTTGAGAAACAAACATGTTAAGATTTATATCCTTAAACTTATAAAGAAATATACTATCTATAAGGATCTATTATATGAAGCATTGCATGAAACCCAAGTTATTCATGATATTGATCCAACTTAGTTTGTGTATATCATGTAAGTTCTCAAAAATAATGTAAAACTAATCACCTTTGATCCAATAGATTTACCATATAAATATGTTATTGACAAAGAGTTACCTTTGTTCATATAGGTAACTATGCATAATAAAGGTATCAAAAGGGTGCTTATTGATAGTGTATTGGGCTTGAAATTTTTTAGAACAAATTTCCTAACCACCATGAATATTAGCACCAACCTTTTACAAAAATCAGTGATACATATCAAGGGATTTGATAATTCACATAGCCCTCTATTTGGCCAAATAAATTTAGATGTAACATTGGGGACAAAAATATTTCCAACCATCTTTTAGGTAATGTCTCAACCATTACATTATAATTTAATTTTGGGTAGACCTTGGATACACATAATAGAGGCTATCTCATATACTTTACATCAATGTGTAAAATTTATACTTGATGAGACCTTATTGATAATGCCTATGGATGATGAACCTTTTAAATTTTTTAAAATGATACATTCTAATATAGAAGGAATTCCCATATGGTTCATCCTACATAATATATTCCTTTTGAGAGTATACAAACATATGGCATGGGTGAGTCAATTATAATTTCTTCATTATTTACAAATGTAGATAAGGCACTAAACACTAAAGTACACACAAAAACACATCAAGAAAAATAACCAATACCAAAGGAAATAATGTTAAAAAAAATTGCAAGTACCTCTAATAGTTAAGATTCATCCATTGGTTAATATATACCAACAAGATAGCCATGTTTTAGATTAGTATGAAAATGATGATGATATAGCCTAATATATGATAGATGAGATACTATGAAAATTTATATTTGATCCAATTTAACATATTTTTCATAACTTATTTTAACCTATAGGTCCTAATACATATAAAATAAACCCACATATATAGGACATGGAACCAAAGTAATATAAGGGAAAATAAAAAATGATAGATGAACATGTAATGCCTATTATTTCATACATCCCTTTTGGATTCATTTGACCCCAAATTTTGGCTAAGTATTGTCCATTTTGGTGTAGGAATAACACAATGTAAAAGGATCATGGATTGGAAGGACCATGATATGGAACTTCATAGGTATAGAATCACCATGGAACATAACCTAAAGGGTTTAAGAGGATAATTATGCAAAAGGACTAGCACAAGAGGACCTTGTTAAAGAATAATTATTCACAATGAAACTAAGGACTTGGGACTCCAAGGTGAAGTAGACAACTAGGGGATTGGATAGAAATCAAGAGTAGTTAAAGGAATGATTCATAAGGTACACCCAAACCTTATTCATAAGAAGTTTTATGCTATCCCACAAAGAGAGGAACACATGGTAACAATGATCTGGTATAGAGCATAGATATAGAGGGCATAAAGGCTTGAGTCCATAAGAGGAAACAATTTGTTGAATGCCATAACTCTCAATATATGGGAGTTTATTGGATAATTACTCAAGTCATAAATGATTTTATACACTTAGTCAGGGTTTAAAAAGTATAAATACCTCTATTATAAGGGACTGCAATTATGATCAATGGATGTATTTTTAGTTTTTGATGTTTAAGCCTAATATATGAAGTTATAAGTTTTATCAAACTTCTCGTGTTCATGATGAATAATGTCAAGTGAGTTAAGCATAGTGATTGGGACTTAGTATGAATTCTATCCCATCTATTATTTTGTAAGAAGTAACTTTAAAACTACAATGATTCTAATCGATGTAATTATGGTAATCAAACATAGAAATCCAAGGATAGCAATAGTCTACCTTTTCTCTTATAAAATATATAATTCAACACATGTTGGACATAAATAATATAACTAAGTATTATTGAGGAAAAAAACCCCATGTGAATTTATCTTAAATTATGTGCTTTAGGTGAGTATGCAAGACCTCAATCTTGCATGAAATGGCCAATGTGTTATCTTGTTGGGCAAGAATTAAACACTAAAGTTGTATTTACAATATAAAAACCCAATATTTTGGTTATATTGTCAAGACCCATAGTACTTGTTACTCAGTCATGGAAAATGTTTGAGCACATTACTATTGATAATATAGAACAATGGATTATCGAAGTTGAAGATAATTTATAGTTTCGTATCTTGAATCAAGAATTTACACATGTTAGTGGGTAGAGTAGAATATCTATATTATGTGGTACAACACTTTATTTTCTAAAATCCAAGTTCACCTATACACTTGGATCTCTTTATATGCTGAAGGATAGTCTCAAAACCTTGGGAGAAGGTAGCCTTAGACCTTAGAGTGATAAAGAGATTTAACACAACTTAGAACCCCATGGACATTAGTTTTCAACATTTGGTGGAGAGGAGTTTTGAACAACTATATTTTTAAGTATGTTGTAACCACCTATTCATGTTCTGAAGAAGCCAAGTTTTAGTTTCTCCAAAAACCACATAGCCATTACATTAGACATTTTACCTTAGAAATCAAGAAGTTATTTTTTGATTTGGGACTTGAGAATATTCCAATGGAGAACTAAATCCTTTTGTTCATGATCCGTACATTTGGGAAGGGGGTAAAAAAGAGTTGGTAAATTATTATGGGTTCAAAATGGTATTCTATTTGTAGGTATTGAAAAAGTAGAAGTATGATGAAGATCAACAAAGTATTATAGGAGTCAATGGAATGGGAAAAGACTAGTGAAACTCAATAAGTGTTATTAGGAACTATAGGGAAGTATAGACACATAAAGAGGACCCCATCACTTTTGGGCCACACCCTATGCCTTTAATATCATATGAAGGAGAAACTAGATAGGATATGGTAACCAAATAACCTAGTTTTAACTAAATAAGATCCCCAACCAGAGTGCATGTTCATGATATTGAATTAGATGAAGTACACACATAACTGGGACATAAAAAACATAGAATTAGATATTAATCTAGTAAGGGATACTAAAACTCAACCAATTGACATACATAAAGACTTAACATTCTTTTTCCCCTTTCAAGGAATTACATGGTGTAATTAGGGATGCCTAAAGGACCTAATCCATAAATTTGATATAGTATAGGCCCATGTTTGGTTAATCAACCAACTACCATGCCCCATATTATGAGAACTAATATTAGAGGTATTGGAGGTAGACTAGGTGGTGGCACAAGAGGAAGTGGACTTCTTCCTCAAGGGATAGGATCTAGAGGTTTTTAATAACCACCAGTCTAAGAACCTCAACTAATAATGGTGTATTATGAAATGAAACTTCACTTACCAAAATATTGATCAGTAGAGAATGCATATAAGCATGTTCACAAATGTGAACTTATTTAGAGGGCATGAGGCATCACCTCTTCTGAGTGCAAGGCCACATAGTGTACAACTACATTTTTGGACCCACATGCATAAATGGTATAGAAATTTTGATCATCAAAAAGATATCATCAACTATGATCAACTTAAAATAACATTTATTCAAGAGTTTGACATTTTAAAATTTGAATAACAAAGTATAACTACACTAAAGGACATCAAATGGGAACTTATTAAAACTGTACAAGAGTATGATGCAAGGTTTAAGATGATCTTATCAAATCTATCCTTCAAATTCAATGTTGTAAAACATGCAAAATGGTTTGTAGGAGGATTATTACTCCATTTTTTATGAACATTATCTTAGAAGACCTTTATTAACCCATGTGAATCCCTAAAATCTGACCTCTATATTGAATCAATTAGAAGTGTTGATATAGGGATTAGCCATTTATGGAAGCTTAGATAGCCTTCATGGTATCACAACTTAATAATTAATATATAATAGAGGACATGATACACGTATTTATGTTTGGTGCACTGATTGCAAATTTGAAGGGTATACATAGAGAAAGCACCTATGTAAGAACATCTACATGGTACTTAAATAGAGGTGTGAAATCAATCATCAGGAATATGATGTGTGATCTTATCCTCTTCCATAACAATAAATGCACACTAAGGTGTATGAATATTGTAAGATGTGTGATGATTATACTCATGACACTAAGGACTGTTAATTGATTAGTGACATATATGAAGCATGAGAATGTGGCACATGCCAAACTTTTATATCAAAAAACTAAGATAATGGTAGCTATCAGGGTTGAATAATAGGATGAGGATGAGGAGGTGGTCATTTACCTCCCAAGATATTTTACAAATGTGGATCCCAAACCACTACCAAAGAGATTAACCAAACTACCCTACATTTACTTTCTATAAAAAGGACCACCAGTTGGGAGATTGTCTTGACTTGTATGTATATATTTATAAGGAGAAAAATGAAAAGGATTCCAACATGATAAAATTTTAGAAACCACATTTTCATGATCATTTAAACACCCCAACTATTCAAAAAGTGAATATTACCACATGTAGTAGACAATCTCAATCTCTCAAATTTTACTAAAAACATTTAGTATAAAGAACCACAAGCAAGAAGGTATCCTAATGCCGAGTAGTATAAGGATGTCCTATAAGATAGGATTGCATTGGTATGAGAAATTTAGGGCGAGATTCAATTCATTAAAGATAAATAATCAACATAATATGTTACTATGCAAAGGGAAATTGAACTACACAATATGGCACATGATGACTTTCAAGAGTTGTGAAAGCTCATGCTAGATAAGGACATTGTCCCATAACTAAGTTCTTGGCTTAATAATAAAGGAAAAACATCAAACAATGATCAAACCCATGTCACTTGGTATACTAAGGATCATTTTTTTAATCATGCTTGGGGGAAAGACACTCTTTTTCCATTTTCCCTCAGAAGATAAATAAATACTAGTTAATGTATCCATTGATGGATGGGTAATTTGGGACATACTAGTTGACACTATTGTAAAAGTGAATTTCCTAACCAAATATGCCTCATGAAAAATGGCTATTCTAGTATCGTATCCATCACTTTATGTGTTGTCAATAGCTAAAAAGACTCATTCTTTATCAATAGGTGTCCTCAAGAATGCCATAGTTCAAATACTAGGAGTACCCTTCAAGATAGATTTTGAGGTTCTTGAATTAGCTGAGGTAGATGATTTTCACACCCTATTGAGATGGCCCTAGTGATATGAGAATAATGTAGGCCTGAGCTTTATGAATTGGTATATTAGTTTTAAGAACACTGACCAACGTGTTGTGATTCCCTTGGATTAAACATAGGAGTCCCCTTATATAGAACCTATTAATGCAAAATAGGACATTAATCACATTTATAATGTCATATATAGAGATGATGAGTGAAGGGATCCAACACTGAATGGTATTCTCAGATTGTCAAATAATCAGTCCCTCTCTAACACTATAAGCAATGCTTATAATTGCTAGGCATATAGTAACTATGACCTCACTGTAAGAGTGTGTATTATAATTGGAAGTTAGGAGACCATTCCATGATAGTTTAATAAATTTCATAGGTCTATACACCTTACCACTAGTTAGGACATGAGGGGACCAATCATTCATGGATAAATGAAGGTACATGACTTCATATAATGCCTTGAAGAAATTTATGACTCTAAAAGTGATCGTGTAAGGTCATTAGTTCATCTCTTAGATATAAAAACTATAAGATGGTGGATAACCCATCATGAGTGACTCCTTCACTAGGACCAAGTATGCTTTGCCTTACATCATTAGTTCCATCATGACAACAAAGTCAAGGGATCAATTAGTTATAATGAAGTACAAGCACCATAACCTTACATCTAAGCCTATGGGACAATGTGGAGAATGAAGTGACATAATTACCATATTATTTATGATTGTATGTATTATATGGGAACTTATGCACATGGGAATGGGCATGTTATATTCATGAATAATGATACATGGGTACCAGATTCTAGCATCTATTAAAAGAGAGCATGAACTCATCACTATCTTATTCTTCACCAAGAATGGATTTATGCCTCACTATCCAAGCCATGTATGAAGTAGTTGTAGGTGACCCAAGTCCTGTAGAAGACTTTTTGAGAAGTATTTATCATGACCTTAAGGAAACCCTACACATATTTAATGAACCATCGACACCACTAGTTCTTAACCCAACTCCAGTTCTTCATTAGGACTGACATGAATAAATTTTTCTAGGGAAATAAAAGCTCATGTTTCAAGAATAATAAGGTGAAGGATCAATTTCAGTTGACCCAATATCTAATAACTTAGATGTTCCTATGGGTGTTGGAATAAGAGCTATTTAATATATAGGTGTTGTTATAGATAATCCCTATAATGGGCCCATTCAAATTGTTCAATGTAATATCAGCATGGCGTAAGAACCAAAGATGGCTATGGTAGGAAATTGCTATATTGAAATGGAGATTTCAAACATATTTGAGTTGTTAAAGGAATATCAAGATATCTTTCAAATAAATTATAGTGAAAGGAAGGGAGTCCACCCATCTTCAGAAAATATGCATGTCAATTTGATTGGCAGTGCTCAACCAATCAAAAATCATCCATATAGAATGAATCCTAATCTATTAGTACATGTCAAAGAAAAGATCAACAATATGTTCCATGTTATAGTAATCACCCCCATTTATGAATATGAATGGGTTAGTCTAATGGTGACTAGTATCAATAAATATGGATACATTTGTATTTACATGGACTATCTAATACTTAATGCATCTTATATCACTGACCCTTTACCAATGCCTTTCATAGAGGAATTCTTTTAAGGTCTTGTTGGATGTGAGATATATACCTTCACTTATGGTTTATTAGGATACCATTAAGTAAAGATAGCTGAAGAAGATCAATTGAAGAAAATGTTTTCCACTAAATGGGGGTCCTTCACATATATTATCATTCCCTTTGGATTGAATAATGTCCTAGTTGTGTTCTCATGCATAGATGTCAAAGCCTTGAAGGATTTCATCCATAAGTTTCTTCAAGTTTTCTTGGATGATTGGACAGTTTATGGTTTGGTCAAGGACCATTTTTCTAACCAGAGGCTTATGTTTGGGCACTATTGGGTCTTAAAATAGCTATTAAACTTTAAAAAATCCCTATTTATTACATCATTTGGTGTGCCATTAGGACATATTATACTTAAATAAGTACTTATGGTAGACCTAGTGAAGGTGTTTATTATTCTTTAACTCCTAGTTCCCAAGACTCAACATAAGGTCTGTGCATTTCTAGGCCATACTGGTTACTATAGAATGTTCATCATAGATATGCAAAGATTGTTGTGCCCCTTGTGGAACTTCTAAATCATAATGAACATTTCATATGGATGATTTCTTTTAAAGAAGCTTTTGAAATACTAAAAAACAAATTGGTCACTACTCCTATCCTCTAGTTTTTTTTATTTGACAAAACCACTCCATGTTCATGTTTATGCTTCTAAAATCACCATTAGTGTAATATTTGCATAACCAAGTGTAGGAAACTTTGATAATCCTATCTAATTTTCTAGAAAAAAACTCTCTCTAGCTAAAAGGAGATATACCACTATGGAACACAAAGCATTGTCGATGGTTTATGCCCTACAAAATTTCCAACAATACTTATTAGATACTCCTTTTGTTTTCTACATAGATCATGAGGGTTTGAATTACCTTGTTAATAAACTTGTATTACATGGATGGATCTGTCACTAGATAGTCTTGTTTTAAGAGTTCCAATTTTTTTTCATGGTGACACCTAGGAAAGCCAATTATGGACCTAAACACTTATCTTGTATTGAGTCTAGAAAAACCCAATGTGCCAATAAATATTAGTTATCTAATGATTAACTATTCTATGTCACTCATGTGCCTAAGGATCTCAAGGATATTACTACTTTGTTGACCTCTAGTTTAGTGCTTGATGGTCTCACTCCCTAGGCCAAGATGCAACTTGTGGTCCATGCCACACCATTTCAACTCATAGGAGGAGATATTTACAAACTTGGTCATGATGAGATTCTTCACCTCTATGTTATATAATGTGATCATCCTAAATTACTTCAATAATTCCATGAAGGAATTTTTGGAGGATACTATATTGGAGAGGCTACCACATGTAAGGTTCTCTTAGTTAGATTATGGTAGCCTACTCTCTTTAAAGATGCTAAAGCATATGCTAGGCAATGTGATATATGTCAGTGCATAGAAAAACCTAACTAAAGAGATGCCATGCATATACAACTGATACTTTCTCAAGAACCATTTGAAAAATAGGCCATTGATTTTTTGGCCCCATCACTATAGATAGATGATCAATAGGTTATTAAAACATTATCATTACAATTGACTATCTCATGTGATGAGCTAAAGCTACACTAACAAAAGATTATATTGCTACCACTACTACACACTTAATTTGGGAGAATATTATAATTCATTTTGGATGCCCAATGAGTTTCACTAGTGATCATAGTACCCACTTCTTGAATGAAAAAATTCATGTCTTACTGAATGAGTTCATAATTCCACACCATAAAATGATGTCATATCACTCTCAAACCAATAACACTGTTGAAACCTTCAATAAGATCATAAGTACCACCATAATAGGTATCTATAGTCATGTGGGCATACCAAATGACTTAAAATAACCTAAATAAGAGCACACCATTTAAATTGGTGTATGGAAAATAAGTAGTCTTGTCAATTGAGTTTTTGATACCATCTCTGTGAATAGGATGCATAGGATAATTAGATGAAGATTCATCATTGAAAGCATGCCTCAACACTTTGATACAACTAAGGAAATCATAGTTCCTCACTCATTAGATTTAGGATGGGAATAACGTAAACAAAAATTATGACATGATCATCATATAAATAAAAAACATTTTATCTAGGAATTAAGGTCTTATTATATGAATCCAAGTTTGCACACCATCCTAGAAAGCTTTGGACTCACTGGGATGGTCCTTTCATCATTTATAGCATTCAACCTACTGGACCATGTCAATTACAAAGGATGGATGGATAGTTCCTTCTTGGCCACTATAATAGAAGCCAAATCTAGCCATGTTTCACTTCTAAATGATTTAAAGTTTTGTATAGTAATAAGGCTTATCCCATTAGTTTAGGACCAATTGTTGCCTTTATTACACACATTATTTTTTTTTGTCTTTGTTTTTAATTTTTTTTTGTGGATGACCATGAATAAGTTTTAGTGTGGGGTAAGAGGTATAAAGTCTTGTTTAAGATAGAAAAACATGCAAGTTACCTAGATGCATGTGTTACATAGGTGCATAAGGTAACTTGGTTTGAATATAATTCAGGTCACACAAGTGCATAAAGGTGATAGATTTTCTTAAGGCACAAAAGGTTGAAGTGTTTTCACATTAAGTTTGAAAAATCAAAAGGGATAGATATCTTCCACTCTATGAAAAATGTGGGACATAGTTTTCCTCCACTTTAGGAAGGTGCAAGATGGGATGTGCCATTAATGTGGAAAGAATAGCTATGGTAAGAGAGGTGTCAATGGCATGAGATGACAATATATTTAAATGCATTGATTGCCAAAAGTGAGGATTTAAGTGAGGAAATAGTTAAGGATATACATGAATGATATAAAGTGATGGGTGAAGGAAAGGTATTAATAATGGTAAACCCCCCCCCCCACACTCATGAGCCTATAAATAGGCAAGTTAAACTCTTTTTATGTTTTACATTTGTAGGTATTTGAGATTAAAAGAGTTAAGCAAAGATAATAAAAATCCAAGAAAAGTGAATTAATTTCCATAATAACTTATATAGTGTATTTCAAATTTTCAAAAGTCTACTATTAGAGGAAATTCAAGATTAAAAAGCTAAAGTAGTCATCCATAACCACATATTCCTTTGGAAACATTGCATACACAGGCATTAATATTTGGGAACCTTGGAGGGTGATGCAACCTAAAAAAAAGGGTCAAAAATATTAAACCCATACCTACGATACTAGAGGAAGAGGAGGTGTGTGGAGGAGACACGGCGATTATTAGGGAAGAGACTCTAGAAGAAAAAGTTAAACACATGGAGGAAGAGGAAGTAATCATGGCATAAAAATGAAAGAAGTTTAAATCATCCCTAGCAAAGAAGGCTCCATCATCCCCTCCACCACCTCTATTAATTGAGGAAATGAAAGATATACAATTGATTTTGTATGTAGACAATTGGGTCTCTAAGGTCTCCACCTGCATAATCTTTGACTATAATCATCAACAACCTATAAATGAGATTGAGTTCTAAAATGACAGCTGAGTTAAACACCAAAACTTCAAGAGCTAGGTGGTGTTTTATCTTAAGATCTTCAACCAACTAGACATCGTAGGGTTTTTCCAACTCTTCAATTTACCATACTTTGGAAAACCCATGGAGGCAGTTCAATTCATTCTCTCATGCGTCCATGAGGATTATATCTAATTTTTTGGGTGCATCATGAATATCATGTCTAAGAGGATAAATGTCATAAAATTATAATGCTTAGGGTTGAGTGTGATTAATGACTTAGAAAACATTAAAGAGGTCTAAAAGACCACCATGGTGCTCATGTACCAAAAGTAGGGCCACACCATCCACATCAAGAATCTACAAGATATTGCCCTCTAGGTCATAGTGTAAATCATTATAGCCAAGAATAGTGGGAACAATCGATGGAAATAGGTTGACATGGTGTACTTCTATATTTCCTACCAATTAACTCATGGATTAAAGTATAGTTGGGATATGTATTTTACCTAGGAAATTATCGAGGATGTGGAAAAGACCCATCAGATGCTTAAGCATAAGTTTTTATGGAGGATATTTCTTCTCTTAATGGTTTTTGATGAGATTAGTGTACCAAAATATAGCTTAAGAGTGATAAAATGGATATACCCACCCACACACAAGTCCCCTATTAAACACTACAAGGCATTCACATGCCCTCAACACATCAGCTTCTCATATAAAATCAAGATGAGTTACCGGTTAAATAGAATGAAGGTGATGTTTAGGAATGAGTGGAGCATCCTAAAAGATTTGCCACCTTTAGCTACTAAGCAAGTGTAGTTTTCCATGAATTAGCACTTCTCCCTTACATGCATTAGAATGAACCCATCTATAGAGTTCTATACATGGATGAAGCTACCATATGCCTTATTGGTATTTTATTTTGTAGTCTCCATGAACTAGATATATGATGCATAACCCATTTTATTGGAAGCTAAGAAGATTGATCTAGAGATACATACTCTCCAAAAAATGTTTATCTATCTAGGTAAGAAGGCCTATCGAGAGAAGAGAGAAACATACTTAATATGCATTAATGTAAATCAAACAATGGTGGGAGAACAAGTATACCACTTGTTATATATGATGTAACCTTAAAAGAATCCCCAAAGTGGAGACCCTAAGGAGAGGCACCTGAAAGAACCCCCATTGAAAAAGACGTGGCTAAAACTTTGTACCATCACAAGTGGACAATAAGCTCCATAGAAGAAAATAAAGAATAAATTGACATCTCCAACTCATCTTTCCCCATCTCCATGTCACCCTTCTCCATATCCACCTTTCCCTTCTTCACCTCCACCATGCCCTTCTCCACTACTTCCTTCTCCTTCATAACTATTTCTAACCAAATCTCCACCACCATAAGTCCCTCCACCTCCACCTTTTCCACATCTACCTTCTCACCCAAAAATTACTCCATATCCATCTCCTCTAAAATCATCTACTTCAATATCTACCTAGTAGTACACCACATGACAAGTACCCTGGTAATAAATTCATAAAGCATAGGTACATAACTCAAATTCCAACTTTGAGAAGAATCCTTCCCTAATGCAAGAGGAAAAATCAACCTCTAACAACTCATTTATTAATATTGAACCACTCTATGGTGAAGAGGAGGATGGTAAGGAAGAAGAGAGTGAAAGGGCTATTGGTAGCACTCCCATGGATACCAATAAAGAATCCACCTTAGAGAATGAACCTAGTAAGGATATGGAAATGACTAGGTCCATAATAGAGCTTGGCAATGAAGCATCTTCCAACCCACACAAATGTTATCAATTTTTCATCCTTAACTAGATTATGTATCTATGTCAACACTTCATCCCTTGGGATACAACTATTGTCCTTGAAAAATGACTCCTCATTTTTTTAGACAACATATGACTATTTTGGTCCTGCATGGCAAAAATTGTCCCTCCCCTTTACAAAAATTTGTTCTAAACATTCAATTTTGTCATTTTCTCAACTTTTTGGTAAAAGGATTAGCAAGTTCAATCGGCTCATCAAAGGGTCTATCGGCAAGCATCAAAACAAAAGCTTGAACCATTAAACCATTGAACCTTGAACCATTTTGGTTCATTGGTTCAACAGGTTCAATGTTCAATCGGTTCAACACACCGGGTTCAAAGGTTTAAAGGCCACCTTAGTTAAGAAAAGAAGTGTGCGTAAAAGAGAGAGTCAGGCGAATGCTACCAAGTGTTAATGGATGAGCCCCACTAAACTTTATTTTTTTGAATTGGTAGATATTGCCATGTGTCCCTCTTAAAGCTTGTTGGGAGCCTCCAAGTGTCAATATCCATAGTCTCTTCCCTTAGCTTCACTATTTTGAGCAAAGACCATGGTGGGCCTGGGGATGAGTGATTAAAAGAAGCAAAACTTGCTAAGTTTATGTATCTACTTGACTAAAAAATGTATTTGGACTATGCCACATGTCCCTTGTAGATATAGATAGAGGCCAACAAGTGTCATCATCCACGAGAGCCTGACTATGCCCCAAACATTTCTATGATGTCACAAAGGCCTGAGAAGGTAGATGCTCCCAAGTGTCAATACTGGAAGATGCCACATGTCCTCACTTGTTCTTGCAAAAGATGCCGTGTGGCACTTGTTCAAAGAGTGGAAGACACCATGTGTCAAAGGAAAGGGGCACTCGCAATACAAAGGCACATATGGAGCCAAGGAAAGGTTTCCTTCAGATGAATTGTCTAAAGGAATTCCTTTAGACATTTTGCCTGAAGGAAATAAAAGGGATGACAACCTATCTAAGAATCAAATCCTAAAGGCCACTTAGAAGACACTAAAGGGCATGTTCCCTTTGAAAAAGGGTTTGAGCCTTAGAGGGTTACAAAAGCTACCAAGTGTCACAAGATGTGACATAGTTTTGAATGAAGCTTCATAGAGCAAAACCCATTGCATGTCTTGACCCAATGCAGTAGAAGCTGCCATGTGTCTGCATCCGTGCCCCCCAGCCACTAACTAGTTTTAAAGCTTATATTGATAAGCCTATTTTGAAGCTTTAGATGTTACCATGTGTCCTCACCCATGTCACAATGGAAAGTGACCATGGCAAGTGAGAAAGACATAAAGGAGGTGCTAGGAAGCATGATGAGCCCACAAACATCAAATTTGTCATAATGAAGTGTCTATTGATTCCAGTAGACTCAAGGTGTAAACTTGAATGCATTCAAAAAGCCTAAGGATAGACCAAGAGAAGGAAGAGACAAAGAGGGAAACTCAGTGGGAGTTATTTCCAGTAGGTGGAGCAGTTCACCAAGTAGATACTTGGAGCCTACAAACATTAAAAGTGCCATTTGTTTGTCCCTTGTGAGATAAAGGTAGAATAGACAGTTGCATGGCTAACTAGGTGATGGAATTAGAGATTCAAGCTTGAGAGGAGGCACTAGAGATGAATTGACATGCCACAATCAAGGTAACCACCTTGCTCTAGTATGGCCTTTCCTGACAAGACCAGAATGCATCCAAGGCATTAAATGCATTGAATGGGTCACTCTATGAGACAAAGTGCCAAGCCTCCCTCAGGCCTCTATATAATGTAATCTCTTGTATCATTTCAAAAGAGACTGTCCCCTTACTAGAAGTGAAATTTTGCTTGAATTGAAAGGCATTATTGAGACTTTGAGCTCAGATTATAATTCATATTTCTTTGATTGAATGAGAAAGCAAGTTACTTGCAGACTTTGTGTTGTTATAGCTTATGCTACTTTAGGAGATTATTCTTATGTTTGTCTTCTAAAAGCATTCTTATTTATTTGATTTAATAAGTAGGACTAGTGAAGGTGATAAGGAAGGTGTCTTGAAGCCAACTACTTTCAGACTTTGTGTTGTCATAGTTGTCTTCAGTGTTGGATTTTCTTTTATGTTTCTATGTAAAGGACCTTGGGATGACTTTATGCCCCCATTGTTCTTTGTATTTCACTCTTGGGTAGTCAAGATGGAGACTTTGCACTACATTTTAGGCTACTAGTTACTCTATGCCCTTTTATCACCTATTAACAGAAAGATTCCTGTTGCCTACAAGAACAAGCACTTCTAAAAGAAGAGAAGTGCCTTATGTCACTTCACCAAGATTTCTACTATCCAAGAAGGGATCTGGCTCTTGGCTAAATGTTACTTCTGAAAGAAGAGAAGTAACTTCACTAATCACCTAGGATTTCTCCTCTATCTATGAGCATCATCTCTAAAAGAAGAGAGATGGATGATGGTTCATCCCACCCCTGTGTCTTACTTTTTGCATATATATATATATTATATAACCTTTGCATATTTAATAGGGAACCTCCCCTTGATGACAGGAGAGATTTATCCCCTTGTGATGTAATAAACCTACACATCTGGATGACCAATCTCTTTATGTTGTGGTGATAGGAACTATTTTGAATGCCAGTTAGTTGGTCGACAAAATATTCACCCAATAGTTTTTGGTGACTCTACTAGGGACACAATAATTTTGTGCAATTTGGAACCTCAAGTATCAAATTGAAATATCACCTGTGTCTTACCCATAATTATTTTTAACCCTTATCCATTACAGACTCTGGTGACTCTATTCCATGTCTTACCCATTATCATTATAGCCTTACCATCTTCCTCCACTTCTATTATTTTATCTGGTCTATAAAACTAGAGCTACTAAGAAAGAGTGCGTAGTTTGAAGCCTTAAGCCTCAAGCTGACGTAGGGCCAGTTCTTTTCCATTTTTGTTCTACAATCTAGCCACTCCACCTAGATTTATTATCCCTATTTTACATAATTAAATCATGGCATTTTAAGGCCCCTAGGGTAATTATTTTGGTCCACTAAATTTGACTCCACCCCTACATGAGCTTCCACATAGTTCAAGGAAAAATTTCCCCAACTTCTTTGGTGATGGGATAGTTCACCCTGATGAACACATTGCAGCCTTCAACATAGCCTATGGTGTTATAGGGGTGGACTTTGAAGACGCGGTAGTTAGTCTATTCATGGAGACATTATAAGGCACTACTACAGTCTAGTTATACCATCTACAAGCTAGATCATTGACTGAATGGGATACACTCAAAGACAAATTTGAAGCCAGGTTCAAGCCTGTAGAGGATGCACATGCTTTGCTGGCCTAGCTCACTTAGATGAAGAAGGAACCTCATGAGCCTATGACAAATTTTATTTCTAGGTTCAACAATTTGAGGCACAAGATTCCCATGGTCACCCAACTGACACCTCAAAATCTCATGTGCTTCTTCATCAACTCACAACTACCTAAAGTGAGTTTTTTGTTGAGACAGGCTAGACACATAGACCTTGAGGCTGTTCAAGACTTAGCTACTGAGCTAGAAGATGACCTTATCTTGGCAGGAAAGATAAGGAGAGATCCTAATAGAGGTATATCATCTTCATCTTCTAAGTATCCACCTTCAACCACCACTAATCAAATGGTGCAAAAGCTGGAAAATGAACTACTAGCCTTGAAAAGGCAAATGGCCCAAAGTATGTCTACTCCTCCTAATCAAGATATGCCAAGGAGGACATTTCCCAATCAACCATATCAAGGCAACACTGCCAAAAGTCAAGGGCAACCAAATCATCTTCCTCCCCCATAGAGGAACCTTGCCCTTAAAACACCTCCAACTAACTCAGTAGTTGGATATTTGGAAATAGAACATGTTTCCTATCTCCATCCTGAGTTTGAGCAAGAAAATGGCACTGATCTCTTCAGGGAGGATCTAGAAGAATCAGTTGGTGACTCCCACATTGGTTTCTTTAATTTCCAAGATGAACCTAGAAGTGAAGGTGAACCATTCAAAGGATCATATGCATTATTCACCAGGTCTGAGAATCAGTCAGCCCAACAGGCTGACAAAGAGAAGCTAGAGGAGCGACCCCAACTAGCAATTTCAATTTCTAAGCAAAGAACCCCTCTTCCTTTCTAGTCAAAGGACCCAGTGATTGCCAAAGAAGTAAGTACATTGAACATATCCACACCTTCTAATTCAAATTCATAGGCCATTCCTCCCACCCCTCCTATAAACAAAAAGGAAGAACTCCCATCCCCTATGCCTAGTCCAACCCAGCCATTTGACAAAATTGATAATGTCAAATGTGTCAAGACCCAAACATTGGCCCCTATAACCCAAATTTTGTTTAATTCTTCAGGCATGGATGAAATAGTAGAAGAATTGGTGGAGTGTGGCATAAGTGCAGAAGAACCCTCCCCTCCAAATGAAGAAGAATCTAAGATATCTGAGGGGGATAATCAAGACATGTGCTAGGCTGAGTTATCAAAATAGCAAATTATGATACTAGGCTATGTTACTGCCCATCAAAATTAGGAAAATGAACTCTTTGCTAGGAGACCAAAGATTCATGGTTTTTGGACCAAAATTCAGGTCTTACTTTGGGGCAAAAAGAGAAGAAAACCAAGGGGAAGATACAGAAAAGTGGTTTCCTAGTGGAGACTTCCATTCACCCATCACCGATTCTAGGGACAAAATGGTTTCCTATTGGTTTATTAGGATGGGATGCCATTATCATTGTCTCATAATGGTCGACATCTGAAGTGCTTCAAATCTTGAGGCATAAGATAAGTTCATTTATACATATGTATATTTGTATAGTCTTTAGTTTTATTTTGTGCCTTTCATCTTCATTTTTGTCACCTTTCTTTTTGGGTAGCATGACTCCGTAGCCCAATGGCACACTTTAAGGCACTAGAGATTCTAGTTTCTACTCCCTTCAGCTATTCTGACTTGTTATCTGAAGGAAGTTCCCCAACAGGAGCCAGCTGTTGTCCCTAAAAAATGACTCCTCATTTTTTTAGACAACATATGACTATTTTGGTCCTGTATGGCAAAAATTTTCCCTCCCCTTTCCAAAAATTTGTTCTAAACATTCAATTTTGTCATTTTCTCAAGTTTTTGGTAAAAGGATTAGCAAGTTTATCAAAGGGTCTGTCGACAAGCATCAAAACAAAAGCTTAAACCATTGAACCATTGAACCTTGAACCATTTTGGTTCATCAGTTTAATGGGTTCAATGTTTAATCAGTTCAACATGCTAGGTTCAAAGGTTCAAAGGCTGCCTTAGTTAAGAAAAGAAGCGTAGGTAAAAGAAAGAGTCAAGCAGATGCTACCAAGTATCGATGGTCGAGCCTCACTAAACTTTATTTCTATGAATTGGCAGATATTGCCATGTGTCCCTCTTGAAGCTTGTTGGGAGCCTCCAAGTGTCAATATATATAGTCTCTTCCCTTAGCTTCATTGTTTTGAACAAAGACCATGGTGGGTTTGGGGATGAGTGACTAAATGAAGTGGAACATGCCAAGTGTCTGCATCCACATGACTAACAAATGTATTTAGATCACACCATGTGTCCTTTGTAGAGATCAAAAGAGGTTGACAAGTGTCATCATCCACAAGAGCCCGACTGAGCCCCAAACATTTCTATGATGTCACAAAGGCCTGAGAAGGCAAATGCTACCAAGTGTCAATAGTAGAAAATGCCATGTGTCCTCACTTATTCCTATGAAAGATGCCATGTGGCACTTGTTTAAAGAGTGTAAGGTGCCATGTGTCAAAGGAAAGGGGCACTCATAATACAAAGGCACATATGGAGCCAAGGAAAGGTTTCCTTTAGATGAATTGTATGAAGGAATTCCTTTAGACATTTTGCTTGAAGGAAATAAAAGGGATGATAGCCTGCCTAAGAATCAAAGCCTGAAGGCCACTTAGAAGACACTGAAGGGCATGTTCCCTTTGGAAAAGGGTTCGAGCCTTAGAGGGTTGTGAAAGCTACCAAGTGTCACAAGCCAAGACACAGTTTTGAATGAAGCTTCATAGAGTGGAACCCACTACGTGTCCCGACCCAATGCAGTAAACACTACCACGTGTTTGCATCCACACCCCCCAGCCACTAACTAGTTTCAAAGCTTATTTAGATAAGCCTATTTCAAAGATAAGGATGCCACCACATGTCCTCACCTGTGTCATAGCAAAAAGTGACCATGGCAAGTGAGAAAGACACAAAGGAGTTGCTAAGAAGCATGATGGGCCTACAAATGTCAAATTTGTCACAATGAAGTGTCTGTTAATTCCAGTAGACTCAAGGTGCAAACCTAAATACATTCAAAAAGCCTAAGGCCAGACTAAGAGAAGGAAGAGACAAAGAGTAAAACTCAGTTAGATTTATTTCTAGTAGGTGGAGTAGTTTATCAGGTAGATATTTTGGGCCTATAAATATTAAAAGCATTGTTTATTTGTCCCCTGTAAGATAAAGGTAAAATAGACAATTGTGTGGCTAAACAGGTGATGGAATTAGAAATTTAGGCTTGGGAGGAGGCACTAGAGATGAATCAACATGCCATAGTCAAGGTAGCCGCCCTGCTCTAGTATGGCCCTTCCTAACAAGACTATAATGCATCTAAGGCATTGAATGCACCGAATGGGTCACTCCATGGGACAAAGTACCAAGCCTCCCTCATGCCTCTATATAATGTAATCTCTTGTATCATTTCAAAGGAGACCTTCCCCTTACCAGAAGCAAAACTCTGCCTGAATTGAAAGGCATTACTAAGACTTTGAGCTCAGATTGTAATTCACATTTCTTTAATTAAATGAGAAAGCAAGTTACTTACATACTTTGTGCTATTATAGCTTGTGCTACTTTAGGAGATTATTCTTATGTCTGTCTTCTAAAAGTATTCTTATTTATTTGATTTAACAAGTAGGACTAGTGAAGGTGTTAAGGAAGGTTTTGTGAAGCCAACTACTTTCAAACTTTGTGTTGTCATAATTGTCTTCAGTGTGTGTTTTTCTTTTATGTTTCTATGTAAAGGACCTTGGGATGACTTTGTGCCCCCATTGTTCTTCATATTTCACTCTTGGGCAGTCGAGGTGGAGACTTTTTGCTACATTTCAGACTCTTGGTTACTCTATGCCCTTTTGTCACCTATTACCAAAAAGATTCCTATTGCCTGCAAGAACAAGCACTTCTAAAAGAGTAGAAGTGACTTATGTTGCTTCACCAAGAATTCTACTATCTAGGAAGGGATCTAGATCTTGGCTAAATGTTACTTCTAAAAGAAGTGAAGTACCTTCACCAATCACCTAGGATTTCTCCTCTATCTATGAGCATCATCTCTAAAAGAAGAGAGATGGATGATGGTTCATCCCACCCCTGTGTCTTACTTTCTGCATATATATATTGTATATAACCTCCACATATTTAATAGGGAGGCTCCCCTTGATTGGAGGAGAGATTTTTCCCCTTGTGATGCAATAAACTTGTACATCTGGATGACCAATCTTCGTATGCTATGGTGATATGAACTATTTTGAATGCCAGTTAGCTGGTCGACAAAATATTCACCCAACAACAACCTTGAAGACAAAGAAATGGGTATCCTTTCTTTTATACATGTATAATGAGGAGTAGGAATTTGGGCTCTCTCTAGACAACCTATCCTTGGGAGTAGATGCTCTTGCACTACCTAAACCACTATGGGTTGATTCTCAAAAGATCCCCCACCCATGAAGCAAGGGTGACATTTTTGAAGTTGGCCATGGAGGTCATGCACCAGAACATTTTGTCTAATTTTAATGAATGTATAATTGAGAAGATACATGCAAAAATTTTAGGTATATACAATAAAGAGGTTGCTATTAAACAAGCACTCACTGAGGAAGTGGTTACTTTTAAACAACAGATCTGAGAGGCCACAAAGGAAAAAGTGAAAACATTGAACCTTTGTAAAAGAAAATTTCAATAGGAATCAGCACTAGCAATAAACATACCTCTTGATGGGGATGCCATAGGAAAGATAGAGACTTTGATTAACCTTATATTTAAGTGATGTAAGGAACAATCCACCTTGAAGGATAAGGGACTAGAGTTATTAGAGTAGTTAACCAAGTCAATAGAGGATTGCAAGCATGCCCTTGAAAGGGTTGGGGAAGTCATCATCATTTTGGATGGAATTTTTGAGAGGCTATCATGCCTAAATAAAATATTGGATGCTCAGATGTAAGATGAAGAAGCCTAAAAGTAGCAGCTAGTTAATTCTCCACTCTTAATAAAGGATTGTGATTAGCATGGTAAGGAATTCAAAGTTGTGGAGATGACAGAGAAATCCATAAATACTCATCATCAATAACTAAATGTGAGTTTGTATACCCTATGAGGATAGGTTTAAAAGAAATTATTAGAACTTGAAGACTTCCAGAAGTATGCTACCACATCCCAAGATGAACTGGTTAAGAAGTCTAATGAGATCTCCAACCAACTTGAGGAGATGAGGAAATCAAAGGGGGCCATATAATAAATAAATGCTAAGGTTCTCAAGGCATTGTCATATTTGGTTAATTTTAAGAAGGAGATAAATTAGATGAGACCTATGTTTTTGATAGAAGCTACTAACGTGACTTAATCTCAAATAGACTAAGAGCTTAGTGTAAGATGATGTTGGCCCAAAATTTAGGCTAAGTATTGTCCATTTTGGCATGGGACTAGCACAAAATTGAAGAAACATGGCACAAAAGGAACATGTCCCATAATTTGATAGGCATAGAATCACCATGGTGATAAAGCTATAGGGAGCAAGAGGAAATGGCATGAAATGACCAATGTGAGAGGACCTAGTCAAATAATAATTAGTCACAAGGAATCTAAGGAGTTAGGACTTGAAACTAAAGTGTATGACTAGGGAAGTGTATGGAAAATAGGAGAAGTTAAAGGAATGATTCATATAATACACCCAGACCTTATTCATAATAAGTTTTATGTCAACCCATAAGGAAAGCAACATGGGACAATAAAGATATAGGATAGAGTGTGGATATAGGGGGCCTAAAGGCTTAGGTCCATAGGAGGAGATAGTTTGTTAAATTCCATGGATCTAAGTTTGTGGGAGTTTTTCAGATAATCACTCAAGTCATTAATAATTGTAAACACTTGGTGAGGTTTAAACAAGTATAAATACCCCTATTTTAAAGGACTATGATGATGATGGATGTATGTATTGTTATTTTTTTATGATTAAGCCTAATGTATGAAGTTACAATTTTTATCAAACTTCTTGTGTTCATGATGAATGATGTCATGTGAGTTAAACATAGTCATTAGGACTTAGTATGAATTATATCCTATCTTTTATTTTGTAATAAGTAACTCTGAAACTAAAATGATGCTAATTAATGTAATTATGGTAATCAAACTTATAACTCCAAGGGTCATAATAATATACATTTTCCTTTATGGAATATCTAATTGAACACATGTTTGACATAAATAATATAACTAAGTATTAGTGAGAAACAAAAATCCATGGTTACCAATCTTAATCTGCATGCTTCAAGTGAGTGCATAAGACATTAGTATTACATGGAAGGGCCAGTACACTAGCTCATTTGGGCTAGACTTCAACACCAAAGCTATATTCACGATAGAAAACCCTAATAGATTCACACATTAAGTCAACCATATAAGGTTAAAATGTAGATAGATATTGTAAATAATGTGGATGTCTCTCATAATACTCCATAATAGATTCTAAAATTCACAACAAACTAGAATATTTTGGATATAATACTTTCCATTTTAATTAAACATCACATGATATATTTATCTTAAATAGACAAATCAAGTAATAAAATTGTTATACAATGAGGTCTACCATATTATATCTATCATAAGATAAATTACCATCATACAAGTCATTATTAGAGATTTAAAAAACATACTAATAAATATAAGAGTGAGGGTCGCATATAAATTATGCCTAAAAAAAGAAAAAGACAAACTACTTCAAAATATTCACATGAAAACCATCATACAAAATAACTAAGGCATGAAGCTCTAATGATTACTAATAATATTTATGGGGTTTATTGTGAACATCTCATTTTCTATAGGAACACTTGGGATACAATGTGTATCACTACATTACTTCAATAATTGGGACACAATACAATTAAACTAACATAGTATACAATAATGCCAAAATATCTTGGGTACATCTATCTACTAATAAAATGTGGACTAGAGGTGATCCCCACAATCATATCAATATTGTATCAAGATTGACATTTGAAATTTAAATTTGGATAACATTAGCTCATTGATTGGAAGGAAACACTACATAAATGTAGATATGTGTATCACCTTTATCGTTATGGATATGGAGATTTGTGTATACCATGATGTATATAGCCACCCTTCATCACCAATAGGTTATAGAATTCTAATAAAAAAACATCAAAGAGGTGGCCATATGTCACTATAAATAAGGAAATAAAAATGAATCAAGTTATCCTACACCTTTTCATGAAGAGGACTTCCTCGATTAGTCCTCTCAATTATTCCAAAAATACCAAAAAATATCAAAAACTTCAAAAATCCAAAAATATGTTCAATATTTGCATGTTCAATTGGGCCCTTGACATATATGTTGTTGGTTCCATGTTGAGATGGCATATCAATATTTCCTATATAAACATGTATTTCACACATATTATAAGTGTGATATAGGCATACATGTATACATGATCTATTTACTTATAGATGTTCGATTTTCCCTCAAATTACATCACTAGGATGTTAGATGCATCCACCTCTATAATATGATACATCCATGTTATACCATTGTATGGTCACTTTACATTATCATGTTTGAGCTCATATATGTATTTACACATGCATTTATCCATCCTTCTATCTTATTTAGTATACATGATATGCTATATACTTGATTTTTTTCTAACACATAAATCCAAGGAATAGTATGGCATGTTTATGTTGGTTTCTTATGATTTCATTTATGCACTTCTTTCATTGTCTTGCCTTGTTATTATCTTGACTGTTTGATCATTTAAATATGATCCATTGTTTTTGGCTCTCTTGACTTTATTTTCCTCTTTGAAATTTTAATGTCAGTATTTTTTGTATGTTTATATTTGAAAATGTCATTATTAATTTTGTGGACATTTCACTAAGTCACATCCCTTAGTTTGTGTGGCATTTAAACATGCCCCTTTTTTGAGGTCTCCTTAAACCATTGTCCTTTGATTTTATTGGGTGTTCTTGTGTGTGTTCTTGATTGATTATTGAGCTTGTATTGTTACTATCTAGACATTTCCATGATCTACATCATACATATTAGAACATGGTGTCATCACATTCTTTGCATTTTAATTATTTATCTATCTAGACATGTTCTTTGTATATGCTACATGGTTCATTCATAATTTACATGGTTATATGATCCTTTTGAGTTAAGATAAGTACCATTTTCTACATTCCATCACCTCAAAATGGGGGGATATAAATGTGGGCATGCCCTAGAGGCATTAATTCCACATTACTTCACATATTTATATTATAGTGGGGGCATGTTCTTAAAACATGTTCTTCACAATGATCATAGTTTTAAACATATAGTGGGTGCATGATTTGGAAACATGTTCTCCAAACTTATTCAGTATGCAACATCTCATATTACAATGGTAGCATGTTTTAGAAATGTGTTCTCTACATTGAGACTTATATCATTTTTTTATGTTTCTCCACATTAGCACTTATACCATTTATAAAATTTAGATTGCATTGGGGGGAATATTTTGGAAACATGTTTTACACAGTTACACTAATTTTAGTTTTAGATCATAGTAGGGGCATGTTTTAGAAACATGTTCTCCACACTTGAATAGTTTCAAATTGGCCAAAATTCATAGTTATATGATTCAAATACACATTTTTTAAAAAATTCTATAGATCACTACCATTGTTATATACAATTTTGTTTTGAATCATAACTAATTGCATGTGATTTAAAATTAGTTTTTAACACTTCTAGGGATTGTCATCATCCACCAAGTTGGACTTTTACAAACTATATTGAGCTAATCTATTATAATAGTTGGCTCACTTTTTGGTATGGTTGAGGTGATTAAATCACTCTATTTTTCTAATTTTATAGTATAGACTTGATTACATCATCCAAACTCACCATATTTATAGTATGAGTTAACTTGGTTCGCTTATAGTCACTAGTTTATAAGTATGATTGGGTTGCATAGTTGAGTTAATCTCAACTATTTGGTGGAAACTCACCTTTTCTCCAAAGTTGAGGGAATGTGTCCTCCAATATCTCTTTACCTCTTTAGATATTGTGTTTTTATAGATTTTATCTTTGTCCTAATCTTAGTTTTATAGATTCATAATGGTATTTATTTTAAAATCAAATTTCCAAAAGGTAAGGTAGTTACATCAATACACATGTACTCTTAAACATTGGTCTCTTTCAATTTCAGTTATTTCAATGATTTTAAATTTTAGATTATATGCACTGATTATATACTATAATATGCTCTTAGTTTTAGGTTAGTCACTATAAGATCACTCGACATGAACTCAAGAAAAGACAAGGTATGATATACACACCTAAGCATAAATTCATTTTAATTTAAACTATAAATATCATTACTTGATTAAAGGGGGAAGTATATGTTATTTATAAACTACATAACACCTCAGTCTTGTACACTTAATAAATACATATCATGGATGTACCTTTAACTTATATACCTTTCTCATTGATAAAATATTGCATACACTATCTCTTTATGCCTAATTTCTTATCTCTTTGTTTTAACAATGTTATTCTGATGGCCTAAGCCTTCTATCTTTCCCATAATGTTATAAACATGCTTATCTTCCATCTCTACAATTTATAGACCTGTACCTATTTTATGGTTTCCTAGACACTCACATCTAGATCAGAGGCCTACATATATGCATGTATCCTATTCTAGTGCAAGTGTCTAGTGCCCTAAAGTCATCCAATTTTCACATGAAACATATTATTATGGTGAAACTAAGTGATTTAATGTGAGATATTCTCAAAATTGATTGATATAAACTTAAGACCAAACCTCATCCATTCCTCAACTAGAAACTTATTACCTACCCATAAGGAAAGATATCTAAATAACTCAATCAAGAACTCAAGTGATTGAAACTTCTCCATTTTATCCTATTGACATATAATTTATAGGGATAACATATATATAGTTCTAAAGTATTGAATCAACACTTAATTAGCCATATTTTCAATGTTATAAACCAGGTCACTTTAGATAATTAATTATCACACATTGCATGATTCAAACATAAGACAACACATAATGGAGAATTACATAAATGTGAATCCCTCCTAAAATTATGGATATGTAGGCAAAACTCATTAATATATGGGTCTCTAGGGTATCTCAACATTGTGTGCCCACTAACTCATTTTTCCCATAGCCTTTATGAAGATGAGGAACTAGGTTTTTTCTATTTGATAAGGACTGATATTCCATGACATAATCTAAATGTAACATAGTGAAGATGACATAAAATATAGAAGCATCCAAGTTGTCACATGTAGTTTTAATATATATTCCATATTGGACACCTACATCCAAGGTAGAAATTAGCATCAATTCAATTATCTTAGGTCAACATACGAGTCCATGGCTACAAAGGTATAATTTATAGATTTAGGTGATTGATCTAGAATAGAGATCCAATATAATTTCTAATTTTCCTAGATATAAATATGTATTAGTATAATAATGAAACATGAATCTTGTTTTCATTACCATTATAATATCAAACAAAGTGGTAATTCATATCTTTATGATCTTATCATAAAAAAATTAGTATATCTTTTATATAAGTTTCACAAATAATTAGCCTCCTTCAGATATACTCTACCATCCTTCTACCCTAGCCTATCTCTACCCTTTTAAACCTAGATTCCCCATATATATATTTTAGGGTTAAGAAGGGACTTGTATAATGTTTTAAAAGTTACATTGAGGTCTGATAGGACCAAAATTAAGTCTTCTCTAGGTACTCCCCATATCATCTACTATATGGCCAAGATCATCTCTTCCCTATAAATGTGAGAATCCCTACATTATAATTCATGACGAATTATTAGGAAACTAATAAAAAGATATAAGTTTACCTTATAGACATGATAAAATTGAAATAAAAATGTGATGCAACCTTTTTACACTTTATTGAACTTAGGGAGTGGTCAAATGTTGGCTTAAAAGAGAGCCAAAACCAAAGCAATTCAGAACTTTTATTTGGTCCATATTGGGGACAATGATCATGAAAAGAAGGTTCAATATGGAAATTTTGATTCCTTTTTTCTATGACACATTTAAATTTTTGAAATCTTGGGTGAGAATACATTCCACCTAAGGTGTCTCACTTGTGAGGGTGTTCCATTGCTTGCTAATGGAAAATTCCTCAAGTATTATTTACAAAATTGAGTTATATTAGGTGATCATGCAAATAATTACATTTTTATTTATTTATTTACATTCCTTGTTTTCCTTTTTAATTATTGTTCTTGGTTGTTTTCTTTCTTTATTTCTTTATCTTTTGGATTTTGTGGTTGGGTCTGTCCCAACTAGTTTGACTTTTGGTTCCATGTTGACCAATGAAAATGATGAATGAAAGGTTTTTAATTAAGCAAAAAATTTGGATTTTTGGTGCAATAATACTCCTTAACTTTTTCATGTCATTAGATCATGATTTTGATTCAATTTTGATAGATTTGACTATTGTGTCTATTATAGATTAACTCTTGTTTAGGAATGTTTTGAATAAGCTATTCAACCATTGAAAGCATCCTATTGAAATAAATAAATAATTTCATATCTTAAATGGTTTATAAATATTTTGGGTAAACCTTTTGTGATGAAAACATAGGGTGAAAAATATAAATTTGTACCTTTCATTTGTTGTAGTGGTCCCCAACCTAGAATCAAGACAATATAAATCAATAGAAAATAGAAAAAGAAGAAAAAAAATAAAATCAATTTTAGAAAGACTCAATTTTGGGTGATCCAAGAAATCTCTATGAGGTATATGGATACTTGGATAGTATTAAAGTAATAAATTGAATTAGATAATAGTTTTCTCTATCAAGGCTATGGACTTCTAGATGGAAATGGAGAAATGTCTAGGAAAATGTCTTCAAAGTAGGACTCACTAGCTTGATGGTTGAAACTATAATGATTAATACTTATTGTTAGTAATTTGACCTATCAAGGTCAAATTACTACCCTTATCATATGAAACTTTCCTAAAACTAGTCATTAACCCTTTGTAGCTGGTCAAACTAAACAATTGTGGCCTAAAAGCACTAATTTTAGTAAAAAATGTCAAAAATGGATTGTAAATTGGTCAATGTATTTTCAAAAGAGCATTTTCAAGTTCAAATATGTAGATAATCCATGCACAATGGTCAATTTTAAGATAACATTGAAATTTTTGGGAGTTAAAAGTGGTTTTAAGACCTCAAATTTTTTACACATGGTCATCATAACTTAAGTAAACTTATGACAAAGTTTCATGGCCATTGGATGAGTGGATATAGTCACAATTTTGTAACAGTCCTCAATCTGTCCATTGGAGATCACCATTAGAGAAAGAATTATTATAAAGTGACACAATATGGTATGATGTTTTTACATCATAATAATACATATAAATATATTTAAAACTCTAAAATTTAAACAAACCATGCTTATACATGCTTTTGCAAGTAAATAGGCATATAGGCCAAAAAGGAGTTTTTTGAATTTTCAAGAAAAATATGTGTTTAGAGTATTTTAATAACATGTTACATACCCATGATGATTTTTTTATGAATTGGGAATTAGGTGAAGAGTTATTTTCATTTTGGTGAATTTTTCATTTTTTTACAGTTCTAGGCACCCTTATAAGCCTCATGTTCAGATGCTCACATCTTTCACCACATGTGGAGTTTCAATAAATGATCCCAGTATTTTTTGAGAAACCATATGTAATTATAATTAATGAATAATTTATACTATTTTAGGGGATTTTATTTATGAACAATCATTAAGAGTGTAGGCAGCCTAGAATGCAGTCAATACCCCACAGGAAGATTTCTCCACATGGGAACTTTTCATATCTTTTGCATGGGATACCAATATTTTTATGGATTTTATGGGGTTATAATGATAAATATAAATGGAAATATTTTGCTATTTTGAGGTCTGTACTTCATGAACCATCATTTTGAAGATTTAGCTTCAAAACTCTCTTAAACCCTCAAAAACATAGTTTTGAAAAAAGTTGATTTTATTTCCATAAAATCATCATGGATAAACCTAAAACATTTTAAAAATTAAATTATGCTTAAGGAGGATTCTATAAATGTCAATTTTATACATGGAGTTGTACGGATGAGGCATACATCATGTTTTTTTGGCAAAGAACATGTAAAATGAAGTACAAAATTGTTCAATGAAATTTATTAAATGAAGATCAAATAATAAGACCTTTTATTCATCATAAAATCTTAAATTGGTCATAAATCATCCTAGAAGTGTCCCAACCAACTTGATCAAAATGGCTAGTCTGCAAGAAAATGGAGCAAAATAGGTCTAGTCGACCCTATTAACTGAATGATGAGTTTTTTCTCATCAAAATAAAATATATTATGATGAGAAAAGTTTTTCCAGGTATATTTAAATTTTTTTAGGTTTCATGGAATATTTTTTTAGGTTAAATGGATTTCAAATGCATAGATTGGCTTTTAGGCCTATTTGGTCTAATAGGCCTAGTTGGTCAGATGGTCAACTTGTAGAATAAAATTAAAAATATATCAAATGAATTAATTTTGGAGTTACCACATGAAATATATGTTTTTTAATTGAATATATAATTCTAAATTCAATCCATAATTTATAATTCATGCAAGTTGATATCAAGTGGAAGTTGACTAGTCTTTGAGTCTACATCTCTTTGGTTGACTAGTTTGACTAGTTTCATGCATCTCCCATGATTTTCATGAAAGATAGGGGAATTAAATAACTTAAAATCAATTTAAATATAGATTTACATTCCATATTATTCCATTATTTTCATGTAATGAAGGTTGGGAAGTCAACATGGGCCCACCACTTCTCAATTTTATGCCAAAAATGAAGAACATGCAATTTTTGAAGATTTAGAATATTTTAAAGCCTTTAATTAATATTGTAATAGGATTTTAGTCCTAATTTAACTCAAATAAGAAACAAAAGGAGGGATTTCATACATTCCTTCTAATTTAGATTGCCCAGATATTGAGATTACTGAAGAAAACCTAGAAAAAGAAAATAGCCTATACAAGCCTCTGACTATCAAAGCTTCACAGGTATATAAGAAGTCCAAAATTTTAAAATCCAAATTTGTGTATAATTCTACCTATATGTCATTTTTTAAGCCTAGAATCAAATCTATCGAGTTGACTCTCATTTATAAGCCCAAGTGAAATTTCTAAACAAATTTACTATCTTTATTACCTGAACCTAAAATCAATTATATTAGGTCACATGAAGATGTAAAATTTGTACATTTTGGTCTTATCCAAATCCATATAACTCCATTGATTCTTGGTAATATTAAACCTATAAAATATTTAGCATTGTGTGATAGACTCCAAGTAAGTTTTTGACATGCCTGTCAAATATCAAGCCTTGGTCGCTTGAATGATGAAGTCATTTGCTTTGAGTTTTGTCCTAACCTCTTTGTCGTAGTCCACAACAAAGGCTGTAAAGAAGTTAAGTTTGGTTCTTTGGATTGTTGGGGTTTGTTCATCTCAATTTTTGGTTTGAATATGTTTGGTGAATTCAAGTATGCCTCCATTAATATCTCTGTCGCATATAGTATGACTAATACAAACCATTTAAAGATCATTAAAAATCTACCATATGCTAGATGACTTAGTGGTACTATTCAACTTCAGAAAGGTCACATAGAGTCAGTTGAGATACCTTCTGACTAGAAACTTGACTATTTGAAAAATGTTTCTCCCAAAATGAAAGGTCAAGCCTCAGTACATAAAAGTGATGGTAGAACTATTGATATTCTTCCTAGATCTTTGTCTATAAATTCTTCTATTATTTCTCCTTCCAGACCATCAACCTCTTCTTCTCATAAAGCTATAAAAATAGGTCATATTCTGATTGAAGATGAAGAAATTAACCAATGACTTGATCTAAAAGATCAATTACCTTGTACAATGATGAATCTTCAGAGAGAATATAGTTTAGAATTTTATACAAAAAATAATGTGACTCTTTATAAAGGTGGAAGGTGGCCACCTCATAAAGGAATCCATAAGTAGCCTACATGAATATTAAATTTTTTTTATGTTACTTATCAAGGAGATATTGAACCTTATAATTAGTTTAAACACAATAATTATACTTCAAGGTTCAACTCTCACCTGTCAAAGAATCTTGATGATCTCTGTAGAGATGTTTTTTACATTAGAAATAGTATAGATAAACTCACTATTCTGTAAGACAATACCAATACCCTCTATACATCTATACAAAGTCAGTTGTCTTCCATTAATTTTAAAATAATCACTTTAGATGAAAGTCTTGAATGGCTTTCTAAATAGGATCAACAGGCAGAATCCTCTGTTAGCCAATTAACTCACAGAGTAAATCTCAGTCCCAAATTTAAGCCCAACATTATAAAACAATGGTGGGATTCCATGACTAAAGTAGAATAATTTGAAAGAGTACATAACCAGCCTCATCCTCTATTTACTTTATTTCATTTACTTATTAATGAATTTACACCTCCAGTCACAAATGTGAATTGGAATCCAAGAAATGGCTTCTCAAAATGGAGCTTTGTGGTCTGAAATAGTTTGATGCTTTTGCCAAACAATTTACAGAAATGGCATATGAAAGTAAGAGCTTTTCTTCTATGGAGATTAAGATCAAATTTTTGCATGATTTGCCATATAATCTTATTGATAAGGTAATTTCCTATATTGATCTTAAGATTCTTACCATTGAAGACCTCTTTCTCTCTGATGTAATTGATTTTTCTAAGCAACAAGCTATGTGTTTAGTCTATGAGTCTAAAACTATTCAAAAGCTCACCAAGCATTAAGCCTCCCAGATTGCTCCAAATTTCCCTAAAATAGCCCCTTTTGGTTGTCAGCCATTTGTACAACCTTACAAGAAATAAAAGAAATGTCACAAACATCTTTCTTTTTGATGTCACTCTTTTCCTCACAAGCACTCCTATGCTCCTCCTCATTGTTTCCTCAAGAAATGTCTCACTACTCATCCTCCATCCAAATAGCCTATTTGTTATATTTGTCACAAACCTAGTCATATTTCTCCTCAATGCCACTACAAAAATCTTATAGTCAAAGGTGTTGTTACTTCTAATGTAACAATGTGGTGGGATATTATTGATTCCAAAGAAGATATTTACCTATAGGATGACATCTATGAACCAATTCTAGATGATCTCCTTGAAGACAATTCAGAAGGCAATGAAGATGCAGATGTTATCGAGTCATTAGCTAATGACTTGGAACAACCACTCACCAACATAGATGCCCATGGTATCGACCCTGACACCATGATAATTTACAGCTATCATATGAAGCACATGAAACTTGGTCTCGTCATCACCATGAAGTACCAAAATGAGAAGCAAGACCAAAGACATGAGGATACTCCAAAGGAGAAGAATCAACTAGAGGGAGACAACCCTCAATGCCTCAAATACCTCCAACATTGTAAAGGCCTCAACATCCTCCTTTGAAATTCTAGAGCTCTTTCAAACCAAGTGCCTCTTGGATAAAAAACAAGTTCACTAGCATAGATTCTCCAAGAGAAATCCTAGCACCAAAGATAGAGCCGCAGTAGGATACATTGCTGCCCACAAAAGAAAAGGAAGAGGATGAAGAAGTAGAAAACTCTTTCTACTCAGATCAAGATTACTATCTAGGTGAATGCAATAATCTCCAAGAAGAAGAAGTAGTAGAGCAGGAAATAAAGGACATCTATCTTGAATAGCCTCTTGTTCAGGATCTAGGGAGATAAAAACTAGTATGTACAAGTATTCCTCCTTTACAAATTCCACAACTAGCCTACCTTACATAGCTTATTAATGCAAAGTTTGCCCAATTTATTACTCTAGAAATCAATGGTAGAATTTTAGATGCCCAAATTGATATTCTCTCTCCTTTGCCAAATCTCAACTCATCCATGATTGGAAGACATTAGATGATACCATGGCTTACAAGAGATTAGATGTCCAAGGGAATAGTTTCATCTGTAATAAATATAAACATCAACAAACCCTTTGGATACAAAACAAAATCTTCCATGCTAATTTTTTTGCCCTAGATAGGATGCCTATAGATATCCTACTAGGTGGTGCCTTTATAGATAGTTACTCACCTTATGGTTTGACCACAAAGAGTATCATGTTTACTATTGAAAATGAAAGGCTAAGGATTCCTCACCTTATTTATTCCACTAAATAATTCCCTAGTTTAATGACTCAAATACCTAAAATAATAATCCCTATTGAAATCCAAGACATAGGTGAAAAGATCAAAACCACTATTTGTTTTGATAACAATCAGTAGTTTTGGTTAAAGTCTATGCCTGAGATAGATATTAAAATCATCGAAGGTAAACATATGAAGATTGGGAAAAGAATCCCAATACTAGCATAGGATTATAATGATATGGAACGCCAGATCATAGAATTAGAAAGAAATGGTTTTATTGAAAAATCAACTTCTCCTTACTGTTGTTATGCATTCTTGGTCAACAAACATACTAAGCAAAAGAGAGGAAAGAAAATAATGGTCATTAATTATAGACCATTAAATGCCATCACCCAATCATTTCCATATACCATTCTTGATAAAAGCTATTTTTTAGAGAAGGTAGCAACATGTAAATACTTCTCTCAATTTGATTGTAAATCTAGCTTTTATCAAATCAGCATCAAAGAAGCTGACAAAGAAAAGATAGCATTCAGCTACCCTTTCAGCCATTTCTAGTGGACAGTGATGCCTTTGGGTTGATGAATGCCCCAACATTCTACTAGGCCCATATGGATAAAATATTTCAATGCACTTATAACTTTTTGTGTGTATACATTAACGATATACTAATTTTTAATAATTATCTTACTGACCATTTTACTCACCTCTCCAAAATCTATGAATTGGCACAAAATGCAGGAATTATTCTAGCACAAACAAAAATTCAGTTATGCAAAACTGAATGCAACTTTCTTGGTATGGTGATCCAAGATTCAAAATTGCAAATTCAGCCACACATTAAAGAGAAGGTCATCAGTTTTCTTGATATTCTAGATAAACCCAAACTCTAAGCCTTTTTGGGATTATTGAATTATCTAAATAGCTTTTATCCTAACTCTGGTGAAGACAAGTTTTTGCTTCAAGAACTTCTATAGAAAAAGAAAGCTTTTAAATGGAAAGAAGAACATACAACTACTATCTAAAAAGTTAAATCTAAAGTGGTCTTGCTTCTTGATTTACATATCCCAAAATCTGACCAAATGAAATTTTGTACTGATGCCTCTGACACTACATGGAGAGGAGTACTTGTTTGTGTACATAATAATAAATAATTTGTCTATGAATTCTCCAGTGGAGTTTTTAGTACTGATGTGTTTAAATGGATTTCTTTTGATAAAGAAATCTATGCTATAAAAAAGTGTTTAGAGAAGTTTATGTTAAAACTATTACACTTGCCCCATTTCATTGTAAAATGATTGCACTAGATTTCTGACCTTTAGAAAAAAAATATCATGGTTAGAAAGATGGTCATGGTAAATATTGTAGATGGTAAGATTTTTTCAATTAGTTTAACTTCTCAGTAGAACATATTAGAGGTACTGATAATACAATAGATTGGCTCAGTCAAAATCCACCTACTACGTTAATGCATTAACCCTTTCCTAGATTCAGTCTAACCAAGATCTATAATCAAGGATTTGCATCTTTAAATATTTTTGTCCAAGAATAAATCCTTCATGAAGGTTACATCCAAGATACTCAAGAATATCTTATGCAATAGGATAGGATTTGTAAATGTCTTTCGTAGCAACCATTCAAGCAAGCTGTCATTAGATAACTGGTGTGATAATAATTGAAATATTAAATAGTGAATTCCTTTTTCACTAGTTCACTAAATTATTAAAACATCCCCTATGGACTTGGATGGTAAAAATAAGGTCTTCACATAATGAACATCTTTACATATGGGTGGCAAGATATGGTCCTCACCGTATACATGAAGAAGAAGATCATGAACAAGATACAGTTGTCCATATGATCATCAAAAGACAACTGGAATAAGAATCTTACTTCTATATCAATCCTCACCTTCATGCATGTGAAGCTAGACCCCACCATTGGCATCTTTCCAGCTCATTCCATATAAGATGTCTTTTGTAACCAATCAATGAAAATGACCTGTTAATAGAAGTGGGAGCAATGTTGGACCCACATAGCTAGACATCTTCATCCAGTGCCTCCAATAGCATCTCACTGTAGCCTAACTTTTACGTTATAAAGTATGATGGGACATGACACTGCCTTGGCAAAGATTCTAGGTAGGACCTCCCAAATACTATAAATAAGATTCTCCTCCTTAGAGTTTTCATCAAAAAAATTCTAAGTCTTAGAAATATAGTAGCCTTGTTTCAAGAGTATTCTCTTCTCTTTCCCTTTTTAAAGGATCTTGAGAATTGGAAATTAAACAAGTGTTTGTAAAGTTTGATTTACTAATATAGTGAAGCCGTAGCCATTTGGCCCCTACCTACTATCGCAGGTTTTCTTAAAACAAAGAATTATGAAAGAAGGAGGCATCTACTAATGATAAAAATCAAGAAGGTTTAAGAGAATTCCTTTATTTTAAGAAAACCCATGATAGTAGGTAGGGGCTGAATGGCTATAGCTTCACTATATTAATAAATCAAAGAATTGTGAAAGAAGGAGATGTCTATTGATGATAAAAGATTGGTATCAGAGCCAAGGTTTAAGATTATCCTCTACTAGAATTTTCTGTAAGAATTTCTTGTTAGGACTTTGAGTTTCTTTGCTTTGTAAAAATTTTTAAGAAAATTATTGCATTGAGTCCCTAGCCATTTTAAAATTGTCATAGGCCTTTTTATCTCTATATCTCTATTTCCCTTACTAGAATTTTCTCGCTTACCATAACCTCAATCTCCTACCATGAAATTTGGTAAATCTTAGGCATCATCCATAGTAGAATTTATAAATGAATCTGAACTAGAAGGAATGTATGAACTCCCTCCTTTTGTTCCAAAATAACTATCAAATTGCCCAGATATTGAGATTACTAAAGAAAACCTAGAAAAACAAAATAGCTTGTACAAACCTCCAGCTATCAAAGCTTCACTAGTATATAAGAAGTCTAAACTTTTAAAATCCAAGTTTGTGTATAATTCTACCTATATGTCATTTGTTAATCCTAGAATCAAATCTGTCGAGTTGACTCTTAGTTATAAGCCCAAGCAAAATTTCTAAACAAATTTACTATCTTTATTACCTAAACCTAAAATTAGTTAATCAGGTCACATGAAGATGTAAAATTTATGCATTATGGTCTTATCTAAATCCATATAACTCCATTGATTCCTATAAATATTAAACCTATAATATATTTGGCATTGTGTGATAGATGCCAAGTAATTTTTTTACATGCCTGTCAAATATCAAGCCTTGGTCGTTTGAATGACGAAGTCATTGCTTTGAGTTTTGTCCTAACCTCTCTATCACAATCTGTGACAAAGGCTGTAAAGAAGTTAAGTTTGGTTCTTTGGATTGTTGGGGTTTGTTCACCTCCCTTTTTCATTTGAATATGTTTGGTGAAATCAAGTATGCCTCCATTAATATCTCTGTTGTATATAGTATGACTAATATAAAGCATCCAAAGATCATTGAAAATCTACCATATGATAGATGACTTAGTGGTACTGTTCAACTTTAGAAAGGTCACATAGAGTTAGTTGAGATACCTTCTAATTGGAAACTTGACTGGTTGAAAAAAATTTCATCTAAAATGAAAGGTCAAGCCTCAGTACATAAAAGTGATGGTAGAACTATTGATATTCTTCCTAGATCTTTGTCTATAAATTCTTCCATTCTTTCTCCTTCTAGACCATCAACCTCTTCTTCTCACAGAGCTATAAAAATAGGTCATATTTTTATTGAAGATGAATAAATAAACCAAAGACTTGATCTAAAAGTTCAATTACCTTGTACAATGATGAATCTTCTGAGAGAAGATAGTTTAGAATTTTATAAAGAAAATAAAGTGACTCTATATAAAGGTTGAAGGTGGCCACCTCATAAAAGAATCCATAAGTAGCCTACATGAAGAGTACAATATTTTTTTTCTACTTATCAAGGAGACATTGAACCTTATAATGAGTTTAAATATAGAAACTATACTTCAAGGTTTAACTCTCACCTATCAGAGAATCTTGATGATCTCTGCAGAGATGTTTTGTACATTAGAAATAGTATAGTTAAACTCACTATTCTTGAAGACAACACCAATACCCTCTGTACATCTATACAAATTCAGTTGTCTTCCATTGATTTTAAAAAAAACACTTTAGATGAAAGTCTTGAATGGCTTTCTAAACAGGATCAACAAGCAGAATCCTTTGTTAGACAATTAACTTATAGAGTAGATCTCGGTCCCAACTTTAAGCCAATCAAAAAGCACCCCAATACTATTCTCATGCAAAGGACACATGTCCAGTTATAGCCTTAGTACCTCAATCTTGATGATTTTTTAAATCCCTTGAATGAGATTTCAGCATGGTGCAACTCCATGAGAGTTATCACTATTAATTCTCATTTAGATCCAACTGGTACTACTAATTTTGCTTCTAAATTATTATGGGGCATTATAAACCAATGGTGGGATTCCATGACTGAAGCAGAATAGTTTGAAAGAGTACATAACCAGCTTGATCCTCTAGCTACTTTATTTCATTTACTTATTAATGAATTTTCACCTCTAGTTACAAATCGTGAACTAGAATCCAAGAAATTTCTTCTCTAAATGGATCTTTGTGATCTAAAATAGTTTGATGCTTTTGCCAAATAATTTAGAGAACTGGCATATGAAAGTAAGAGCTTTTCTTCTACAGAGATTAAGATCAAATTTTTGCATGCTTTTCCCTATAATCTTATTGATAAGGTAATTACCTATATTGATCTTAAGATTCTTACCATTGAAGACCTCTCTCTCTTTAATGTAATTGATTTTGCTAAGCAACAAGCTATGTGTTTAGTCTCTAAGGCTAAAACTATTCAAAAGCTCACCAAGCATCAAGCCTCCCAACTTACTCCAGCTTTCCTTGAAATAGCCCCTTTTGGCTATTGGCCATTTGTACAACCTCACAAGCAACAAAAGCAACATCACAAACATCTTTCTTTCCAATGTCACTCTTTTCCTCACAAGCACTCCTATGCTCCTCATCATCATTTCCTCAAGTGACGTCACACTACTCATCCTCCATCCAAATAGCCTATTTGCTATATTTGTCACAAACCTAGCCATATTGCTCCTTAGTGCCATTGTAAAAATCATATAGTCAAAGCTATTTTTACTTCCAATGCATCAGCATGGTGGTATATTATTAATTCTAAAGAAGATCTTTACCTACAAGATGACATCTATGAACCAATTCTAGATGATCTCCCTAAAGATAATTTAGAAGACAATGAAGATACAAATGCTCTTGAGTCATTAGCTAATGACTTGGAATAACCACTCACCAACATGCAACACCCATGGTATCAACCCTGGCACCATGATAATTAGTAGCTATCATATGAAGCACATAGAACTTGGTCTCATCATCACCATGAAGTACTAGAATGAGAAGTAAGACAAAGGACACGAGGATACTCCAAAGGAGAAGGATCAACCAAATGGAGAGAGCCCTCAATGCCTTGAATACCTCAAAATTTTTAAAGGCCTCAACATCCTCTTTTGCAATTCCAGAGATATTTCAAGCCAAGTGCCTCTTGGATCAAAAACAAGTTCACGAGCACAAATTCTCCAAGAGAAATCCTAGCACCAAAGATAGAGCTGGAGTGGGATACACTACTTTCCACAGAAGAAAAGGAAGAGGATGAAGAAGTAGAAAAATCTTTCTACTCACATCAAGATTAGTATCTAGGTGAATGAAGTAATCTCCAAGAAGAAGAAGTAGAGTAAGAAATAGAGGACATCTATCTTGAACAACCTCCTATTCAGGATTTAGGGAGACAAAAACTGGTATGTATAAGTATTCCTCCCTTAGAAATTCCACAACCAACCTACCTTACACAGCTAATTAATGGAAAGTTTGCCCAGTTTATGACTCTATAAATCAAATGGCAGACTTGTAGATGCCCAAATTGATATACGAGCTTCTCTCTCCTTTGCCAAATCTCAACTCATCCATGACTAGAAGACATTGGATGATGCCATGGCTTACAAGAGCCTAGATGTCCAAGGGAATAGTTTCATCTATAATAAATATAAATATCAGTAAACTCTTCAAATACAAAACAAAATCTTCCATGCTAATTTATTTGCCCTAGATAGGATGCCTATAGATATCTTAGTAGGTGGTGCCTTTATAGACAGATACTCAACTTATGGTTTGACCACAAAGAGTATCATGTTTACTATTGAAAATGAAAGGCTAAGGATTCCTTGCCTTATTTATTCCACTAAATAATTCCCTAGTTTAATGACTCAAATACCTAAAATAATAATCCCTATTGAAATCTAAGACATAGGTGAAAAGATCAAAACCACTATTTGTTTTGATAACAATCAGTAGTTTTGGTTAAAGTCTATGCTTGAGATAGATATTAAAATCATCGAAGGTAAACATATGAAGATTGGAAAAAGAATCCCAATACCAGCATAGGATTATAATGATATGGAACTCTAAATCAAAGAACTAGAAAGAAATGGTTTTATTGAAAAATCAACTTCTCCTTACTGCTATTATGCATTCTTGGTCAACAAACATACTAAGAAAAAGAGAGGAAAGAAAGGAATGGTCATTAATTATAGACCATTAAATTCCATCACCCAACCATTTCCATATCCCATTCCTAATAAAATCTATTTATTGGAGAAGGTAGAAACATGTAAATACTTCTCTCAGTTTGACTGTAAATCTGGGTTTTATCAAATCAGAGTCAAAGAAGCTGACAAAGAAAAGACAACATTTAGCTGCCCTTTTGGCCATTTCCAATGGACAATGATGCCTTTCAGCTTGATGAATGCCCCAGCATTCTACCAGGCCCATATGGATAAAATATTTCAAGGCACTTCTAACTTTATGTGTGTATACATTAATGATATACTAGTTTTTAGTAATTCTCTTACTAACCATTTTACTCACCTCTCCAAATTCTATGAACTAGCACAAAATGCAAGAATTGTTCTAGCAGAAACAAAAATTTAGATATACAAAACTAAATGCAACTATCTTGGAATGGTGATCCAAGATTCAAAATAGTAAATTCAGCCACACATTAAAGAGAAGGGCATCAGTTTTCTAGATATTCTAGATAAACCCAAACTCCAAGCCTTTTTGGGATTATTGAATTATCTAATAAGATTTTATCCTAACTCTAGTGAAGATAGGTTTTTTCTTCAATAACTTCTCCAAAAAAATAAAGCTTTAAAATGGAAAGAAGAACATACAGCTATTATCCACAAAATTAAATCTAAAGTGGTCTTACTTCCTGATTTACATATCCCAAAATCTGACCAAATGAAAGTTTATACTGATGCCTCTGACACTGCATGGGGAGGAGTACTTGTTTTTGTACATAATAATAAAGAATTTGTTTATGAATTCTCTAGTGGATGTTTTAATGCTGATGTGTTTAAATGGATTTCTTCTGATAAAGAAATCTATGTTGTAAAAAAGTGTTTAGAGAAGTTTATGTTAAAACTATTACACTTGCCCCATTTCATTGTAAAAACTGATTACACTAGATTTCTGACCTTTATAGAAAAAGATCATGGTTGGAAAGATGGTCGTGGTAAATATTGTAGATGGAAATATTTTTTCAATCAGTTTAACTTCTCAGTAGAGCACATTAGAGGTATTGATAATACAACAACAGATTGGCTCAATCAAAATCCACCTACTGGAAAGATTTTTTCAATCAGTTTAACTTCTTAGTAGAGCACATTAGAGGTACTGATAATACAAAAATAGATTAGCTCAATCAAAATCCACCTGCTACATTAATGCATCAACTCATTCTTAGCTTCAATCTAACCAGGATCTATAATCAAGGATTTGCATTTTTAAATATTCTTGTCCAAGAACAAATACTTCATGAAGGGTTTCATCCAAGGTACTCAAGGATATCTTATGTAGCAGGACAAGATTTGCAAATGTCTTTCGCAGCAACCATTCAAGCAAACCATCATTAGAACACTAGTGTGATAATAATTAAAAGATTAAATAGTTAATTCCTTTTTCACCATTTCACTAAATTATTAAAACATCCCTTATGGACTTGGATGGTAAAAATTAGGTCTTCACACAATGAACATCTTTACAAATGGGTGGCAAGATACAGTCCTCATCATATACATGAAGAAGAAGATCATGAATAAGATACAGTTGTCCATACGATCATCAAAAGACAAGTGGAATGAAAATCTTACTTCTATATCAATCCTTGCCATCATGCATGTGAAGCTAGACCCCACCATTGGCATCTTTCCAACACATTCTAGATAAGATGTCTTTTCTAACCAATTAGTAAAAATGCCCTGTTAACAGAAGTGGAAGCAGTGTTGGACCCACATAGCTAGATGTCTTCATCTAGCACCTCCAACAACATCTCACTGTAGCCTAACTTTAATGTTGTAAAGTATGATGGGACATGACACCACCTTGGTAAAAATTCTAGGCAGGACCTCCCAAATACTATAAATAAGCCTCTCCTCCTTAGAGTTTTCATTGAAAAATTTCTAAGTCTTAGAAATCTAGTAGCCTTGTTTCAAGAGTATGTTATTCTCTTGCCCTTTTTGAAGGATCCTGAGAATCATAAATTAAACAAGTTTTTGTAAAGTTTGATTTATTAATATAGTGAAGCCATAGTCATTTGGCCCCTACCTACTGTCATGGGTTTTCTTAAAACAAACAATTGTGAATGAAGGAGGCATCTACTGATGACAAAAGATTGTTCTAATCATTCTCTTTTCCATGCTAATTTTTTTAAGTTAGGTTTTAGACATATATATTGGATTTTTAAAGCCATTTTCATTAATTTCTTGAGGTAGAGAAGAAATTGTAATCGACACCATTTTTATCAAATAAAGAAGATTATTTTTGGCATATGAGTTTGATATTAGAATAAAGTGTATCTTGACTATGTAATATCATACAAGTGAGATATATGTCCCATTTTTGTAGGTCCTTTCCATACCTACTCTTAAAATCTCAACCTCTCTAGGTCATTTGAAGAGATATGAATAGAATTTTGAAATCCAAAATCCTCTCAATCCTTCATCTAAAATACTAATGTTTAGGGGAAATTTGAATAATTCATGTTGATTTATATGTGCACCTTAATTTCAATATCTTTCAAACAATACCAATCCTTTAGGTGCATCACCCCATTAGATATGATTTCCCATTTCAGTTTCCTTCTCTTTTTTCATCCCAAAAAAATCAAAATTAGATTAGTTTTAGAGAAAAATCTTAAGGAAACCAGTCCTCTTTCGAGGTTCTCATTTTAGAGTCACCCACACTCTGAGAAGATCCAATTGTATTAGTTGAAGATAAGGTGTGCCTTACACATCTTCAAGCAGGGTGTTCTCTAGAGTGATAACACTTATGGGTCCTATAAAATGATAAATTAAATCATCTTGCACACACCAGATCAATAGAGATATTATATGTGATCTCCTAGCTTACACCATGTTTTCCTTTACTAAATCCATTCATTTTTCATACATTATTGTGTCCATAAATTCTAGGTTCATTAAATTTGTCTTTGTTCCAAAATACTTAGGATTATTTTCAAGAAGAGTTTCCATTTTTATTTTCTTGGAAAACATGCCCTAAATTCATCACAAAATCATGTAATCCTTTTTTCTCTAGATTTTAGTCTTTTAATTCAATCAAGTTTGTGCCTTGTGCATGTAGTGAGTGTTAGTCTAATTGGAAATATTATTTGGGGGCATGCTACAATCATATTTATAAAACTTTCTTTGATATTCCAACAAAGTTTGAAACACAAATATTTATATTATGTACTTGGTATAATAATATTGCATCTTGGACATTATTATTCTAATTATTTGAGTTTTCTTAAGTCTCATAAATCTTGGTCACCTTGCCTCATGTTTTGAAAAGCATTAGAATTTCCATTTCTAGACCATTTAGCCTCAAATTTATGAAATTTGTTTGACTATTTTAGATCTCCCATAGCTTTTCCTAAAGTTATTTAGTCTAATATTGCTTAATTTTGAGTTAAGTGGACTAAGGGTTTGTATCACTTCAATTTTATGACTTAGTTATTTCATTTAAATAAAATAAATTAGATTCAAGTTAATAAAAGTGTCATCCTTTATTAATTTAATTTTACTACCTTTTATCCTTTTGGTCTATTACTTATCAATTTTTGGAAAAATTTCATATTCAAATTTTAATGATTACTATCCCTTTTGTAGACTAAAGGTCACTACTTTTTCCCCAATACCGAACAAGCAAGGTGATGCCACTTTCACTCATTAATTTCCTCATGAGATTTAGGGAATTTGTCAATTTTTGGTTTTGAAGTATATCCCTAGATAAGTGAGATGTTTCCATGTTTTTCCATCCTATCACCCCACTTATGTATGTCTTATCATATTTTTTTATAGTCCTCCACCCCTCTAGATGAGTGATATATTGACAAATGTCATGATCTAGGCTCTCCCACTTCATTGAGGCTTTTATATCTATGATATCATACCAAAGATCCTACAAGTGCATGATATCATGCTACATGCCATAGTCCTACTTCATCATGGCTCTAGGATACTCTATTCATTTCTAATCTATAACCATGATCTTAGGTGCCTAGGATGTTACGATATGTCATGATCATAGCTCCCTTAATACCTAGGAGTAGTCTATATATTTCCAAGCTCCTATAAAGGTCCCAAATAGGTGATATCCTAAAATTTATCATGATCTCATCTCACTAGGATTGTAAGAATAATTAGTCAAGTTGGAGTCCCCAATAATGTCCATATAAACATGGATACACCACATGGCATGACTATGCTAATTGTAAAATATGCTAAACATCCTAGTTAGTAGTATATGTACTTAAATTTGACATTCATCTTACCAGTTAAAACCATCAAATTTTAAAATGGAATTTTGTTATTTTTCTAGGGTTTCTTTTATATAACTTTTCTTTGACAATTTATCCTTGCTATATTTTGGTTTGATTTAAAATGACTAAGTATTTGGGTGGTTTTATTCTTTTATTTAGTCACTTTCTCGATAATGGGTCAACTTTATATTTGAGTTAGAAAAAATGGTTGTTCATATTCATGGACTTGTTCCCTTTTGTATTTATCTTTTATTTTACCTTAGTCATTTATATTTAAAAATAGGAAAACTAACAACTACTTTTTATGGGTTAAAAACTATTTCCTTCCCTCACATGCTCTTGGGTAAGTGTAGAGTTACTACATGTCACTATCTCACTTCACCAAGACCTTCAATCTAAAAATATGAGTCTTCAACCTATCATATTAACAAGATGAGGATGCATGTAAGGATATCACCACCCCACATTCCAAGAATTTCAAGATATAGATGAATGGGATGTGCATATCTGTTAACATCCAACATACCCATTCATACATTCTTCTAAGTCATTAATCCAACAACCCTAAACTACCAAATAAGTGGTGTGATTAAACTTTTTAGGATCTTATTTCTTGGTGGCCTCAATGTGGTACGTGCACATTGAATTTGTAGATAAGCTCCTAGGTGAGCGAGGTGATGCCACATGGTGATATATCATATCATCAGAGAAAAAATAACAAACACAATTATATACCTAATCAAGTAGTAAAATAAAGATAAGATGAAACATACCATGAGTATATAGATAGAGGATGCCTTATCATACTATTCAACATTATATGAATGTAAATTTGATGGTTTCCTATCTTATCAAAATTATTAGACTTGAAAATAGACTCAAATCCCTATAATTTATTTAGTTATTTTTAGGGTTTATTTGGTATAGTTGCCTTATAAATTTGGTCCCTCTTACTCCCATTAAAATTATTTGACCAATTACGTATATTACTTAAACATTGTAAATTACTCATGTTATCTTTAATTAGACTAAATTAGCTAAGGGTTTAAATTAAATAATTAATTGTCTTCAATAAATCTATCTAGGACTGGTCCATTTCTATTTTGGTTTTGGTTAAAATGAATATCATTTTTTCTATTTGATATTTTATCTTAATAAAAAAAATTGGTAGAAAAAACATTAGACTTTGGCTAAAAAGGGCCATTCTTTTTGGCTCTCAACTCAGTCATTTATGTTTAAAATTTTAAATCTTAATGGCTACCCTTTTTCTTCATAGGTCCCTTGGTTCTTGGATGAACATGATGATCTCACATGTCAAAATATCACTACCCCATGGCTCCCATCCCTTTTGATGTTTTGTGAAAACTCTTCTAATCTATTAATTATTGATATGGGGCCACATGTCTAGATCTAGATTCTTTGATCTCCAAAGTAGCTGGTATGTCTTTAAGGTTCTAATAAGGTGCTGAGTGATTTATATATTAACAAGTGTCATGATATCATATAACCCATATCATTCAAGGTATGAAGTGTAGCTGGACCTAATTTACATAGAATATTGGTGATAATCCACCACATCATATGCTCTACCAAAAATACTACACATTGTCATCCTTGTCAACAAAACAAGAGTTTAAATTTGATTGTAATTTCACATATAAAAACTATAATCAATTTCATTAGATCTCTAGATGAATCTTCCATTGTATAATTTCCAATCCACCAAGACCCTAGGTATTCCATAGTCACTCATTAAATTGATAATCTATTGAGTAAACATGATGGTGACATGTGGAAAGATCTCATTCCCCCATGCCCCCAAGATAGTTAGAATTATTTAGGTAGGTAGTAGAGCCCAAAATTCCCATGATGAGGCCATGTGTTAAGATCTTGTGATTATAGAGAAATCAAGGTATATACAACCTTAGGATAAGACTAACAAAATATGGGTGAGTGAGATCACACCACATCATAAGGTATCATTACAATGGTGCCAAGGAAAATTTAAAATAAATATGGCCCTTAGCCAAGATATGAATAAGTGAAAGTTCTTCTTGTAGCATTTCCATAGTGCATGAAAGACATGCTAAATTTTCTATGCAGTGGGGACTGACTGCATGGCATGACCTTAATAATGTGGATGTGTGGGTTTCCATGATATGAAATTGGACTTAACTTTGACATCTATCTTTCCCATTAAAGTCATCAATATCAAAAAATTAGATTATAATTTGAATTGGGTCTTTGAAATTAGAGTAGTGGCTTGTCTCCTAGTAAAAGATAGATCATAGGACCTATAACTCAAGGATCTCAAGTGGTGGCTTGGAATAAATAATTTAACATGTATTGGGATCAATAGTGGACCACAAAATACAAACTATTATTTAACATGGAATGCTATTTTATTACATAGGATGTGAAAAATAGTGATCTTAATAAGGATCCTAACAATATTCCATTGCATGGAATTCAATCTAAGTTCAATCATCATGGCCTTTGACATATTGATCATAGTTTAAATATAACCTAAGTTGGTCTCAGGTGGACCCAACTCATTGAGCTCATAACTACCTAGTTTTGGGCCAAGATTGGGACTAATTAGATGAATTTTATATTTAATATCAATTATTCATTGTATAAAGAGTTGGTTTACTTAGAATTATATCTATAATAAAGGATTAAGACCCTTTTTTATTTCTTGCATTTCTTACTTTTTATTAGGTAGTTTTCCCTTTTTTTGGTGAGATATATTGTTCTAAGGTAGAGTTTTGTTTGTTTGATTAATAAGTGTGAGTATTAAATATTTTTATTTCAAAGTTACATCTATAAATAAAAATGTTGTAAAGTTAATGTAAATTTCTTGCAAACTATGGTGCTACTTGGTGTGATGGAAAGGGATGGCATGGTCATTATGCTTCATGACCAAAGAGTGAATCTACCACTTACCCCATCCATGTGAGCAAGAGGTCACATTTTAAAACCTAAGGCATCTGATGCAAGAGCATCCAAGGGTTCATGAAATATTGCATCAATTAGAAATAGAGTGGTATGTGTTCATGTGTTCATGTTCATGTGAGCCTATAATGTTTTAATAATAATCAAATAAAATCATAGGATCTAGGTTGTTTTCAACTAGAGGATAATTATGTGAAGAAAAATAACTACTATTCATGCTCATTGGATGACATGACACTATTCATTGATGATGTGTCAAACATTATTCATGCTTACATTATTCATTGATGAGGTGTCAAACACTATTCATGATGACAATATTTATTATTGACGTGTCACCAACATTGTCCATGAATCATATGTGGCATGGGATGAATTTCATGTGGTGACATTTATAGTGGGCTTGATATTCATGAAAAAATAATCTAGTAATTTTATGGATGCACAAGCAAGTGGGGAAAAACTTTTCCTTTTCAAATTGACCACTCTTGTTGCACATGTTGAATAGACCTAGGATAAAGTGGAACACTTGAAAAAGATATTCATCATGATCTATTATTCCCTCCATGATAAGGGTGGCATATTTATCTTGAAGTTTGTATTTTTTCCTGTATCTTTTTATTACTTTCTTAGTGGTGTATGCTTTTAGGTTTGTCTTTACTCCCTCTTAGTGAAGAGTGATTTATATCTTGTCTTTATTCCCTCAAAGTGGAGGAGGGAATATTTATTGGGTGTATTCACATGTTTGGAGTTATGTGGATTATTTTACTATATAAGGTATTAAAATCCTTTTTAAAATATATTGGCTTGTATGAATTTGCATTCAGGTAAGGTTCATAAGGAGTTAATGGAATGTCATTGTAATGAATATATGAGAGAGTGTCTTATTTGATAGTTGTCCATGTCTCTTGTGTCTACATTTTTAAGAATTATTGTAAAATCTCATTTTGATCACATCAAATGTATATGGTGGTCTTATCCCTCTTGTTTCATAGTCTAATTTCCCTTAGAATTTAGCACCATCTTTGTTCATGACTATCTGAATGTTGACCAAATAGAAGAGTGGTTTCGTTAGATTTATCTAATCAAATGAACTAGGTTTATCTACATTTAAATATAGGGTCATTTATATTTATATCATCCCATCATATTTTTATCTTTTTTAACTAGTTAACTTAGTTTTAGAGTAGTCTAATCTATAATATGTACTTATAAGTTTCATTTGAATTGTATGCCCTCTACTTATATCTTTAATGAATTTTTGAATCTAGTATGTTGAAGACAAGAACTAGTCAATGAGTAATTAATTCGTAAATATTAATGAGATAATTATTTATTAATCTAAAATTATTTTAAAAATATTAGAGTGAATTATAAGTAGGTCCATTCTATGGAATAAATTGCATCAACTAACTAAGGTATCTAGTTCACCATAACTTGGTAGATAGTGATTATATGAAATGAATTGGTATGGATCTAAAACTTATCCTACATAGTTAATTTAAATCTTAAAGAAGTAAATATTACCAAAAAATCATTGCATATCTATTTATATCTAGACATGGTAAATTTAGATATGTTAAACATTAACAAGGGATATCTTACTACACAACACGAAAGGAAAGGGTTATAAAGCCTCTAGGAAAATTATACTATGTAATTACCCCAAATAAGCCTACAATACATAAAATAAATCTAATATAGTTTTAACTAAAGTTTTTGGCACAAAGGGGGATAGTTAACAACAAATAACACATAAAAAACAAATAAAACTCTACTCAATGCAAAGTAGATATAAACTAAGAAAGGAGTAGAACATTTGACCTATTACTTTGTGCAATACATATCTACCAAACAAAAGAGTAAAAGTTAGGAATACTTACCTTTGGACAAACCTATCTTGCCTCATATCACCCATGACCAATGGTGATTTATAACAGGCTATTGTGGATTTTTAAGTATCACACTATATAAATCAGCTATAAGCTAAGAGATTCCTACTTTTTATCTAAGACTTTAACACAAGACAAAAATCTTTCCTTCTAATGCAAAAACTAAGAAATGAATCCTCAAGTGTGGAAATAATAGAGTTATGAGCTATAATAATGAGAAAATTAATTTTTTTATCTATTAGATTGAAGTGAATGGGATATTTATAGTCAAGGATTGACCCCAAACCCTTTCAAAAATTTAGCTGACAAGGTCAGCCAACTCAATCTTGTTAGGTGGGAAATGTAATCATTATGACTTGAACTAGGCCAATCAGGTGGACCTAGGGCTTAACCTTTCTAACAAGATCAACTTGATTGACTTATTAGAAAAAATGGGTGTAAAGTGACTAACTATGTATGTGTTAGCCAACTTAATTTGAAAATTGGAATTTTTTTAGTTCTTGGCAATGTATATGGTGGTTGACATAGTTGGAAAAGTGTTTTTTTCTTAGTTAAGGGCTATGTGTGAAGTGAGATTGTTTAAGGAGTTGGATAAGGGAATGAAATGTGCTAAAATAGGTAGTATAAATATAAAATAAAAATTTAAGTATAAATGGGCATATACTTTATTATATTTTATATTTGTATTTTTAAGATGTTTGAGAGTGGTTTCAAACCTCTAGGAGCTATAGTGAAAATTCTAGATTTTAGAGGGTCATACTAAATTTCAAACTTAGCCACATTTTAGGATTAGTATTTGAGACTTGGACATATTTTAGGGTTTCATGATTTTAGGGAGACATCATAAGAATTAAATGGATAAATAATTTAAGGAGTTTGGACTGATATTAGGAATTATAAAAAGACCAAAAAATCTTGCAAAGCACCAATAGTCTACCCACCCATTTCTTAGTTCACCCGATAAGGCATGTACTCATAGAGATTAAAAAATGATGGGTTATTATAAGAGAGAATGTGTTAGTAAGTGATAAAGTTTATAATTATATTATGAATGTATAGAGACCTTGTGGAAGTTACTTCCAAGCCTAATTATTTTTAAAAGAGGTGGAAATGGGGATCCTCACCAGTTGATCCTTCTCTCTTTCTGCCTGTATGTTGGTGTGTACCAGAATACATGAAAATAAATCCATTATAAAAAATAAATAAATAATTTTATTTATTAATGAAATAAATGAGATAGAATAGGCATTTTATATTAATATTTATTATTGATAATTTAGGTTAATAATAAGTTTATTTAGTTGTGCATTTATTATTGTAAAATAATCACTTATATCATATTTATGATGTCACACTTTTTTTAAGGAATATTACAGTTACATGTCACATGTAACTTCCTCCACATTTTTCACACACTTCCTCTCACCTTATAGGGATTAGAGACTTTTGGCACACATTAATAAGGCTGTGCATGTAACTCATATTTCCTTATATCTCCATTTAATGATATCTTTCTTCCCTCATTCTATACTAGAGCATAACAATAGTTATTGAGATACTTTCTTATCTATTTAGAACCATTCTCTTAGACATTATTTTCTTTGATTGATTTATTAATACACAAGAGGTTTATTTTCATTTATTTAATTTCCCTACTTATGCATCTTATTTATAACATTCTTTTGGTTACTTAATTTTAGGTAATGGTGTTCCTTTATGAATTCATTATTTATGTTTTCAATGTGTTTTTATATCAATCTTGGAAAATATTATAACATGGTACTTGATTAGGTTATGATTTAATGTTTAATGTTGAGTGTGTGTAGACATTTTTGTGGATAAATTTAAGTTTTTGACTTTTTTATTTCAAGGGATTAAACCCTTAAAAATATTTTTTGATTTGTTTCACTATTTATCTTAACTTGTAAACTACATATAATCAATTTTATATCTATTTATACTTTAACATTTCATTTCAGGTTGCTCAAACAAGGATTGTTTTAAACTAACTCTATTGTTTTAAGCTAGATTCATAATCAAATTTAGACTTTATTCCACTTTTTACCATAAAATCATTCATAAATTTTTGTGATATTCTACCTCAACATTTCATTTATGTTTGGCCTTTTTTAGATTGAGGTTTACTTTTATCTTTGGCTAATTTTATATCTATGTATCATATCATTATATGTTTTTCTAATTCTTTCTATTTGATCTTGGTAATTCTATTTATCTGTTTAATAAAAATGTAACTCATCTTTGATCCTTGCATTTCTATTTTTAATAATGACATCCTTCTTATATTGACATCTTGATTCATTTTCATTTTACCTTTTTAATATAGTGTTTGCATTTTATGCATATAATTAAATTAATATTTCCATATATGTGTTGTAATATGCTTTCACACTATTATTTTTCTTCTTGGTAAAAAATTCTAAACATCTTCTTCATCTCATTTTTGGCATTTTTTTTATTTTGTATACTTTTCTATTTTGCTTTATACCTTGGTAGTTGCTACAAAACATTTTAACTTAGTTTTTTTTTAAACATGGTTTTTACCAAATATAATCATGTCATTATATTAAGAGGCATTTTTTAATTGTATATACTGTAATCTACTTCTTACACCCTTATTTATTTTAGTTAGGTTTTATTTCTTTCCTACCCTTCTACATGTCACCATATTGGTTATTAAGAACTCATACTTATATTTTTTAATTAAAGCCTTGTATTTTTTGTGTTTTAATTTTAACATGTGTTTTAATATTTTTTGTATGGAATTTTATCTATTTTAAATGTTTTTTTATTAAATTTTGGTCTTCCATTAAAATTGACATTTGGATCCATTTTATTCCAATTTAGGTGTTTTGTCTTAATCCTTTTATAGAGAAATACATGTGTGCATGTGTTGTAATAAAATGAATAAAATTCATTATAACACATTATCATTTAGATGCATATAGTGTTCACATAAGTGGTGTAAGATTTTCATGATATTATTGGGATAAGAAACTAGATTATAAATTTTCACAAGATATTTGTTTGATAGTCATGTGTTATATACTCCTTTTGTCACATATATGTCTATTTTGTCATATTTTCATGACTTATAATATGTTAGAATATGAATAGACTCAAATTTATGCACCATGTATGAGAAGAATATGAATATTCATAGAATAAAAATGTCTATATATAATTACATTTGTAAGAGGAATAGAGTTCCACCTTTGAAGAGATCAATAGAGACTATCTAGTTATGGTTACTTATGATTTCTTACTTTGTTCCTTGCATGTGTTCTCATGTCTAATATTTGATTACTTTTTTTATATGTTAATTTGAATAATTTATCTATGTTAATAAATTAATATTTGTTTTTACTTCCTACTTAACACATAATAATTCATATTTACTATCTAACCTTTTGCATAATATAATGCACTATCCTATGCACTAAAATATAACATTTCTATCCTCGTCCTTAGCATGTTTTGATGCTTCAAGAACCTATGCTAATAATGATGTCATGAGCATGGAAACACTCCTAAAATAAATTATTATAATATGGTTACCATGGTAGAGAGACATTGAGGCATGGTTAGACCAATGATTATGTAATTTTGTAGAAAAAGAACCAAAATGGATTGGTCTTAACATATAAGAAATCATTCGAGAACATATTTATGGAGATATTTATTAAATATTTTGGTTTGAGTTGTGTATATTTATAGATATTTAGTTATAATGGTTTGAATATTTTTTTTTTAACCCAAGAATGAAATAAATAATAATCTAGACTGAAGAAAAGATAGACTAATTACAAAAGTTAGAAACTGACTGGATGAGAGTGATAGATTATTGGGTTACTACTACTATAGAAAGATACATAACTAAGTTTGTATTATAGGGATATATATATTTTGAAGTTGCACATGACTTATTTTTTAGAGGAATTAAATGGTATTTTTTGAATCAACTACTTATCCTTGTGAAGATGTTGGTTATGGACAAGGCCATGGTGCCTACTCTAGCCAATATGGAGTAGTCACTTTGGACATATGGGGGTGTGTGCAACATGATAGTGAATGATGATTAGATGAGTAGATAAGAATTTAACTTAAATCTAGAATGGAGATATGAGGGAAGAAGAATGAAAATAAAATTCTAGATTTAGAATATGAGCTATGACAACATGATAGATAGAATAAATAGAAGAATACCCAAGTAGATGCAAGTAGAGGTAAGAGTAGTAATAAAATAAGTGATGAACGAGTAAGAAGATGTGGCAAGTGAGATGAAATATATGAAGAATGAAGGATAAAGAAAGAAAATGATGAATTCCAATAGACTAAAAGAAGTGATGAAGAATGATATCAAGAAGAGATGTTTGAACAAGGTAATAATATTGTAGAAGTAGAGTAGTTAGATGATATATGTAGTGCACAATTACAATAACGAGTATTAATAGAATATGTACATGAAGAATCCATCAAAAAAGAAGAACACAGTCATAGTCATAGAATAATCATAGTTTCAAGCATATAATAAGAAAAAGTCACAAGAAAGAATCATTCACTAAAAGAGCACACATCCCCATAGCCCAATTTATTATATTCTAGTAGAAGTTTTCAGCTAGATGGATAGGAAGATAGTAGTTAGGAAGGTCCATTTTTAGAAAAAATACATCATTGGGGTACTAAAATTGAAATAACATCAATTTAAAAGGCTTTAAAGGCTATAGGTTTTTATTGAAACCAAGCAGAGAAAAGTAAAAAACATAGAAAACCAAAGTACACAGGTTGACTATCCTAGTGCATATATAAATATTTATTGTACACAAGTAGAATCACATATAATTCAACCTCATATTGTAACAACTACAGATTATATCCCCTCAATACCAATTTACATGATGAGTGATGTAGGAGGTATTATAAATTTGGCAACATATGATGGGTCTATGGACCATGAATAATACTTACTAACCTATGAAATGAGATGGCAAGCTAGGGGCATTATTGATGAAGTTGTCAAAAAGTGAAAGTTAGTAGGGACATTAATCTAAAGAGTACTTGAGTTTACTTACCATAGAGAAATTTAGTAGATAAGTCTAAAATATATTAAATAATGGCTCATCACATAGTTCAAGATAAAGAAATGTACCTATCCAACTATTTAAGACTTGAAGGAGATAAGGTAGAAGTTGGGAGAATCAGTTTATGACTATGATTACATATTGTTTGATGTTATGAATAAGGTGGAATTTACCTAATAAGAAAAGATAAATATAAGTGTTTTTTTGAAGGATTGTGCTCCAAAATTAGATTTGCCACTACACAGACTTAATATGCTACTAAATCATATACTAGAGATGTTCCCCTATGAGTAGAGTAAATTAAAGACTATGGGGAAGCTCCTGTCATAAATTATAAGATTAAAAATACATTATAAGATTTTATGAATAGAATGGAGTAATATCATGAGTCATATAGACCTAAGCTAAATCTATTACGTATAGAGTGTGGGAAAGAAGGACATCACATGAATGATTATCCTAATATCAAGATAGAGTCAAGTGAAATCTATTGAGTAGTTGGGAACCTAACAACACAATTCCATCTCTTACAATAGTACATCAAGAACCCACATAACTTATATTTCAATTTATGTAAGTAACATAATCACGATGAAAATAACTATAGGGATTTATAGGATCTCAAAGAAGATAAGACCAAAAACGTATTTGTCATCATTGTGTAGCAAGTGTCCTTAGTGAAGCAAATGTTCCAAGCCTAGCGATTGATAAATGTTGTGTTACCCAAGAAAGTCGATAATGGATTCCTAGTTTGCCATAGTACCAAACTCAATATTTGGATAGTTGGACCCCTCTTTCATCAAGTTGGATAACACCATCACCACAATACTAGTATGCATCACCATGGAGCCCAATAATGAGGTAACAGTAGGAAACAAGTTGGAATCTACTAGTTGTGCAAAAATAATTTAGAATTGGAAATAATACCCAATAACATCAACAATAATACATCAATAAGGAGGGTATAAAAGAGGTTATTAGTTGAATAGAGGAGGATCTAGGGGTGGATATCAAGGAGGTTACCAAGGTGGTAGAGGAAATAACTATCACCATCATCGTTTGAAATTCTATTTGTGTATAGAGTATAATCATGTGCAATGCAAGTGCCCTTTGAATCCCTAAAGATAATCTTACTTTATATAGTATAGAGTGTATGAATAAAATCAGATAAAAGACTATTGTATCTTATAAAATCAAAGAAAGGATAAGTTTTTCAAGAATGTGAATATGGTGAATTCATATCCTAAGGAGGATGCCTTCCTAAACACTATTACACCACATCATCGCATATAAAAAGGTTTGCCTCCTCTTGAAATGCTTCAGGATCATGGAATCTAAAAATAAAAATAGGACAAATACTTGGACCTAGTTATAGAAAAGGGGCTCATGTATGAAGCTATGTAGATGTTGAAAAATATTCAACACTAATATAATACTGAAGGATATGCTACAATAATAGATGCCCAAATGTATGGTTAGATAGTATGAATTATGCATCAGAATGGATTTATCACTGCACTGATAGATCTTCTAAAACTTTTAAGCACACTACAAAATGATTACATCTCTTAGAATATCACAAATTTTCTATGTAATCTACTAGGCTATACACATAAAGGGCAATAAAAGACATAAAATATTATTTGGTACATTAAAAAAAGAATCCATGGGATGTAGATGAATGAATTAGCATTGAGGTTGTAGGATATGAAATTTTAAATGTTATCTTTAATTTTGGAAACATATCAACATGATCCCTAGGTATACATAGGAAGATATTGGATGACTAGTTCTAAGTTGGAACCTAGTAAATTTGAGCTTAGCTGACTATGGACAAGTTAAGCCCATTAAAAAATTAAAAGATGTTGAGATCAAAGTTATAGAACTAACCCTATGATGTGACTTTGAAGTCATCAATATGAAGATAAAAAAACACATTACCCTACAATGGTTGGCAATAAATGGGCATCTAATGGTCATATGACTATCAATATTATGAAAAATCAACTAGAGGCACATCAAGGAGATAAGTTTTCCATCATTGTTATGAATAGGGAACACAAACCCTACATCATTCTAGTTGAACCATATTCTCCATATGTCATGAAAGAAACTAGTTGGATGAAGGTAAACTTTGAAGATAACCCAAAATCTATATGTACATAAAAGTTTAACTTTTTGTATGAGCGTACTAAACCTCAAGTATAATATTTATTTAGTTAATAGTTTAAGACATTTAGGCATTAGAGGCCTAAACTAATAGTTACTCAGCTATTGATAACCTAGTTTATCATAAAAGATTGTGCATGCATGTCTGCTAAATCCCTTACTCATTTAGAATTTGACTTTATCTATCAAGAATATGATCATATGCAAGATTTTATAAAGCTAAATAGATAAGGCACTCTACCTTGGAAAATATCTTCATCTACTAGTGGAGACTTAGACACATACTTAACTAGGTTTGTAGTGATCATAAACTTTGACCTATGAGAATAGTCTTTACACATGAGAGATGACTTCCTATGTACTATAAAAATAAGGATATAAATTATCACATCATACATCTAAAATTTAATGTACCTACCATTAGTCAGTAGGTTAGTGCTTTGAATTATGTTTTGAAGGGAGTTGTAATGACATGGTGTAAAATTCATAGAAATGATCAGCTTGAGTGGGATGATGTGTATAAACCCATGATTAATAGGTTCTTAATTAATGTAGGTCATCAAAATCAATTGTCCTTTATTTAAAAAAGGTGAGTGTCCTAAAATACATATTCATAAATGTGTTGAAATCTGGATTGAAGAACATGTGGCCCAAAAATATTGGGTTTACATCTTTCATTATACATTGGCTCCTTTACTATCCACATAGTTTATGTGTCAAAAGCATAGGAGGGAGACAAATCATTGGGAGTAGGTTCAAATCGAATGTATACATAATTTTTTTGAAGATGAGAACCCTTTGGTTCATAACACATTGTTGAAAATCAAACATTTCCTATTCCATGGGTGCGCAAAATATTTAAGCAGTATGATGGAATCTACCACACAAAAGAATGTAGCTTCTAATATAAATATATAATTAGAAATATATAAATATACAATAAATAATAACAATATATTACATATCCATGCTAAGGAGGACATCAAATATTTAAATACTGATGGTGATATTGATTTGACTAATTTTATTTGAACCTGAATGGCGACTAGAATCAATAAAGGACTCTGGTGTAAAACCTACTAAATAAGACAAGATGCATAACATAAAAATTATAGAATAAGAAGGGAAATAAATGATACAAGATTTTTTTGATAAGGAAAAGTATAATATTTATTAGAAACCCATTAAAAAAACATAGAAAACATTGAAACTAAGGAGGTTCCCATGTTGGCACATATAGATAATTATTGGATAGAAGTTGAAGTTTCTAAAGCTATGTAACTCCTATGAGATTATCAAGATGTATTTACCACTAAATTTTTATAGGCCCAATGATTTGATCCATCTCTAATAAAAATTCATATCAAACTCAAGGAGTGCACATGACCTATAAAGAAATAACCATACAAGTTGAATCCAAACATGAACTTGAAAGTGAATGTTGAACTCGATATAATGAAAGACATAGGTATAATTTATCCTATAGAAAAGGTAGACTAGGTTAGTCAAATGGTAGTGAAACCTAATAAAATAGGGGAGATTAGATTATGTGGGTATTATCAAATTTTGAATGATGCATCTGTGAATGATCCATTTCTAACTCCCTTCATAGGGGAAGTTTTGGAATTTATCGTAGGCCATGAATTTTACTCTTTCATGGATGGCTTCAATGGATATCATCAAATAAATATCATAGAAGAAGATAGAGATAAAAAATACTTTTTCCATAGAATGGGGATCCTTTACGTACAAGGTAATGTATTTTAACCTCAATAAAGAACCTAAAATTTTCTCACATAATGGTGACTTTGTTTAAGGACTTCATTCATAACTTCCTAGAATTTTATCTTGATTATTGGGAAGTATTTTATTTTTAAAGAACATTTGTATAAATTATGCCTCATGTTAGAATGCTCTTAGGATTTGTCCATTGATATGATATGATATTATTTACACCTTTTGGTGTCTCTCTAGGTCATGTCATGTACAATGAAGGCATTCTAGTAGACCAGGCCAAAATTATAGTCATTTTGATTATGCCTCCAGTAGTCAACTCCATAGAACTACATTGTTTTTTTGGACATATAGGGTACTACCATTAGTTTATTGATGGATATGCATCCACTTCATCTCTATTAGAATACTTACTGCATAAAATTTTGAATTTTTTATAGACTTTAAAATGTAAAAAAGCATTTATCTAACTAAAGCAATGATTGGTTAATGCATCTATCCTCATATTTATAGATTGGAGAAATCCCTTTCATGTGCATGTTGATGTTTTAGGTATCACATTCAGTACTATACATGCATATATAAGAGATGGTGACCTCGATCATCCAATTCATTTTTCTAGTCAAAAGTTGTCTAATGTAGAAAAACTACATGAACACTAAAAGAGAATCACTAGCTATAGTGTTTATACTATAAAAATTTAGACATTATCTTCTTTGCAACATGATTTGAATTTTTCACAGATAATCAACCTCTGCACTACCTTGTTAATAAGATAATTCTTAGTGGATGCATTTATTTATGGTTGATGCTATTTTAGGAATTCTGGTTTCACTTTAATGTCAAGGCAAAGAAAATGTGGGGCTTGATCATCTCAGTCACATTGCCAATGGAGAAGATCCAGAAGAATTAAAAGAAAATTCTCCAAATGCTCACCTATTTTACATTTCTATGATTCCTAAATTTTTTGAATCAATCACTAACTTTCTTGAATAAGGAGTATTCCTTACACACTTTCAATAACAATATAATTAGTCTATCACCAGAGCTTTTCCATACACCATCATCAATGGTATTTTGATTCATTTGGGAAAGGATGAAGTACTATGAAGGGTAGTTTTGGAACATAAAAGACCATAACTCTTGTAGGAGGAACACCAAGCAATATCAAGAGGACATTTTTCTAGAGAAACTATTGCTAAGAAGTTGTTATAGAGTGGTTTATGGTGGAAAAATATTTTTTAGGATGCACATAGAGTAGTGCAACACTATGATATATGTCAATGCATGGGTAAACCACAATAAAGAGATGAAATGCCCTTGTAACCTTTGTTTTCTAAATAACCTTTTAAATAATGGGTCATTGACATTGTCATACCTATCAATCCACTAAGTAAATTTAGTAAAGCAAGGTATAGTATTACTATGACTGACTACTTTAACAAATGGGTGAAAGATACTATGACACCTAACTATGGTGTGAAGTATGCAACAATTTTTTTCTATGAGAACATTATTACAAGGTTTGGATGCCCCATCAAACTTTTTAGTGATTGAGGGACACACTTTTTGAACAACACCATCAAGGCTCTTACTTAGGAACTCATGATTTCTCATCATAAAAGTACTACATACCATCCAAAAACTAATATCCAAGCTAAGTATTCTAATAAATTCTTAATAAAAATGTTGACAAAGATCTATGATGTTAAGAGAAATGATTGAGAAGATTGCATTTTTTTGATTCCATGGGCATATAACACACACTATAAGAGGGTTATAGGTTTTACTCCATTCCAATTAGTTTTTAGACTTGAAAAAGTTATGCCAATGGAATACTTAGTACCCATTCGATGGATTCTAATGGTTATGAGACTAGGGGATCATGAGTCTCTCACTAATAGACTTCTCAAAATAAATAAGATGGATGACTATAAATGTAGAACATTTTGGATGTAAGAAGTTCATAAGTAGAGATATAAAGCATGGTATGGTATGAATCTATGCCGTAAATAATTTCATAAAGATCAATCAATGTTATTATATGAGAGTTATTTAAGATCATTCTTGGTAAAATTATAGATTTGATGGAAAGGTACTTATGTTATACATAACCTATCATAGCAAGGAACCATTATTTTAAGAGATATTCAAGGAACCAATTTACCAGGATGGGTGAATGGTTGTAGGACTAAACCCTACTACCCATAGTCTTAATTGACCTCATTATTATAAGTGAGTGAGTATTGAGTAATACCAAGTACATTATAATTTCTCTTTTCTACATGTTTTTTTATGTGTTGCTTTTTTTGTCTATGTGTGTCTATAGATGATCTCTTCACTACCATTTAAAAAATAGGATACCAAGTTTAACATGTGATAATTGTGCATAGGATAATTGACATGCACCATTGTGGTAGGAGTGAACAAAAGCAATTAAGTCTAGGAAAGGTAAGGATAATTCACATAAATAAGATATTTATTATATAATGATCATCTACTAGAAGTTAATGCTAGATCTAAGGTTTGATTGACTTAATATTCAAAATATTGGAATCCTATCAACATAATCTACTAATATTCCCATATGGATAAAAAAGATCATTATGGAATATCTCTACACATGTGCCAATGAATAACTATCTTAATTTCTAAATCAAATAAGATTTAACACATCAAACATTGCATTTATGTAGAATGGATAACTAAGTGTAATATTTACACAAAAACCAACAAGCACAAAATCTATAAAGGCCTAAGCTCAAGAACAAAGTATGCATTTAATTCTTGAACATATTTTAATGACCTATAATTTCAAAGATCTAAGCTAATTTTATTTCATAGAGAACCAATAGCATTGTAATTTTGTCACTTTAGCACTCATGGATACTTGATAACTCATTAGAGGATTGATAGATGCATAAAAACAAGTAATGGGAATTTATATGGCACTAAGGTAGAATAAATTGAATGATTTAAATCTATTTGATTCCCTTTGAGTAATAATGTAGAACATATTTAGTCCAAACTTTATTTATGTTGCACAACCACTTACTCTCGAAGTGCCCCCCCCCATCATTTACATAATATAGATGTTGATTTCCTACTTTGAATTCCAACTTTTTCAAACTTGGGTGAGATTGTACAAGTCTTTCTCTACTAGTACAATGAAAACAACATCTACCTTGGCCCAGAAATCACCATTATCATCAATACAAAAGTTATTGATCGAGCTTTGGGTGTGCCTATGTGAGGAAACTCCCTTACTCCATATAGGATGAGAATGCTACCTATTCTACAATAGTTCAGAGATTTATATGTTCAAGGATATAGAGGGATCTCAATTGAATAAATTTACAATGAGCTAGTGTACATCCTCATCAAATTCATCACAAGGAGTACTTGATAGATGACTAAGTCTATGAAATAAATCTTAAAAGGAGTCATGGACATCACCCACTACTTTATCCACTAGAATGAGTAATTCAAATAGCCATAGTACTTCATTCAGGAGCTACTCACAAACATTGATATGTGTCACACATCTCTAAAGCATACATTTTAGTACTAATTCCTTATCTTCTTATTATGATTTATATAATGGAAGTCCCCAAAGGGAGAGGTGCACATTGTGATTGACTATTATCTAGGAAAACAATTACCCAAACTCATATGGACACTTAAGCATCTAGCCCTAGCACATGAGGTCAAATTCAAAACATAGTGGGAGGAGAGCCTTGATTTAATCACCACGCATCCCCTAGTACCACTAGATGTAATGCAATATTTGGGATGCCACATTATTTTCACCTTACTACCAAAAGGTGTCCTCTTAAATATCTATGAGCTACTAAGGTCACCCTTTAGACCTATACCTTTCTTTTTCACCATGGCCATGGTACAAGACGAATTCACCAAATAGAAAACCTTTGTAGCTAGGAGTATGCCACCACTATAGGCCATACCACTAAGAATAGGCATACATATATCATAGTAACTAGAAGAACCCACTAGTTCATAGCAATAAAAGGGAAAGTGCAAGTTTTCCACCAAACATCAATATGTATTTCCTCTTTTTAAGTGCAAGACATAAAGTATGGTGACTTGGTTAGATGATCCCAAGGTGACCTAGATCAAAATCTCATGTGACCTTCCAAATATGGGCATGGATGAAAAACCAATCTACTAGGTAGTGATTATTGACATGGATAGATAATTCTATGATTGAGAAGAGAAGGAATTATTCCTTTAGAAGGCTATGTGCATGGTCTAAGTACATCAAAGGTTCCACCAAATCTATGGGTTAACCTATCATCCTACTTTGCAACCATCATCATCGATACTATGTGAGAATAAATGGAGTAACTAAAGTGACAGATTGACTTTATCCAACCTTATCTTTTTACTACTTTTTTAGTTTGGGACATCTTTACTCCTCTTCCTAAAAACTTGCCATAATCACTCATATGTGGACCAAAAACTAGGGATGAGGATAGGGTCTAACCTAAACTTTAAAAGTGCACATTTGATCAACTAACCATCATAAATAAATCACATCCTACTTCATTTTCCACTTCATCACCTTGAAAATGTAGGTTGGTCACCTTAGCATGAAAAAAGCACATGTTTCTAGCTCCTTCATCTAGCTAAATGATTTTCCCTCATCATCATAGGCCTAGGAGGTTAGAGATATCACACCCAATCAAACCACAATAGAATAACAATAGGCCTCAATGAAATAATTATTTTATGTAGTAAAATGATGAGTCAAGAAGGTGGAAAAGAAGTACCATAAGGAGCAATCTCAAAAATAATAATAACAAGCAAGTCAACAAGCCAAAGAAGTTGAGGATACACAAAAGGCCAAAGATGTAGAGGTTGAATAACATAAGGCTATTGAGGTGGATAAGAAGGTACAAGAAGCTACTGACATAGAAAAAGAAGCATAGGAGGTGCAAGTAAAAAAGAAGAAGCTAAGATCATTACCAAGGCTAAAGTAGAAGAAGAAGAAAAAAAAATAGAATCAAGATGTTATGGTATATGAACAATAGAACATGAAATATGCCACACATGCATATAAATAATCTACAGAAAATACAAAGAAGAAGGAAGAATAATATGAATCCTTGTACCAATATTAGGCACATACACAAGCACAAACACAATCACAAGAGTAGGCATAGGCTATAAATGAATAAGATAAGGTTACAACCCTGGAAGAATAAAATAAGGAAGAAGAAGAATGTGTGTAGAAGTTGTAGATAGAGGAGGAACAATCCAAAAAAAAAGCTACATAGGAAGACTTGAATAAGAGAGTGGAAGAAGAGGTTAAAATAAAATATGATAAAGACATTATGAAGTAACTGAAGATAGAATTAGAGGCCATAGTGTAATAATAGTATGGACTTGAGTAATAACATGCAAAAGTAGAGTAACCCAAATAAGAAGAAGAACTTTCTATAACTCCAATAGGTTAACAACTCCTATAATTGACTTACAGAGGTGTGTGGCCATGGGACATCCTGACTATGGGTGATTGATTCACTACCTTCTCTCTCCCACTTGAAAAAATTCCATGACCAGACCCTTCAGCGACTACAAGCACATTGGTAGCATTCTCATTCAAATAGGAAGCATTATTATATGTCTCTAAGCTCCTATTAAATAAACAACTTGAGGGAATAACAATATTTAATGAGTCAATTGTGTATAAGATCATCTCTTTGAGTTAGAGGTGGATCAATCTAAGGCAAATAATTTCAAGTTGAGGGATTGCCTCTATGAATCATCCAAACTCATCCATGATGCCTACCCAGAGTTGGTCACTTGAGTAATTAGGGACCAAGTCATGTTTGACCAATATAGAATCTAGTCTCTAAGTTGATTAAAGATTGGTACATAGCCCAAAAACTTTATGCAGTTAGTACATTAGATCATGATGTGAAGACTATGGCTATAAAACTCATCACTTTGTTGTAGGAGTACTAAGACATGATGGACACTAATATATTACAAGCACAATAGGTTACATGGAACTTACTAGATTGGAAGCAATAACTAGACATTCTTTAGCTAGTTGCAGTGAAGACTTTACCATAGCCACAACCATCAAGATAACTATAGGAAACCATACTACCTCTAAAAATTAGAATGATATAGCACTTTAAGAGTTTCTCAATGCTAGGGATAACATACATGACAACATCTTCAACTGGTAAATTCAGTTTCTATGTAGTTACTTCACTGGTCTCTAAGATCAATGTCATGTAAACAAATTGGAGTAGATTAGTGGTGAGATTAATACAAGGGTCACCAACACTAATGTATCCATGAACATCAATGATGACATAGATATAAAGTAGATCATTAGATACCATGCAACATTATGCACCCTACTATAGATGATCTAAGAAGTCATGATGGATTGACATGCTTACAAGACTAATTTATATCCCTTTTATAGTAATGTTTCCTAGATTCTCATCACACTTGTGTATAAGCCACTATCAGAGATCCAACAAATCATCACTCAGTGTAAGGCTATAAAGTCTAAGGCTAAGGACTCTTCAGGATAGTCATCATATACATCTATGACGCCTACATCAAGTTAAGCACTATGAAGAGTATGAATTTTGTAAAAGAATTATATAAATTTTTTGTATTGGGTATGACTTGGAAAGACAAGCGGGGCCAAGTTGGTTGAAAACCCATAAATGGTAGCCATCTAGTTATGCTAACCTATTAAAAACCCAAAAGGGTAGTAGGTTGGTATGATACTTAGTTTAAAACCTAAAAATGTAGTTACATAGTGTGAAAGAGGTGAAAACTATAAATCACACCTTGAGAAATTAGTGTGATTCTTATTGGTCTAAATACTTCTTTATCCCTCTACTCACTTATGCAATTTTGGAGATCCCATGACATTTTTTTAAGACAAGACAATATTTTTAGTCTAGGAAAGTGTTGGGAGAATAGATTATATTGTAAATTTGCATAGGATATTTGTCTAATATTTGTGCCTTATATACTCATTTTGTTGTATATATGTCTATTTTTTAATATCTCCATGAATTGTAATAGGTTAGAATATGAATAAACCCCAGTTTTGGTGATAAGTAAGAGAAGAATATGAAAAACCATAGACTATAAACCTCTATATATACTTATGTTTGTAATAATAATAAATTTATACATTTAAAGAGATTAATAGAGACTATCTAGTTATGGTTACCTATGATTTCTTACTTTGTTCCTTGTGTGTGTTCTCATGTCTAATGTTTGATTACTTTATGTATAAGTTAATTTTAATACTTTATCTATGTTAATGAATTACTGGTTGTTCTTAATTCCTACTTAACACATAATAATTCATCTTTTTTATCTAACCTTTTGTATGAATATGATGCACTAAAGTATAACCTAGATATCCTCATACTTAGCATGTTTTGATGCTTTAAGAACCTCTTCTAAAAGAGATATTTATTTTTCTCCTTCATTCTTGTATCTAATTTTCCTTTTTGGGTCTTTGGTCAGTTTAAATCTCAAAAAAAAAAAAAAAAATCTACCTCACTTAAATCCTTTTAATAAAAAAACAATCAAACTTTTTATTAAAAAGGAATAAGAGAGTTTTTATTCTTTAAAATATATAGTCATTGGTTTTTTGAAGATTTTTTTTAAACATTAAAAAAAATTAATTCTATTTTTGGAAAGGAATTTTTTTTTGGGTTTCATTATCATTTATAAATAATCTTGTGGCATGATAGGAATACATTGGTGTTTAGGCTTTAAGTCTTTAAAAATTCTTTCCTTTTACTAAATAACACTTATATAATTTAAGACATTAATTTAATTTAATTTTTTTTTCCATAGTGCTAAATTAGCACTTGCATAATTGTAATTAATTTTATCTCTTTTGGAAATTAAATTATTAATATTTATTGAGATATATCAGTGTCTTTTTATGAACCATGAAATTTAAAATTACTTTGTTAAATAACACTTAAATTTGTCTAATTTATCTAGCTTTTCCACTTCAAAACTATTTCCTACAATGATGTGGCTCCATAATAAAAATGTCTTTAATTTAGCATCTCAAACAAAAAATCATTGAAAATAACCCCAACTAGCTTGATAATAACCCCTTTATTAGTGCTTTCTTATCTGTTGGTTATTCCTTCTATGCTAAAGAGGAGTTCACTATCTTCATTTGGATTATGTGCACATCACCAACTAGGATTTCTACCACACCCTTATCACAATTTTATTATCTTCTTCTAAAATTAAGAAATGAGTAGAATTTAAGAGAAACATTTTGTCACACTTGGTGGGACCCTAACATCATCTAGGTTCCCCTTTATTTCTTTATTCTTTTCTCATCCAATGAAATCTAAAATTTCTTTTGGGGTTAAAAAAATACATTGTTGAAAGGGGATATTATAGAATAGGGGGCGCGATGGAGGGAGCGCTGCGTGGACATGGTGGAGAGGGGAGCAGTCCATTGACTGGCCCCAGGCAAAACAACTCTTTACCTGGGGCGCAAGCTGGAAATCAAGAAGCAAGTTTTTTAAGTGAGCGCTCTAAGCTCAGCAAAGTGAATGGATGCCTGTTGAGAAGGCAGGACAGACCGGTGGTGGTGATTTCCCCTGATGCTGTGCAAGAAGATGTTGGGTATCTCTCTGCTCACACACTTATCTGCAAATTTCTGGGTATAAGAATCTCCTTGACTGTGCTAGATGCCTAGATTCGCAGGACTTGGCACATTGATGGAGACTTTGACATCATGTTGGCTGGTAACAGCTATTTTTTGGTCAATTTTTCCTCTGTCTCAGACCGTAATCATGTTTTTGAGGGAGGTCCATATTTTTACGACCGTGTGGGGCTTTTTCTTAAACCCTGGCATGCGGGGTTCAACTCAGCTGATGAACTTCCGGCCTATGTTCCGGTTTGGGTCCGTTTTCCATGACTTTCGTTGGAATATTGGAGAGAGGATATTCTCAAGCAGATTGCTGCCATGCTGGGAACGCCCACAGCCATTGCTCATCAATCGCTGGAAAGAAAGGTAATTTCCTATGCCCGTGTATGTGTGGACATTGATTTAAATTATCCATTGCCAGATTCCTTGGAAATCTGTTTGGGATCCTCATCCTGGATTCAATAGATAGATTATGAATCTATCCCCTTCAGATGCCGTATTTGTCATGTCTATGGCCACCTGCATAGACAATGTCCACAGGCTGTCAAAGACAGAGAGATTTTTCACGCACCTGCTGCTCCTCATTCTACAGGGTCCGACAAGGGAACAAATAAACAGGGTAATTCTGCTCTGGCTAAAACCCAATCTGATAGAGTAGTTAAAGGGAAGAACCCAGTTGTTTTTGATAGCGTGGCGCAAGGGTCAGTGGATCATGCTAATATGGATACGGAAGGTTTCACTACTGTTAGGCGTCACTCAAGAGGAGGAGGACACAAGCGCAAAAATGTTGACAGGCAATTGGACATGGGTTTTAACAGGTTTGAAGCTCTTGACAACATGGCCATTGAGGATGGCATTCCAGATGAGGATATAGAGGATGCTCTTGAGACAGACCAGCAAGGCTTAGGGCCAATTCTGGATCAGGTAATGGTTTCTTTGCCGGCCCCTGACAACTCTATGGGACCGACTGCAGGCATAGATGAATCTGAAAATGAAAATCTAGTTAAGGAAGTGAAATGGGCTGATTTAGTTAAGGAGGTGGATGCTGGTAGGAAAGATAAGAGCACTTCTTCTTCGCTTGGCCTGGCGCAAAGGCCTTTCAAGAAAGCTAATTCCTCCTTTCCCTCTAAGGCAGGGCGTAGAAAGGACTTGGAGAAAATTAAAATTACAGGTGATTTACTTGTGGAATCATGGGTGGTTAAAACCTTAGATGAACACTTCCCCCTTGTCCCTCAATGATTGTCTTATCTTGGAATGTGAGGGGTTTGAACAGCCGCCCCAGACAATTGGCTGTTCGAAGGCTTGTGCTAGATCACTCTCCGGATATCCTTTGTATCCAGGAAATGAAATTGTCAATAGATTTACTGTTTGCTTGTATGCCAAAAATCTGGTTTTTGGGCCATTTTCAAGGTGTGGGAGCGATGAGAAGCTCTGGGGGTTTAGCAATGTGTTGGGATCCACGTAAGATCATGCCTCTTCATTGGTTCGCTTGCATCTCCGCCCTTTCCATGGTTGCCTCTTCCCTTGAAACAGGGGAATTGATTCTCGTTACTAATGTTTATGCGCCTGTCGACTTGGACGGGCAATTCCAGCTTTGGGAGCATATACGGTATGTTCGTAGCTGCCATCCATTCCTTCCGTGGATTGTTACGGGGGACTTTAACGCTGTTATGAATTTGGAGGAGAAAAAAGGTGGACTGCCTCGCCTTGGCCCCTCTTCTGGATGCCTCCGCAACAATGTTGAGCTCCTACATCTTTCTGATGTTAGACCCTCCAATGGGATGTTTACCTGGAGTAACAGAAGAATGGGCAATGCTGCTATAGCGGAGCGGTTGGACAGATTTTTGGTCTCCTGCTTCTGGAGGTCTAGCGCCTTCTCTCTTAGCTCGGATATCCTGGATTGGAATGGGTCAGACCATTGGCCCATCATGTTGTCCATTAATCTTATTGAGGGACCTAAGAAACCCCCCTTTAAGTTTCAACAGATGTGGCTACGTGATTCTTCCCTCCAGGACTATATTGGTCAGTGGTGGCGACAGGGGGGACCGAATCATGGTACTGCCATGTATTCATTCCTCAAAAAACTCTAGTATGTCAAGAGAAAACTGCAGATTTAGAATAGAACTTGTTTTGGCAATTTACATGGCATGAGGAAGAGGGTGCAGGATGAGCTTGTTGTTGTTACTAGACAAATTAGAGACTTTGGCCTCTCGGAAGAGTTGAGGCAGGAGGAGGCAAGAGCTGCCAGCTCTCTTGCGGAGTGGGAGTTAAGGGAAGAAATTTATTGGAAACAAAAGGCTCGGAATGACTGGCTTCAGGAGGGAGATAAAAATACAGCCTTTTTCCATAAGTCGGTTCAAACCTAGAGAAATAGAAATGTCATCTCTTCTCTTGTTTCTTAGCATGGAAATCGTTTGGCCTCTTCACAATCTATCAGTGAGGAAGTTGTTCGGTTTTTTTCGGCTCTCCTTTCTAGAGACCCTGTGACTGACGAAGGAGCTGAAACAGCTATTCTTTCTTGCATTCCCCAGCTGGTTATTGCGGATATGAATGAGTTTCTTATGCGTCCTATTGGGATGGCCGAGGTTGAGGAGGTGGTTTTTAGCATGAAGAGAGGTAAGGCTCCCGGCTCGGATGGCTTTCCGGTTGAATTCTTTCAAGAATTTTGGAGCATCATCAAGCAGGACCTATTGGATGTCATTCTGGAATCGTATACCAACAAGGAAATGCTTAAGGCTCTTAATGCTACTTTTCTTATTCTGATTCCGAAGAAGGAGCAGCCCCTTCTTTTGGATGAGTTTAGACCCATTGCACTTTGCAATGTTGTGTATAAATTCATTACAAAGCTCATAGCGCTGAGACTCAAAGTTTTTCTCCCCGGGCTCATTTCGGAGGAAAAAGGAGGTTTTGTGGCCGGTAAGCAGATTCTGGACGGAGTTGTTATAGCTTCCGAAGCCATCCATTCTATGAGTACGTCCCAGGAGCGTGCAATGTTTATCAAGCTAGATCTCGCCAAAGCTTATGACAGAGTTAGCTGGAGTTTTTTGCAAAAAGTTCTTAAGGTGCTTGGTTTTAACCAAGAATGGATCCGATGGGTGATGAGCTGTATCACAACGCCCTCATTTTTGGCCCTCATCAATGGGACTCCTAAGCTTTTTGGGGCCTCCAGAGGGCTCCGTCAGGGGGATCCTTTGTCCCCATACTTGTTTATCTTGCTAGCTGAGGGGCTTGGTAGGCTCATCAAACACCGCGCCTCTTCGAATGCCTTACAGGGATGGAGCTGGGGTGAGGGGCTTACTGCTCTAACTCATTTACAGTTTGTTGACGACACCATTTTGACTGGGAGAGCTCGTATAAGAGAAGCGTTGGCTTTCCGTCACACTCTGGACATTTATCTGGCTGCCTCTGGGCAGAAAATTAATGAGCTAAAGTCTTCTATCTTCTTTTTTAATACCCTGGAGCTTATTCAGAGAAGGATTGCTGCAATACTGCGGTTCCAGATTCAGAGCCTCCCTGTTACTTACCTCGGCATCCCCATTGTTGTGTGAAGGCAGCCTAGACTGTTTTGGCAGAATGTTCTGGATAAGTTGAGGCTTAAGGTGAGTCATTGGACTCATAGATGGCTGTCCACTACGGGGCGTGTGACGCTTCTCCAATCGGTTATTCAGGCACTCCCGATATACCGTAGTATGGTGCAGGCTGCCCCGGTTTACTTCCTGAAGGAATTTGATTCCCTTTCTCAGCAATTTCTCTGGAGCGGTAATTTACAGAGCAGTAAGTGGAGCCTCATTAATTGGGACAGAGTCTGAAGGCTGAAGATGGAGGGGGGCCTTGGCTTACGCTCTGCTATTCTGGCTAGTCAAGCTCTGGCTGCCAAGCTTTACTGGAGATGGTGCTCTTGTTTTTCGTCTCTTTGGGCTCGGGTTCTGTCGCACAAGTACTTCTCGGGTGTGGATACCCATGATATTTCCAGGCTCCCCCTGGAGGGCAGAGGGTCCATGGTGTGGAATACGTTTAAGCGGGGGGCTCAGTTGGTGAAACACAGTTTGTTTTGGGTCTATGGTAATGGGCAGGATGCTTTCTTTTGGACGGACTCTTGGGTTGGCGAACCTCTGCTAGTTTCATCGCACCCGCATTTATAGGTTTTAGGAGCTTCTTTCCAGTCGGCAGGGTGGCATAAGGTGGAGCATTTTAAAGAGGTTTTTAATTTGGGAACTACTGTTGGCTACAGATGGAAGGATTCTACTGATTGGCCGCCTGGGGGCTCTGAGGAAGATAGGAGGGAGTTAGCTTTCATCCTGGCTTCTAGACGCTGTAGTTCCCTCCAAGGGAGAGATGTTCTTGCGTGGGGAGGTGATGACTCTGGTTATTACTTTGTGTCGGCTGGGTACCGTGCTCTGACTGGTCAATTCCTGATTAGAGATCAGTTTGCCTGGGGGAAAAAAATATGGAATCAGGTTTCTTGGCCAAAGTGTAATTTCTTCCTCTGGCTGCTCACCCACAACAGGTGTCTCACCTAGGATAACCTCTGTAAGAGAGGTTTTCAAGGACCGTTCAGGTGCGTGTTGTGCCTCAGTAATGAGGAAACTGCTGCTCATATTTTCTTCCAGTGTAACTATGCTAAGCAGCTATGGCATTGGTGGTGGAATGCGTGGAGGCTGCCCTGTTGGCATGCCCATTCTCTTGCTGATTTCTGGGGACGCCTTGGTCAGAGTCCTACTAAGAATTTGTTTCTCCAAAGTGCCTGGTCTGTGGGTCCCTCCTTTATTCTATGGAATCTGTGGATTGAAAGGAACCGAAGACTCTTCAGAGGCGTCCAACTAGATTTGTTGATTCTGAAGGAGCAAGTCCTCAGGTCGATTCAAGAAACTATGGCTATTAAATGTGTTTGGGTGCAGGGGACGGACCCTAAAGATGCGTCCATTTGTGAGCGACTGGGGCTGACGCCAAACTTGAGGCGCAATACTGATCATGGCTGTATGATGGGACGTGGTAGGAGCTGCCTTGTGCGTCCTGTTTGTAGAGAGGGCCGATGGAATCCTCCTAAGGATGGTGTCATCAAAATTAATGTTGATGGCTCCTCTCGGGGCAATCCTGGGGATGCTGGCATTGGCGGAGTGGGACAGAATAGTGCTGGAGGTATCCTCTTCCTCTTCTCGGTCTATAAAGGTAAGCATTCCAACAATGTCATGGAAGCCTCGACAATTCTGGAGGCGGTGAAAGTTTGCTGTTGTAATGGCTGGAGCAATATTGTCTGTGAATCGGATTCTCAAATTGTTATCAACTTGTTGAATAGAGGTAAGCCTGGTATTGTTGATTGGCATCTTAATGTGATTATTCAGGAGATTTACCAAGTTAGTTCTTCCCCGCATTCGATTTCTTTTAATTACATTCCCCGCGAGTGGAATTCTGTTGCGGATTGTCTTGCTAAATGGGCTTCGGAAAAGGGCCCCTCTTGGAACATTTCGGATATTAATATGCTCCCCAGAAGCCTATATCTGCAACTGGTTCAACTGATGGACCAGGATATTTGTATGTAACTGTTGTCTTCCACGTTTTTAATAAATTTTTACCCCTCTTTTAGTAAAAAAAAAAAAATACATTGTTTACTTGTTTGCTTTTATTTCATCTAGTTAACTTAAAGGAAAAAATAATAAATCATAGTTTTCACTCTTGTTATCACACACTTCACCAAACCACATAATAAATCAACACATCAAACAAACTTGAGACAAGGCCCAACTAGGATTTTATCACCTAGAGGTAAATCTTACCCTTTCTTGGTTATTCTACTTGGATATAATTACCAAGGGGAGAACTAACTCAACTCTCTAGTTGAGTATAAACTCTAAAATTTAGTATATCTTGGCTAAGCACTTGATTCCCTTTTCACTACAGTTTGTGAAGTGAGGGGGTAGTCCACAATATCAAACCAATGTTTAATATATATTTATTTCTTTTGAGCACCTAAAAACAACTTGAAACTAACCTTAGATTTCCTCTTTAGTACCTGGTCTACAATCCAAATTTCATCTTCATACTTTTTAAGGCATAAGCCAAAAGCAATCTAAAAATAATCCTAAGTTTTAAATGAACTTCTAGTGTATGTTTATATTGTCTTGAGATTCTTTTACTTTTGTTTGAGGTGTGAGTTTTCATCAATTTTTTTCTATTCCTCTCATGGTATTTACTAGATAGCAATTGAGGAATCAAACCAACCAAAACCACCATATTCCTCTTCCTCTTATTTTATGGAGTATATTTTAGATGTTAAGAGTTATCCTCATCATTCTCTCCCTCCTACCATGCCTCAGATAGTGTTTGAGGGTGATGCATATTTTTATACCTTCCTTGATAACAACCCCATGGCCCTTCAACATTACCTTAGCACCTTAGCTCACTGCACCCTTATTTCCTTGGTCCTCCCATGGATCCACCTTATGGTATGCCTCCCCATATTATGGTTGAAATTACCTCTACCCAAAATTTTATCACCTAAGTATCTTCTTCTAGCAATATCCCATCAACTACCACCATTAAAATCCAATCCAACATTCCAACTAATAATTAAACACCCCCTACACCAACCAACACCTCCAATGTAGGGGAAACCTTACCTCTTGTTACCTATACCCCATCCACCATGGTTTTATCTTATACCCCTATTTCCACCATTCCTCTTATCACCACCAACCAACCAATTTATAACCCTCTTAAATTTGATACTTTCCATACCCCCTACCCTTCCACCGATTAACATAAGAGTTACCACTCAACCCCAACAATCTACCAACCCACCCATAACTATAATTCAACCCATATCAATCCCATAACAAATACCCATGACATATTACCAATATTTTACTAATCCATAAGGATACATAGCACATTCTACCTAACCTTTTCTACCCATCAACCCTTATATGGCACCATCCCAAACTTTAATAACCACATACTAATATTTGATATCTTTTCAACCCTCTACCTCTTATTAATAAATTTTTGGCACCCAAACTCAACCAAAATTTACCATCCAATTATGGATCTTCCCAACCTTAAACAAATTTCATTAAGATGTTGATGGATAAAATTTCCAATCTTGAATCATCTATTATTGGGGCTAATAACTTTTATCTTACGATAAAATCTAAAATAAACCTATCCATCCATCCATTCCTATCTGATCTTATCCTCCTCAGTGGCAACTACCCAACTTTTCCAAGTTCTAAATCAAGGATGACCCCCAGCAACACTTAAGAACATTTCTCCATTATTACTATTTGATTGCATATTAAGATGTTTTTCTTCTTTGTACCTTCCCCATGTTTTTATCTAGACCAACCTTGGATTGGTATAGTGATCTCAGAAATAACTCCATATTTTATTTTTCTCAACTTCCCAAAGTATTTTTAGATCACTTTTCAGTTAATATATCTAAAAAGGTCTCTATTACTGACCTCTACTCCATTAGGCAATTTGATGATGAATCAATTGCTAATTTTGTAGATAGATGGAGAGGTTTCATCAACCAAATTTATTTCTCCTTACCCCAACCTAAATTTATTGATATTTCATGTTATGGTTTTGCCAAACATATTTCAAACACTCTTTAAGCTTAAACTTTTAGGACTTTTGATGAGGCTTTCACCATGACACAAAAATTGTAAATTCATGCCATTGATGAGGGAAAATTGAAACTACAAAACAAAAAATCTACCTTTAAATCTAATAACCCTTCCTCCATAAAAACCACAAATCAACATAACCATCTCAATACCAAATCAAAGGCATCCACCAACTCAATTTTACTTAAGACCATTCCACCACCAAATGTCAACCAACCTAACCTAACCAATTCTTCCAACTCTTCCAACCAACCAAATCAAAACCAAAACTAAGTTATGCCAAAAAAATATAATCCATTAGGGGATTTTTATTCTTAAATTTTGGATAAATTACTCAATTAAAACTCTATACAACTTTCTCCAATAAAACTTCCCCAACAATTTCATTCCTCTCACCCTACACTTGGTTAGTACAATGAGAATGATCTTTTTGCTTTCTACCACATCATTAGACATGATGTTAGTAGTTGTAATACATTTAATACTATTTTACAAAACATGATTGATAAGGGATAACATTTATTTGATAATCCTAATGCACCTCAAAATCAGTCCCTTGACATCTTTCATAAACCTTTTCCAAACCATGCCCCTACCACCAACTATGATGATAATAAACTAAAATCATCTCACACTTGTGAGGTCCATATTATTAATGTCATTATTAATGAACCTATAATTGAGGAGACCACATAATCTACCCCTTCCTCCATTCCACTCTTTTAAGTGGTGGAATCACCCTCTATTCCGTTGGATACCCAAACAAAGGAAGTAACCACCCCTCTTTCTTTACTTGTTTAGACTATAAACCTATCCACATCTCTTTTGATAGAAATACCAAAGGAGACAACCATTGTTTCAACCAAATATTCACCCAATCCACCAATTTAAGTGGTTAAAATACCTACATTTCCTTTGGACATCCACAAAAATGAAGCAACCATCTCCATTCCTTCACTCGAGGCTATCACACCTTCCTCACCTATATTAGAACCACACATTCTCTCTTTAGGAACCATCTTGAAAGAAAAGATCACCTTACCTATAAATTATATGGAGGAAGAATTCTCCCAAATATTGGCACCATCCTTAAATAACATAAATGAATAAACTATCCACTCACCTATGCCTATGACTTAAATTTTGAAACCAATGACCAAGGAATCAAACCTATTTACAAACCTTTATTTAGATTATTCTAAAGTCTAGAGTTTACTTCTCAACCCAAACTAGATAGAGCCACCTTTTGGCATTATCTTGGGATCCCTTACCAAAATAAACCTGAACCTTCAAATTTACATGCATCCACAATCAAACCTATCATTACCTCAACAAACCCTTCTCCCTCCAAAACCATAAAAGAAACATCCAACCCATCTCTACCTAAATTTTCCAAATCACCTTATGCCTCTCTAATCAAACCCATAAAGAATTTAGGAATACTTCCTACACATATCCTTGCTCACCCATCTTTGAAGTTGGACTTAACCCTTTCTAGTCCACTAAAGAAAACCCCAACCAAACTAACTAGGAAGGTGGAACCACCTAAAATCCCATCTCAAACTAGACCTATACCACCTCCTTCAAACTTACCTTATATCTTAATACCCCATACCTCTACCATCCCTATTATCTATTCCTCATCTAGTAAGCCTTCTCCTTCTACTCTCACCACGCCTACTATTAAATCATCAAAATTTCCTTCATTCTTAGGTAGCCTATATACCTATACCTTCTCACCTATCACCAAACCTTCACCCTCTACCTCTAAATATGAAACCTCTAAACCAACCATGACTAAAAAAATCCTAGATAAAACCACCTACCAAAACCCTTCCACCACCTAAAACATATGTGGTTAAGCCTACTCTTAAGAAGGCTCAAACTCCTAAAACCAAAAATCCAACACCCTCAACACCTTTGATTGAATATTATTCAACCATTATATAAAGGTTGTTTCAAACCTCCTCCTTAACCTTACCACCCATCAAACCTTTTGACCCTTCATATTTTAAACCATCATGGTTCAATGACAGTTTTATTTGATCATACCATAGGACTCTTGGACATGATATAAATAATTACAAAGATTTCTAAACACTTATCCATAGCTTATGGGATAAGGATGATCTATTATTAGATGAACCTCCCTGATCTCATTACTAACTCAACCAATCCAACATTTACCTACTCCAATAATCTCATTTGAAAGTGAGGAGGAACTGAATCAACCATCTAGACCAACACCTCCCTTAATCCACACTATCCATATGGTTATTAGATCTAGGGCCCAACAAAAGGATAAGGGAAAAGAAAAAGTGTCCATACCATAGGCCTACCCTTATAGACCTCAACCTTCCAACCAAAACCAAGCACCCTCACCTTTACCTTCACCTTCTCCAAAATCCAAAATCTCCATTTTGGGTGCCTCTCCTTCTAACCCTTCCAAATCCATTTAATAAGTGGTTCTAAAGGGTGATGATTGATGGAGGAGATAGTATCAACATTATCTCATCTCATGCATATGACCAGCTTTAGCTACCTAATAATATCATGTTAGAAACTGCAATGATCCTTCTCTCATTTAATCACACTATGGCTACTACCTTGGGGACAATCATCCTCCACATCTGCTTAAGACCTTACATCATTCTATAACTATTCTACATTGTAGCGGGTGAGTTATAATACAATGTTTTACTTGTATTCCCTTGGATACATGCCATGAGTTATGTCCCTTATACCCTACATTTATGTGTCAAATTTGAGCATGAAGGTCAAGTTGTTACCATAAGCACTGACCCTAGTCATTTTGCCTCATATAACATGACATATCAACCCAATAATTTTCTTCTTCCTCCTTCATCCACCTCACCACCAACCAACAAAAATGACACCTCATCAACCAAACTAAAAAACACCTCCACCCATATGATCAATGAATCTTTAATTACATCATATATCCATTCTTCCTATATCTCCATAGAGGACCCCTTAGAACCCATGATCCAATATATCTCACTTGGGGATTATCATCTTCTATCTTTGGATGCTTTCCCTACTCCTAAAGAGTATGGGAACCTCACCCATGATCTTAGTTATGACCCCAACATCAGAAAAAGCATCCCTTTTGGGCCTCTAAATCATAAAACCAAATTATTCTATAGGGGACTTGATCATCCACTTCTTGCTTCCATCGATACCTCTACCATCCAACCATTTACCTCTAACTTCTCCTATATTGAAAAACTAACATTTACCAAGCTATGCCTCCATAGGTATGCTTAGAATGGATTTTTCATAGGCCATTATGAGCATGGAACTGAGTTACCTACCATTAAAACCCAAAAACCTCATGAGTTATTTGGCCTTGGGTTCATACCACTAGAAGAACCAACCACCTTACCTAAACCCATCACCACCATCATTGAGGATATCCCATTCTTACCAACCCCATCTCCTTAAAATATAAGGATTTAAATATCATTCCATCTAATGGTTTTTTATCAATACCATTATTTTGGGTCCCTTGACTTATCAAAAGGAAGGCCAAATTAAAACCCTTCCTCTCATCCATCCTGAAATGGTAGAAAACTATTATCATTCCATCCACACCATCTAACATCAAGATAATGATTCAATTCTCACCTAATTTGGTGTAAGGGATTATTATATACACAAATCCATTCATCTTGAGAACCAAACCATGTTGAATTAATCAACCATCGATGTCAACTTGAGTACTCAAGATAACCCTCACATTGTTAAGATTAGATAATCTTTAGATTTTATAGAGCAACAAGATTACCCTTCTTCCCTTCATGACCATAGCATAAAATTTATGTAGTCTTATAAATATATTCCAATAATAAACCTTTTTATATCGCTCCATAATATTTTCACCCATCCTAATGCTAAACCTATTATACAAAAGCTTTGTAGGATGCACCCTTCCATCACCTATCTAGTCAAAGAGGAACTTCAACATCTCTTGTCTATCAACATTGTTTAACCCATTTATTATCTTTAATGGATTTATAACATCATTCCCATTACCAAACCCATAGGGGGTCTTAGCCTTTGTATCAAATTTTGAGATATTAACCTTGCTTACCTAAAGGATGACTTTCCTTTGCCTAACATTGACCAACTTGTTGATCTTACAGATAGCCAAGAGATGTTATCACTCATGGATGGTTTCTTAGGATATAATTATATCTTGATTTCCCCCAAAGATCAAAATAAAACCTCTTTCATCTCCCATGGGTAACGTTTTTCTATAAGGTCATCCCATTTGGTCTGAAGAATGCTAGATCAACTTACCGATGTTCCATGACCTACATCTTCCATGATTTAATCCATAAAATCATAGAGGACTATGTAGATGATCTCCTTGGAAAATCTAAACATATAAAGGATTACCTAGCCATTATCACCATCATCTTTTAATTCTTAATCCATTTCCATGTTAGACTCAACCCCAAGAAATGTATTTTTGGGGCCCTTTTTGGAAAGCTTCTTGGCTTTATAATCTCTCTTCGAGGAATAAAATTAGACCCTACCAAAGTCAAAGTAATTTTAGATATGTCACCTCTAACCCACCTTAAGAAAATTTGTATCCTATAGGAGAAGCTTCAATCCATCCATCACTTCATCTCTCAATTACTGGAAATATTTCAACCTTTTCACCATATCCTTTATAAAGACACATCTTTTAAATAGGCCAAGGACTATCAGCAAGCCTTTGATTTACTCAAATAATACCTTCTTTCTCCACCAATTCATACCCCACCTTAATAGGATCAACCCTTTTACCTTACATCTCCACCACTAACCATTCTTTAGGGGCATGCTTGCTCACCATGATGAATAACATAAATAAAAAGTTGTCTACTACATAAGTGAAATGCTTATAGAGTATGAGACTTGGTACACCCATTCTAAAAAACTTTTCCCTACCTTAGTCTTCATGGCTTCCAAAATTCATCATTATCTTCTTAATCACAAAACTTACATCATCAGTAATGCTGACCTACTCAAGTACATGCAATCTAAACCATACCAAAACCAACATATGGCTAGATGGCTCATGATTTTAGCTAAATTTTATCTTGAGTTCCTTCAGTAGAAGTAAATTAAATGGCAAGTCATTACTGATCAATTGGCTAAAGCTCCTCTACAAAACAACTAACTGCTTCCTCTTGCATTTCTAAGTGAGTCCATCATAGCTCTTTCTTAGGATAACCCTACCTACCAAATGACCATGTTATTTAATGGCTCCATATACTAGCATGGTGGGGGTGAAAAATTTACTATCATTCCCCTTAATGGTGAACCTATTCCTCTTTCCTTTAAACTTGACTTTGAATGCACCAATAATTTGTCTAAGTATAAATCCCTCATCATAGGTCTCCAAACCACTCTAACCTTGAGAAATAAGACCATTAGTGTCTTTGGTAATTCCTATTTGGTGGTGAACTAGGTCAATGGATCCTATCAATGTAATAATTATGTCTTACAAAAGCATAAACAACTCATAAATATACTTTTAGCATCATTTGATCATTACCTTATCTAATCACTTCCTTGATCTAACAATAAGTTCATAGATAAAATAGATTCCCTTTATTCCCAAATCCCATCTCAGCCTATCATGTCTAAAATATTTTTTACCATCCATCATTTTATCACATCTTCTTATATCCATTCTAACTTTTCTACCATTTGTAGTGTAGAGCAATCTTCATCTGACATTTGGTATGAGTAAACCTTTAACTACCTTAGCATTATATTTGTTCCTCTTGATCTCTCTAGGAATTACTAATGAGCCTTTGTTCAAAGTACCTCTCATTATACCATACTAGGGGGAATCCATTACAAGCACATAATTTGATAGACTCCTTTTATCTATGTTATCTACATAGTCATGAAGCTTCCCATGATATCAAGGAAATGCATGTTGAAATCTATGTGGTATACTTTAGTGGTTTAGTTATAACTAAAAATATCCTTTACCTTGGCTAATAGTATCCCACCCTCAACTTGGACTATTATGATTATGTAAATAATTGTATTAAATGCCAACATCATGCCAATTTACATCATGCACCTTCCCATGACCTATAAGTATCCAAAGAATATTGGCCCTTCTCAAAATGAGTATTTTATCTCATTGGGGAAATCAAACCTCATTCTTCACAATGACATTAATCCATAATTACCACCAAGTATTTCACCAAGTAGGTGGAAGCCATTCCCCTCATCTCAACCAAAGATGACAAGATAGTCAACTTCATCACCCACTATATTATCTGTTTTTTTGGTGTTCCCTCTAATATCATCATTGATAATGGTAAATATTTAAAAAACAAGCATGTATAAGGTCTTTGTGATGTATTTGGCATTAATTTAATCTTTTCCTCACCTCACTATCCATAAGCAAATGGATAGGTAGAAGCCTCTAACAAAATCCTTAACAAAATGTTGACCAAAGTAGTTAGTGCTTCAGGTCAATATTGGCACTTACACATCCCCTTAACTTTATGGGTATATCACACTAGCATTCTAACCTATACGAGTGATACCCCTTTCTCTCTAGTCTTTAAAATAGAGTCAGTCTTACCTCTCAAAGTCCATATTCCCTAGCTTCACATATCTTTGCATGAGATCATTTTTTGAGATCGATTATCATCAATAACATCTAGTATAACTTGAGCTACTTGATGAATATCACCTTGAAAAAGTTAACCATATTCATGTCTATCAATAGATAATTAATCATGCTTATAACAAACACATAAAAGAACAAGAATTTAATATCATAGACCTCATCCTAAAGGAAAACTAACATGTAACCAATATGGAGAAAAGTTTAAGAGGTAAGTTTTATTTCAATTAGATTGGACCCTACATCATAACCCATAATTATGGATTAGGAGCTTTTCATTTATCCTCTCTTGAAGGTAATCCAAAACTTGAGCATCTCAATGATTGTATTTATATCCTTTATTTTGTTAAAGAATGATCAAACTCACTTTGTGTCTACCTTAAGCTTATCCCTTGATTTGATATATTTTCACCCTCACACCTACCTGTCCCTCTCCCTTGAGGACAATTGATTACAACATGTAACCATGTGATTAACCATCATAGCCATATCTTAATCCTAAATATGGGTACCATGACCCTACCCATAGCATGATTTTCATGGATACTTTGTCTCTAACAAAGATAGAGTCCCATGGTAATTTGTCTCTCAAAACCACCCCTTTTATCTATCATTATCTTCTTGTGCTAAAAGTTTTTCCCTCATAAAGGTAAAACTCTAAGCCTAATTAGACTCATCCATATATAAAACCTTGTATTTAAACAATTTGGCATTCTAAAATACCACTTGGGTCAAATATATCTAGCATAACAGACTGCTCCCTTGAAGGAAAACTACCCATAACTAAAATTTCTTAAAAGATAAATTGTTCCCTTGAAGGACAGCTACCCAAAACTAAAATTTCTTAAAAGATAGACCACTTTATCTTTTAAGTTTAGACCACTCCCTTTAAGGATGTCTAAGTCAAATGGGTCAAAATCAATCATTTGAAGTTCCCACATTGATTAGCTTCACAAACCTATGAAAAACAAAAAGTAATAAACAAAATATGCTATATCAATAAACATAGAATTAGTAGATTTATTGCATTGATCAATCTACACCACGTATTATGATATAGACTTGTATAATTTGGTTCTTAGGTCACCTATAGAAGGGGAAAACTAACCCACATAAGGTTTCCTTACCTATCAACCCATTCACCCATCACTTGTCTCCCATTTATACCATCTATAAATCAAGGGATTATGAGCTTACTTGACACAATGTGATCAAGACACCTTTTTTTCAACCAAAGCATGCTAATACAAAGCATTCAAAAGTATTATGTTCCTTAAGCCAATATAACTTAATTTTTTTAGACCTTTACCAATGAAAAGGCATCATAATTTTTTCCTTACCCTCCTATCATTGGTTCATTTATACATATGTCTCATGATTCTCATTTATTTTTCATACATTTAGTTTTTTATTTTACTTACTTTATGTGTTTTCATTACATATTTAACTATAATTATAGTACACCTCCATGATCATGAATAAAAAACATCAAATCATGAACCATATCTATGAACCAAATAATATATCTATCTATGATAAAAACATCAAACATCATATAAACATTATATTAAAAACCACATCAATAACCATAATTAAACCATTCATCATCATATCCATAAACAATAAAAAACATCATCTATAATTCATTGCATGCCTAAAGATACTGAGTACACATCTCATAATCATAAAGCATCCAAACCTCAAAACATGTGAACCACAAACCATGAACATACATCATATATATCATGTTATCATAAACATCATCATATACATCATGTTATCAAATAAATAAAAAAATTAATAATGTATAAATATATCTCTCTCATGTATATCTCACATCATTGGCACATAGACTAGTATCAAAATCATATACATTTAAAACATAACATATCATATATCATGCCCCTATGGTACCACTACCATTGGCTCCTACTACTCATGCACTAGTATAACCATCTAGTGCAAGTCCTCCTAGGATACGTGTATATCCACTCACTATATAGGCCCATGACCATAGAGTCGCCATAACTAGTCCACCTCAAAATAACTTATAAGCTATCCCAAACCCAAAACCTCCTTAAAATTTCAATTTCACCTACTAATTTTCTTGAAACCTTAACCTAGGTCAAACATCCCAAAACCCTACCAAAATAATCATAAATTACCTAAATTTTAATTTTAATAACAACGAAATCAACTAACTAAATTTTTTAAAACATCACCTAACTCATTCCTCAATCACTATCAATGTTAGAGCTCACATCCTACTACTCAACCATATCCTTGTCCACCCTACATATCTAGTCCTAACTAATCTCTTTAAACACATACTCAAGAAATCCATACTAGACACCTCACCCAGATGCTCAGTTAACTGTCACAACTAAATTCCAAATAATAAATCACTAGAATGCATGAAATCATGGAGGTCAAAATGTCAAAAATGAAATTGAAATTTCATTTTCACTTTTTATATTTCATGCTTTTAGGGTTTCACCTTAAACATTGATGGTTAGGGTGACATTGATGGTTGACATTGAAAACCCTAACCATCGATGTTCAAGGTATCACTTTTACATTTTTTAAGAACCTATACCTAAGTGAATTTTTTTTGAGATAACTTAATATCCCCTATACCAAAACATAAAATTTTGGAGATTACCCTTCTTTGACCAACAATTAGACCATACCCACCTCAGTGATTGGTTATTTTTGAACCAAACAATTGTGCATTTCATGACAAACCTTGCATTGGTCTTTTTGACTACATCAACCACCCTTTTTATGTTAAATATTTGAATTTTCACCACCTAGTGCATGACCAAACCATTTGTGTTTTAAAAGGGAGCACTTCCTACCTTGGATACCTATAAAAACACTAACCTTGTCTAGTATATTTATAGAGTCACTCGATCAACTATGACCAATGATGTGGACTGGTTACCCTATCACTTATACTCTTAGAATTAACCTTATTTTTATAAATATTGGCAATCTTAGTCTTTGCATGATCTTGAATATTGCACTTAGTCACATTTTGTGTGCATGTTTACATCTCAAATTTCCAACCACCCCTTTTTATCACCAACCTCATGACTCACCATTTAACACTTATCAAACTTTGACTTGATTTTGGTTTCACCTCATCAACTCCTAGTTTGAGGGAGAAAACCTCTTCCCATACTTGGGGAAAACATACCTTCAACCAAGTAATCCATTTTTGTTTTTTTATCTTTTTAATTTAAAGATAAATAATAAAAAGGGTCAAAATGTAGACACTAAAAAATTGTACTAGTTGTCAAAATTGCTCAGGACTCTTTAGGGAATACCTAACCCTTATCGACCTATTGACCAACCCTTTGGACCCTAGTCTAGTTAGATACTTAGATAACTAAACTCACTAACTTACTAACCTAAACATTAACCCATATTTTTTAGCACACCTTGACCCCTTTTTTCTTTCAACACTCAACCATTGATGGTCAACTTAATCATCGATGGTTAGCCTAATTGTCAATGGTTAGGTCCTCACCTCTCTAACCCACACTATGTGTGAGATAACAATGCACAATTAAATATTTTTTCCTTATGTAGTGCTAACAAACTCCTAAGCATTGAAATCAACATCCTCACCCTCTAGGGAACCTTCTATCCTCCATCTCTTTTTTGTTATAAAAAGAGGGGAGTAAAAGTTGAGATCCATCATCACAAGCATTATTGAACATAGGTATTCAAGATTTCTTACATCCATTTTTCCATCAATAACTCAATAATAGTAAAAGAGACTTAAACCTCTACTAAATTTTCTTTTGAGGCCAAAGTACTATTATGCTAGCAAAATTGCTCCAGTTATTAGCCATCAATCAAGCTATACGTATATTGTACTTTTTATTTATTTCATTAGATTTATAACCCCCTTGACCTAGTCAAATGTGTCTTCACCTTATTTACCAACTTATAGATCCTTAATATAACTAAGATGCATACTATTTTTGGAGGTAAAACTTATAAAGACTATGTTTATTGAGTGTGAACCTAGAATAGGATTTGGTAGGGCTTTTATATAGGATAATCATAACTAAAAAGTAGATCAGTGCAATTTTGTACCTAGGGAGTGTCAATGTCTAACATGTAGCTTATGATCTGATGAAAAAGTCACTAGGTATCTTATTTTTCATTTGAAACCCTAGATTAATGACATATGAAGATAAATCAAATCACGTAGAAAAAATGGGTTGGTGGTTTAATTTGTCCTTGACCTCATTTCCCCCTATATTGAGTGCTACCTACATATCAATACTCTAAAGAGGGATCAAACTCCATGTATTTCTCTAATGCTACAGTGGTGCATGTGACATATTGGTCCAAAATGATATATGCTGGTGCAATCCTAGTGTGATTAGGTTATTAAACCATGAATTGTGACCTTTAAAGTGTATTCAAACTTTATCTCATGTCAACTAGGGTTGTATACAATCAAGATTGGAGAAATAAGGAATTTTATCTCAACATGTAATTAGAATGTTGTGATTTTTAGTATGGAATGCTATTATATACAACATGGTTTGAAATTTGATTTATAGTGGTATTTTAGGAATTTATTGAGATGGGTCTTGCCAAAATTGTAGACCATTCCTTTCATTAATTTTAATTTTATAAATTAGTTATTATTTGGTAAGAGGACAAGAGTGATGGATCTAGATAGAATCAATGTGTTGTCTAATTAGGGTGTTGTTATTTGAGGAACATAAATAACTAATTTAGGTACTAGTAATAGTATGTGAGTGAGCCCAAACTATATTTTATGAGGAATAAGGACATTATGGGTCATTGGTTTTCTTATAATAATGGGTCATTCACACATAAAATGAAGGAAAGTGGTAAAAAAGCCTTAAAATAAGTCATGAGCTAAGTGTGTAAAAAGGGTGGTCACAAGTGCACTATTTTATCTTATATATTAATTTGTGTGTCTATAATAGGCACCTACTTGACCATTTCTAGTAGTATCTATCCTTATAAGATAATACCATGGGAAACACAATGACATTGTCCACTATTGTAGCACTGTCACCCATGCTTAAATGGTAACATTTTAAATTTTAAATAGTCTATTTTTTCTTCCCACACTTTTATCAAGGTTAGTTAGTGTAAATATTCAATTTTTTAACCTATATAAGCACATCAAGGATTATCCAAATACAATCTAATAATCACTTGGAAATCTTATTGCATATTGAACAAAATAACACTAATTCTTCCAATTTTAATTTTTTTGCATCATAATAGTCATAGACCAAGTCTGAATATACTTTATTGTAATACATGGGGGATCTCTTATCAAGAATTTCAAATTAATTTACTAGTTACATCCATATAGTTAAAATACCAAGATTCACATACTCACTATATGACATGAGGTCCTTTTGGGATATGTAGGTAGAACTTATATTACATAGGATTATTTTAGGGTAGCTCAGCTATTCCCCATGCCTTAATCCATAGTTTTGGATTTTTTTCTATATTTCATTTGTATATAGGATTTAGGGTTTATGTTTTTTAGGTCTTATATGTGTCAAATCAAGACACATGATTAATTAGTGAACCCTTGTAAACATAATTATAGAACCATGTCAAAAAATAAGGCACATTACCAACTAGAACACAATCATATTTAATAAATAAGGCTACAATGTGGCCTTGTCCTTGTTCTATGTAATTTTCTTAGTGTAATTTACATCAATATTTTTATGTATATCACAAATTTTATGTCTTTTCATCAATTTTCTAGTCACAGTCATCTTACATAGTCACCATAAGATCTATTTATGGAGGTTTGAATATCAATAAGCATATTTACTATTTTAGCTAATCTTCAATTCTATATATTTTGTATTTTACTTCCAGATCTGTATATTTCATTTATACCAATTTAATAGTTTATATCTATTATTTTGATTCATTCAATTTAAGATAGATTTAAACACCATTGCCCATATTTATCCAATCATTTCTTTCAATATTTATTCAGTATCACGTTCTTCTCTATTTTTTTACCTTAGAGCTTCCTCCCTATATTTCTCTAATCCAGTGTTTGTTTTTATGATCCTCTTCCTCCTTTCTTTTCCTCTTTCTTATCGTTATCCTCTTTTATGTTTAGTTTTGCTTCTTATTTATATAGTTCTTTCTTTTCATTTTATTTTTTATTTCTTTTTGTTCCTTACCTTCCTCTATTCTTATACCTTTGCTTCTTTTTCCATGTTTTATTTTTCAAGGATATTTTGGGCTAGTCTAGTTGCCAATGTAGTGTTATTATGTATATTTTCCATTATATCATCTTATTCCTTATATTATAGCCATTTTTTAGCTTATAATTACTAATTTTAATTCAATACATGGAACTATATTTTATTTTACCAATTTTATGTTAATAATTTAGTCAATTTTAAGGTTAAAGCTTGATTGATTGGAATTTATTTGTCCTTTATTTATAGAATAATTTGTTTTTCCCACTAATTTATTTAGTGAATCATGTGGTTATTGCTTGGATAATAACATTTCTTCCTTTTTTTATTTTATGTGGTGATGATAAATTCTTGAAGAGTGGGTTGTAACTCCTCTACTATGTCATCTAAATTCAAAAGACTAGTCTCTAAGTCTAATAGTGATTTCACAACACCAATTTCCTTATTTATTAGATCCATCATAAATTATTCATATTATATCTATTCCACCCTTATTACATAGTTATATTAGTAATGTTGTGTTATTAAGGAGTTGTTCTCCTCTATCTTCTTGCTTTTCCTCCATAATCCCATATTCACTATTTATGTCTCTTTATTTTATTTCATCTTAGTCTGCTAAATATATCTATGAGTAGGTTACCAATGTATCAATACCATTTCTCACATTCTTGTACTATCTTTCCTTGTCTCTTTTTATTTATTTCCCAATTTACTCCTTTTTGTGAGGGGATCCTTATTATTTTTATGTTTTTCATATACAATTAAATTTATCCTATCATTTTTTAGATGATGTTGCATATTCCTCAAGTCCTTATATGATAATATTTTTTTATATCCTTGAGGTGTTTGTCCATTATTTATTTCTCTTCCTTGCCCTCAAGGGTTATTTCAGAGTACCCTTTCCCTCAATATATTCTTGAACAAATACTCATCTTTTGGTGTTACACACACACACACACACATACATACATACATACATATGTGTGTGTGTGTGTGTGTGTGTGTGTGTGTGTGTGTGTGTGTGTGTGTGTGTGTGTGTGTGTGTGTGTGTGTGTGTGTGTGTGTGTGTGTGTGTGTGTGTGTGTGTGTGTGTGTGTGTGTGTGTGTGTGTGTGTGTGTGTGTGTGTGTGTGTGTGTGTGTGTGTATGTATGTGTGTGTGTGTGTGTGTCTATATATATATAGACACACACACACACACACACACACACACACACACACACACACACACACACACACACACACATATATATACATATACATATATATAAATATACATACACACACACACACACACACACACACATATATATATATATATATGCATACATATATATATATATATATATATATATGCATACACACACACACACACATATATATATATATATATGTATATGTATATGTGTGCGTGTGTATATATATATATATACACACACACACACACATATACATATACATATATATCTTTTTAAAGGTCAAATCATCTCAGTACAGTCATCTAATGTACTAATAAAATTGGGAAGAACATGGTAAGTAGATGACCACTTTTAAAATATACGTACATACATAAATGTATGTATATTTTAAAAGTAGTAATTTACTTACCATGGTCATCCCAATTTTATTAATACATTAATAAACTTTATTGAGATGATTTGACCTTTAAAAATTTGTTAGGGTATTTTATTTTTTCCTTCATTTAATCTACATGGGATTTAGTATCTATTTCTATGAGCTATAACAATTGAGGGAGTTATTGTGCTTGTGGTCTCTTTTATTCTTCCTCCAGTTATGGCTATACTTTGGTATCAATAAGAAGATTCATGGTAGAAATGATGATGCCTTATACATTCTCATATGATGTTTTGTAAGGTAGATGAGGGATGTAAGTTTATATATTCATAAAAGGATCAAGGTAGAGGCTATAAATTCCTACCATGAATTACATCTTAGTGTATTACTTGTTGACTATTTTTGTGGATACTCTTAACCTCCTTTATATAATATTTCTTATGTTCTTATCCCATGATATAATATATGTTATGTTATCACCCCTTTATTGTGTGTATCTAAGAATAATTTTATATATTTCCATATCAAATTGGTTTGTTCCCATTATACCATCTATTTAGGTATAGTATTTATAAAATACATGGATAAAACTATTATAAGAGAGACATAGAATAATTTAAGCTTACTCATTTTGGTATTATTTAGGCTCTCTAAGGATTTCACCAATATTGTGGTGCATAGGTTGTATTTCATTCCACTCATCACTATATCCCATGCTATATAAATGATTTTGGATGTTTAAGAGACCTCTATATTAGTGTAATAAAATTTACATGTGAATTCCTTCATTTCATAATGGGTTTTTAGTCAATTATTAATGCACAATATAGGATAACATGTAATAATCCTCTTTCTTTCAATCGCCAAAGATAAAAACAAGGTCATAAAATAGATCTTGAATATACTTTTAAGAGTGAGTAAGGACCTATAATAACATATACTTAGAAAATGGTAATTGAAAATAAAATTTCAAGAGGATAGGGTTAAAAAATCTCTTATTAAGTTATGGACTATGAATTTCACTAGGTGTAAAAATATGTAAATGGAAAAAATGGGTTGTATCAATGATATAATAAGGAAACCACATAAAATTAACTGACAAAAAAGCATAACATATATCAAATATAGATAAAAATACTAAATTGATAAGAAGGTAAGTATTTTAATGGTCATTAAAATGGGTGATCTATGCAACCTAAGGTGATATACAGAAACCCTAATAAACACTATAGACATAATAAATTCTTTGGTAAAATGAGGATCATAAGCAAGGATAAACTATATACATCTTATTGTTACTTTCACAACATGCACTAATTTCATCATGAAATCATGGAACCACTTTTTAATCTAGATTCTAGTCTTATAATTCAATCAATTTTATGCCTTATGACTATATCAATTGTTGGTACGATTCAAAATAGTATTTTGTGCATGTTACAATCATCTTGATTAAACTTTCTTTGATGTTCTTACCAAGTTTGGAACACATACTTTTATATTATGTACTTAGTCTAAAAATATTACATATAGGAATTCATTATTATAATTATATGTTTTTATTTAGTCTTGTAAGTCTTGGTATAACTTTCCTCATGTTTTTAACCACATTATAATTTCCATTTTATAAATATTTCACCTAAAATTTACGTAAATTATCTAACTATTGTATAGTTCCCATAACTATTCCTTAAGTTGTTCAGTCTAATATTTATTCCTTTTAAGCTAAGTGGACTAAGGGTTTTTATTCTTAAAATTATATTACTTTTTCATTTATTTTAAATGGACTAAATTAGATAAATTTTTATTAATGTGCATGTCTTTACTCATTTAATTTTACTACCTTTTACCCTTATTTTCTAGAGGTAGAATCATGGAGAGGGGGAGGGATGAATCAATGAGCCCAGATAATCCAAATGTAATTTCAAATATTTCAAAAATCCTAATAAATTACCATAATAATTTATGAAGTATACACATCATTCATAGAAATGAAAAAGAGAGACAATGCAAGATCAAGCACATAACACATGACATATGTAGGAAACCCTCTTGGGGGAGAAAATCCACTAGATCTTGTAGTTATACTATTATCCTATAATAACAAGAACCAATTTAGACCAGATACAATTGATCAAGGAACTACCATCCCTTATTTTAGTGAGACTCCAATCCCACAAGGAGCTACTACACCTATCAAGTTGAGCTATTATAATAACTAGACTTTTAACAAGTTTCACCTTGAAAGGAAGATGCAACCTTTATATGTTTAGCTGCCACAACAACACCTATGAACACAACATCTCTTGAACATTGATTTCCTACCAATATTATAAAAAAATAAATTATATCAAATCTCTTCAACTCTACACACACTCAAAGCATCCACAACATCCTTTTGGATCATCCTAAACCTCTTTAATCATCCAAAAAATTTAATAGCATTATTATGAAATTAAAAACATGACCTATAAGTCATACACATATTCCTTAATCTATTTTTATCATCAACTCATCTACTGGGCACTCTATCTCTCTTTTTATCCACAACTTTCATATACACATCTCTTACAAGTTTATCAACCATCATATTTGGTTTCAGTATTTATAGAGCATTCATGATCATCATCAACTTGGTTATCCAATAGGCATGCCTTAACCCTTAGATAATCTATCTCATTGAGACATAACTAAATACCATCCACATAGGTTGGCCTTATCACACAGGGGTCACCCATAATTAAAAACCCCTTTCAATTAGGCTAAACTAGGCCTTATACATCTCATGGAGACCTATTCACTCCATTAGCACCAAAAAAATCAAAATATAAACATAAGAAAACTTATAAATGTATATGTACACTCTACATTATACTCTTTTTTGCAAGCTCAATCAACTCAAACATTAGCCTTGTTCATAAAGACACCATGAACAAACACATAGTCAACTTATTGAACCTTGTTAATACTATATATGATTATTTAAACCTTGATAATGTACATAGATGGTCCTAATGGAGTCTAAAACATACTCCGATAGCTAGTTCACCTTTAAACATTAAGATACCAACAAGCACAACTCAAATACCCTTCTTAAGTTACTTGCAAAACAAACACAAACACAATAAAATTTGAACCTTGATATCTTTGACTATAAAAACATTCATATATTAGAATCTATATTTACATATTAACCTTGGAGTCTTCTACAAATTTAATTTTTACACCATGATCAAATTCTGCATAGATTAAAAGATATAACATAAAAATTAGACACTGGTCGTTCCTTTGTTAAATTCAAATATTTGAATTCAAACAATCAAAGTTAAACTTCAATCACTTAAAATGTATCTTGTGACCTAGAAGTTTATATTAATCACACACCATCAATATTATTCAAACTTTAATTCATAGTGCACCACTACCCAAACGTTAAACTTTGAACACTTGGCATCATCTTGCTTCTTCCTAACATCCTAGAATAAACACACTCAATTGATCTCCTATACATAGCTTGATATTTATCTATGTTTAAACATTGAAATATTTGAACTCATTTTTCTCAATATTCTCCATTGATCTTGATTAGTACAAATACCTACTTGTCGATAGATCTTAAAAGTGGCTTGGTCTTTACCTCTACCTATCATTAAGAAACTGTCACTTTAACCTCTTTAACTCTATATGCATCATTATATCAATATATATTATTGAATGTAAACCATTGGATCTTTATTTTGTCTTGATATTTATCTCTTTCAAAATTAAATAAGTATGGGAACTAATTCAATCTACTTGGAAGGCCAACTTTGGACCTTTATAACTTTTATTGTATTTACATGCATGATCTAAAATTTGGATCATATGATCTCCTCACATAGGAAAATACAACCATATATCAATTTTTTCCTATAATCCTCATGTATGTGAGATATAAAACCAATAATCTACTCACTCATATTTTTCTACCATAGAGCCAACTATGTCAATAACTATTTGGAAGGCCAACTTTACACATGTATATCTTTTTATGTGCTTCATGACATGACCTAAAATTTAATGCATATCAATTAAGGACAAAACTAAAAAAACCCATATGATAAAATCCTTATAACACCTTCACACATGTTAAATATAACACCATCAAAATTCCTACTAAGCTTTTCCTGACATATTGAAAATTTGGCTAAGTATGGGAAAACACTATAAAACTATCTAGGAGCTCAACTTTTCAATTTCATATCTTATGTTATGCTTCATTTCATGACCTTAAATTTAGTTCATAGAAATTAGGCAAAAATATGATCACAACCATATTACCAACTCCTCTTGGCTCATCCACATGTGGTAATGGTGATGTCAGCAAATTACCTACTAATATTTTATGCCACTAAACCCAAAATGTCTAGATCAAAATAATCGACAACTAGATGAATTCTAGTCATACACATAAACACTCAAAGCATATAATACCTCGTAAGTGACCTATTTAACATCCTTAAATCACCATACTCATCCTTAAACATATCTAACCATACCAAAAAGTGAATATCAACCAAACTTCCTTCAAGTATACTAAGACAAGTACATTTCACATTTTGTCATTGTCACTTAGACTATCAAGGCACTTCATCCACTCATTTGGAAACCTCCATGAAATAACCATGACATTATTGACAACTCTCCAATATTATTTTAGTCTCTTACATAGCCATTTTTAGATAAAATTCATATTAAATTTTTAACAGATATTATCCTTTTTATAAACTAATAATAAGTACTTCCACTCAAAGCACATATGAGTGAGGTGATGCCACTTATCACTCAATCAATTTCTTATGAGCTTTATGTAATTAGTCAATTTACAATTTTCAAGCAGAGACCTAAAGGATTGAGATGTTTCCACATGTTTCCATCATGTCACCCCACTTCTTTAGGTTATCTTGGATTTATTCCAAGCCTCTAAGCATATATATTGGTGAGATATTAATATGTGTCATGATCCAAGATCCTTACTTCATCATGGATTCTATATCTATAAGCTTAGGTCAAAGATCCTATGGGTACACAAGATCATTCCATATGGAATAGTACTAATGTAATGCAACTTTAGGATGGTTTTTACACTTATAATATATAGCTAATATTTTGAGTTCCTATGATTCTACCGTATGTAATGGTCATGTCTCCTCTACTACCCAAGAGTAATCCATATACTTATGAGCCCTCAATAGGGTTTTAAGTGAATGAAATTGTGACATTTTGGTGGATCTCATCTCACATTACTATATTAATAACTAGTTTGGTTAGATACCCTAATCAAGAACCAAATGAGCATGGAGATGATACATGGCATGGCCATGTGAATTATAAGAGAGGTTGGCATTCTATTCAGTAGTATATGTACTTAAATTTCACATCCATTTTGCCTTTCAAAATCATCAAACTTGAAAATTGAATTAGATTTATATAAGCTATTTAAATATTTGAGGGTCCCTTTTCAATATATATTTTGAAAATTTGTCTTGTTTCTACTTTGGTTTGATTTGAAATGATAAATTATTTGGGTGGTTTTATGATTTTAATTGGTCACTTTCTGAATAATGGGTCAATTTAATTTTTAGTTATATAAAATGGTTTTTCTATTCATAGACTTGTTCCCATTTTGTATTTATTTTAAAAAAATTCTTAGTCATTTATATTTTAAAATATTAAATTTAACAATTAATTCATTTTGTAGGCTAAACTATTTCAATCCCTTATAAGCTTCCAAGTAAGAGTACAATTGTTGCATGCTAATACCTTACTTCATAAGGCCCTTAAAACTTTTAAAAAAACTCTTCAAACTATCAAATAAATAGGATGTAGACATGTGTCAAGATATCATATCCCCACATCCTTAGGTCCTCTTAGATTTCATGCCTAGCCTTTAGAGCTCTAGATGAGCAAGATGTGGATGTGTTTCAACATCTAACATCCCTACTTCATTTAAGATTATATATCATTGAGACAATGATCCTAAATTCTTGGATAAGTGATATTTTTTCTCATCTATGGATTAGGAGTGCTCCATGCACATTTAATCCATGTCCAAACTCCTAGGTGAGTGAGTTGATGCCACATGGTGAGATATCATCTCACCAAAGAAAAGAAGAAAACAACATAATTGGATGATAATTAAGTAGTGGAAGAATGAGAAGTTACCATGTTATATAATTTTATAGATAGATGATAGGTTGGTATCATATTCAACATTATATTAGCCTAAATATGAGATCTATTTAGCTTATCAAAATTGTTAGACCTTAAAATAAGCTTGAATCCTTGAAATTTATTTAGTTTTTTTAGGGTTTCTTTTGTGTAATTTCCTTAGCAATTTTGTCCCATTTTATCCCTTACAAATTAATTTGATATACTATGTATATTACATCATCTTTCTAAACTAGAAATTTTATCTTTAATTAAACTAAATTATCTAAGATTTGATTAAGATAGGAATATTTTTCACTAAATCTATTCCTAACTAGTTCATTTGTATTTTGGTTTGGGTTAAAATGGCTAGAATTTTTACTATTTTAATTTTGGGCTTAGTTTATTTTTTATGTGTAATAGACTAGTGGGGCTTTGACTGAAAGGGGATTTTTTTTTGCTCTTGACTTATTCATTAATGTTTTAAAGTTTGAATTTTATTAGCTAACATTTTTATTTATAGGTACCTATGCCCTTAGATGAACAAGATGTGGCCACATGTTAGGATCTCACCACCTTATAAATCCCAGCCTATTTTGTTTTCATCTCAAGTATTCTATGCCCCAAGAAATTGATATGTGGCCATGGTTTTAGATCCAAATTCACCACTCAATGGGGTAGCATGTATCTCTTCAAGGTTTCAAATAGGCTCAATGTAAGATAGATCTTGATAAATGTCATGATATCATCTCACCAAGCTCATTCAAGGTGAGTGGTTTAGTTTGACCCCATTTTCATATAGGATATATAATATTCCACCACATTTCATGATATTATCAACAAGATTACATGTGGGCATCCTTTTCAACAAAGCATGAGCTTAAATTTGATGGTCATTTCACTCTTCAAAGACATTAATACTAGAATTATTTCATTGGAGCTTTGGATGAATGAAATGTTTCCACTTATCACAATTAAACTCCATCAAGACATTGGGGTAGTCTATACTCATCTGTCAAACTATAAATCCTCTAGGTAAATAATATGATGACACATGGAAAGATATTTTTCCCCATTGTTAATGGACAAAATTATCATGTCAATGAATCAGCCCTTTTCCCTATCATAAAGGTCCAAATGAAACCATACTAGTCTAATAGTATGAATATACTAGGTGATGAATGATCTTATAGATGTCTAAGGTTTTTTTTTTAAATATCATATGAAATAATAATTCAAATAATGAACAATACTCCATTATGATTCATAAATCCAATATCTCTTAAATCAAACAAAAATAATTAGATTATGAGTATATAGTCTAACATATATGAAAGATAATGTCTATAGGTGATATAACCTCTTAAATTAATGATCTCTAATCCTTTGTATTTCTATTTTATCAATATATTTATGATATTTTGATATCTATGATAGGCTTAGAATAAGTCCAAAGAAAATAAACTAAACATTCCAAAAGATATACAAAATAACTAGAAATGAAAACCAAACAATGAAATTGAAATGAATACTAGCATATTAACCTGATATCAAACTATAAATATAAGTAAAGGAATTATTCTAAATGAAAATAAAGTTATATATAACTAATATACAAACAAATAAACAAACAAATTACTTTGATTAAACTAAACTTATAAAATAAACTAAGTTACCTAAAGATTAATGTAAGAACTAATAGAACATAACGCTTAATATAAATTATAAATAATCTAATCAAGGTAAATAAATAAAATATTAATTAAATTATAACATTAATCCTAATAAAATATAATCAAATAAGAAATAATATTAACATAATTAAAAGAAATAAATAAAAGAAAACATAAACCTAAAGTGAAAACAAGGTAAATTTGAGAAAGAAAAAATTGAAAATAAAATGGAACAAGAAATTAACATATATACAAAGTGAAAAATCAAATTTAAAAATACTAATTAATTAAATCCAAGATAAAATATAATAAAAATGAATCTAAGACCAATGAAATAAAAAGAGAAATTGAAAATAAATAAGACAAATAAGAAATATACCATATTGTAAGTCTTAGAAAGAGGCATCTTAAAAGAAATATATTAAGATTTTATTGAGAAATAGATTTAAGTACAATAAATATTTTAAACGATAATTATTAAAATTTGAATAAATCAATAAAATGTTGCACATGGTGATGTATACATTATTATTTGGTTCAATTACTTCATATTTTACACATATGAATGCATATCTTCAATCATCATAATACAATAGATTTAATATAATTTAGATATCTAATTTATAACCTAAACAAGAAACAAAGATATAATTGCATTTATTAGGCATGTTACTTAACTAATATAAGATTTATTATTAGTATATCTATAAAATTTGTATTATCTTAGAGATGTTGCATAGAAAAGATAATGATGAAAAACTTTGAAGTAAATTAGAATCTTTAGAATACATGTGTAATGTTTCTTCCTTTATGATGTAACTTTGATCTCCTTATAGAAAATATCCTCAAATATGGTTAGGAAAATAATTTATAAATAACTTTAGTTAGGTATTTGTTAATTATAATTGTCTTTAATAAAGTTAATTAGTTAAATTTACAACTTGACTTTATGTTCAATACTTTTAAGAAAGTCTTAAGATCAAAATTTAAATCATAATATACCATAAGAAAACTAAAAATGGTTGGGGTCCCTTATATCATTGGAAACATTTAAAAATAAATAAAATATGCCAAAAAACATAATGACTATAACAATTAAATTAAATTAAATACTACAAAAAATAATTCTATATGCATTTAACCATTTAATTCAGTCGATATATAATCAAAATAATCCATTATGTAAATCATTAACCCACTATCATACATAAATATCCTCATATTATAAAATATATAGTATCATCAACAATAAATTAATGTATCAATTATCAACAGATAAATAGCTTAACTAGACATCCACTACTCATCAACATCTAACATCATTTAAATTAAACAATGGACTTTATCTATTATGTATTCAATAAAATTCATTTCAATCATAGGAAAATTAAATAATTTCATTCCCAACTCACTATTTCATCATCAACCTCCATCTTTACCTTTATAACCATCCTTGTGATCATAGGTGAATATTCACTAGTTTCATTCCTCTTACCTCCCAAAGAAACAACCCTATCTTGTTCATATGAGTAAGGTGTAAAATTATCAAGAATTAATTTAGAGCACCCTAAAATTATATTCATAGGTTTAGGTAATGGAGGTTCGGTACTCAAAGGCACAAGAGAAGGTGGATGTAACTTGACAGTCAACTAAAATTCATTTTTAAGATTGGATGCTTTGTGCTTAGGTGAATTATGGGGTTTAGACTGTATGTAAATATGCATATGATGAGAATAAATACTTTTATTTACTTTTCCACAAGGATGAGATCTCCAAGGAGGACATCTACAACCTATATTTCTACATTTAAATGTAATATTAGATGGAAAAGAGTTCAATACATTCAAAAAAGTAGGGTCAAATGCATCAAAGTGAATTGACATGCATGTACCATGAATAAAGGGTCTATAAAAATATCTATCACCCATATAGACATGAAAAAAATTACCTCTATTAGCATGGATTTATGGAGAAATACCTTATCTTTACTAATTATTATTATGACACCCCCAACTATTTATATCTAAATGATGTGAATGAGGAGGAGTCCAACCATAAATATATATACAAAAATATAAGATCATAAATTCAAAATCAAAAAATTTATTATATATCAAATCCTAATATATCAATTTAAAAACATCAACCTTATAAATAAATTTTTAACTAGATGACTCAGCAATAAATGAAAAAAATCTCTTGTATAACTTTATTTTAAATTTCAATATAGTAGATTGGAATTTTTTTTTTTTAAGAAAAAATATAGGAACCCAAAATTTAAATCCATAGGAACCTATTCTCAAAGAACACCATATATTTTTAAAACAACCTCTTGTTTCAAATAATAACCAAAAAGTTAACTACAATCAATAGCCGTGTATTAACAAATTTCAAAATCATCATAATGACCAATCATGACTAAAAATGATAACTTCTGAGCCAATTAAGATATTTAATTATGTTTGTTATTTATTTCACAACACACCCTATTTCCATAACTTAAAATAGGGATCCTCTTTTTTCTTTCAAGTCTAGTGTTATGCATTTTAGGGATTCACTATAATTATTGGTTCAAATTGGCCTTCTTGGAAATCCAATAGATGATTAGTTACAAATGATGAATCTTACTTACTTTTAATATCTTGGTATTTAATTAATCACAATCCATCATTTCATTTATGAATGCATTCATTTAAATATATACATTTCATAAGTCTAATAAGTCTTAGCCTATTTTTCTTCTTGTGTTTTTAAACACATTTGATAGCTTCCCATCAAAGTATTTCACCTTAAGCTTATCCAAATTATCTAACTATTTTAAAATTTTATAATTATTTTCTTGAATAAGTTTTATCCATTTATGATTCAATTGGATTTAAAATTACTAAGAGTTTATAAAGGTGCATTTGATTTTTCTTAGTTATTTTTTATAGGATGGACTAAATAGGCTTAGGATAGAGAAAATTACTATGTTGTTTAACTATTTATTATTTTTTACTTAATCATTTTTTGGGTTTATTTATATCCATTTTATTTTTAAATTTTATGGAAATTTATATGCAAGTCATTTATCCATTTCTTTTTAAAAATTGAGTCATTAATTGTAAATTTGCATGTTGTCAAAAAGAGTGTGGGAGACTTAGTCAAAACTTTTGTTTTGAACAAAAGTTTTGATGAATCTCAAGAATTATTCAAGTATTTTGTATTTTATAAAAATATCATGAATTGAATCATAATTTATGCATGAGGATGAATTTTACACATGTTCCAAATAAAAGTTTTGAAGACATGGTTCTTTAGGATAAATCTTTATGAATAAAAGTTATGAGTTAAAACTTGCAAAGGCTTGGATAGTATGAGGCTTATGAAGACTAGGTATTTGAAGAATCCCCCATTGACACATGTCATTCACTTTATTTTCCTCAAAACTCTAATACATATAAAAGGTAATTTCAATGCTTAGCCAATTTTACAAAGTTGCTTGTCACCATGTGTCACTCTCCCATCAGTCCTGAGATTGTTTAAAAGTCTTTCAATATTTAGTTAATTTTATTCTTGATGGGGTAATGACATTATCAATTATCTAGGCTAAAAATTCAATAGGATGATGCAATGTGGCATAATCCTACTGCTATGTTATTCTATAGATTTTTATATGAGTGTAATGACTCCATGCTAGTGGTTTAATAAGATGATTCCATGTGTCATAATCTTACTATTCTATTATCCCATTGATGTCCATATAGATAATAGAGTCTCTAATAAAATTATTGATGGGAATAATGGTAGGTGAAAAATACTACTAATATGTAGCTCTAGGGTAGTCCATGCAGGCCCAATGATGATGTCAGAGCCTCAGGCAAGTAGGTGAGCAAGATGATGCCATGTGGTGAAATGACACTACTATATAGCCTTACGATAGTCCATGTATACCTTGTAGTTTTTCAAATAATAGGCAAGTGATATTGTGATGCATGGATAAATATTTCTTCAAAATGTAAAAAATAATCAACATGCACTTAAAGTTTTGAGTGAGTAACATAAGAGTGAGGAGAAGTCATGTGATATAGACCCTATCAAAACTAAACACATGTTGGTTTCATAAAAAAAAAAATCATGAGTCTAAGTTTGATGTCCCATCTACCCGTGAAAACCATAAAAAGGCTCAAGAGAGTGAGAAAAGGCCACATAGCCATGAAAATGATGAAGGCAAATGGCAAAGCTAAAGTTCACATGCATTGATAAGGGACCAATTGTCATAATGGGACTTGTAGAAGCAAATCTAACCATGTACTGAGGTAAAAATGAAGTAATATGAAGGATAATCCATGTGGTAGTAACCTATAAAATAAAAGGACATGCTAGTTATGCATCCATCAAAGAACTAGCTGAAATTTGATGGTCCATATGGCTATCAAAACTATTAAATGTCAAGAATGGAGTGTGCATCTAATTTGATTATTAGAATCAAAACAAAGTCAAAATAAATCATGAATAAGGATTAAATAAAATCATGGAAAGTGCATTAGAACAAAACACATAATATAAAAGACAAATTTCATTCTTAAATATGTGTGGTCTCAATTACCAAGAGATGTGGCAAACTGACAATCATGATGCAAGCCCAAATTCTTTCATTTTCCAAAATTCAATTAAGACAGTTTAGTTACACCAATTTTCAGCACACCTTCAACATTCTAAATATTTAAATCCTCTTTCTCAACCCACATTCCCTCAATAAATAATTAATGTTTGTAACTACCCCATTAATGACAAAATTTGGTTAAGTTTAAACTCCTTAGGCCTTCTTACCTATATAAGATTGACTTATTGGTGTAATAACGGTTGATCATTTATAGGAATAAGAGGATTGTGATTAGGCTATTATTTTTAGGTTTAGAGGACCAATTATTTTATTTTCATGTATTTCTCTACTTTTTAGATTAGTTTTTTGAGTCAAGGCTGTTTGGAAGCTAAGTCTATAGCTCACTAAGAATTTGATGAATCCCAAATAATACCTAATAGAAACATATTTAATCTTAAGTCTTTATCATGTGATAAAATTGGTCTACATATTTATATGGTGACTCTGTTTTCCTCTTTATATCTAGTACTTTTTTCAAAATCCTCTTGCACTATCCTTATTTGGATTTGTGTTAGGTCTGGCTCAATTAAGGACCAATTACTCCAAGATTTGTCTCCTCAATAGAACCATGATGTATGAAATTATAAAGCAGGCTCTCTTTTTATCTTTTCCCCCCTTTTTATCAGTTTTTTTACCTAGGATTAGTTTATTTTATGAGTTGTAGTATGATTTTAATTGTTATCTTGATTGCACTCTTTTATCTATTGCTCTTTTATACATTATTGAAATTATAATCAATAAAAATTTTAAATTTGAATAATCTCTTTATTCATATTTAAATCATTTTTTTGGCTCCTTAGGTATAATATATTTATTTTTAATTCATATTAATCTATCTAAAATACACACTAAAGACCCTTGACATGGTATGGTCACAATAAGCTAACTATATTACATTCTGAACCAAGACCTTGGGGATATTTAATCACACAAATATCCTTTAAGTAGAGGATCAGATTAAAAACCCATGATTAAGTTGTCATGTCAAAATACATCACAATATATTAGTGTTAAAAGGATGGCTTGATCAAAATATTATAGACTTACCCTTGATTGCAAACTTTTTTCCCTCTCTTTTATGCTTCTCCCAGTCCATTACCTACTTAAAATGCATTACAAAATATTAGCACTAGAAGGAGGGCTTGACTAAAATATTTTTCCTTACCTTTTATTTAAAACTTGTTACACTTTCCTTTATGGGGGTCCTTTATTTAAAACTAGAAGCAGGGCTTGAATCAGAATATTTTAGACTTACCCTTAATTTTAAACTTGTTTCCCTCTCCTTTGAACTTCTCCCAATTAGTTCCCTACTTAAAACACATAAAAATATATTGGAACTATAATCATTCCCTAAATTGTGTAATTTATACATTTATTTTATCTATAATATCTTAGCCTAGTTATTTTGCAGGTTCTTAGATATTTTTTTTTTATCCCAATCTTCTAATGGATTTAACTTGGATAGGAATATGTAGTTATCCTATGTAAGTTATAGTAGCTTCCAATAACTTTCCAAGAACCCCCATAAATTTTGTGTGAAGTATATCCATGGTGGGAGTTCAATTGTTGAAGAACACACCTAGGCTTATAGAGAATCCCTTATTAGAAAGTAGATTCAACATGAGAATGTGGCATGCCCCATATTTCCCTTTTCATTAGATCAAATTAAATATTCTTGGTACCTTTGTCTACTATAAGAGTTCATCACAACATGGGCCATCTTTGAGAACCTATTTTTTAACCATTTTAGTGTTCACATTGACCCTTATATTTTATTGTACCAAATTTACATAGTCTAAAAGGGCCTAATGATCCAACTTTTGTATTTAGACATATACTCCATCATCTTTACACTAGGTAGAGAGAACCTTCTCCTCAAAATAGAGGATATAGTAATCAATTTATATCTCTAAACCTTGGATCCTATAACTACCATGTTCATTAAGATAAACCCATTTGTTATCACCTTCTTAACATTGGTCTACTAAGAGGATATTGATTTAGATCAATAGTTAGTGACTAAAGGTACTTTTCCATAAATTATTTTAAGTATCATGATCACAAGTTGGTTCATGGACCAATATTCACCTTAAAATGAAGTGTTACCCCCAGCCTTTATCTAGCCAAACCTCCTATTGACAAGTGAGAGTTATGATTGTTAATTTAATGCATATAACATAGTTAATTATATAAAAATTTAGTAGGCCACTTATTATAATTTTAGTGGATCATTATATTTAGGTTTTTTTAATAATCAAATATTATTTTTTATAGTAAAAAACCAAGGGGCAATGAACAATCTGATCTATGAATTTACATACCTTAAAGCACCATATGGAGCCTATGAATCTAGATGCATTGATAGTGTAGAGATAATCATGCATACTAAGGGCATCCCATATTGAAAGTTTAATCCATCATCTCAAGTATATAATATTAATTATGATTAATCTAAAGATGAAGAAAAAATAATTGTAAAAGCTATCTTGATGGTTGAAAATCCAATAGATGAGAATTTGTCCACACAAAATTAATAAATGGACATATATTATGACCATCCAAAAGAAAATTGGAGTTGGAGCTATTGGATGAGGTATATGAATAACATTCATCTAAAGAATTCTTACCCTTATATTTTTATATTAATTTTAATAAACTAATCCAACATGGCCAACATCTCTTTAGTAGTAATGAGACTTTTATTGCATCAACAATAGGGAATGAAATGGAAGGAAACCAATAAGAGGCTATCCATATGAGGAGAATGAACTATAAGAATTAAAAATTGATGATATATCTCCTTATTTTAGCCTCACATCCAAATAATTTGATACTACCCAAATTCTACTGTTATTACAAGAGGTAGTTAAGATGGAAATGAGAATTCAAGCATACAGTGACATAAATGAAGAAATCATGTAAATGTAGATGTAGACTAAGGATGATATGATTTATCCCAACTCTCCACATACTTCATCCACTAATTAAAAATTTAGGTCTTTAATATGGGAAGGACATAAACCATTCCCATGCCTTCTAGATGCCAAGGATAATAAAGGGTATGTTATGAAAAACTTTGTATGCATCAAGGATTGGCTGACAAGTCACCCATTTATTAGATGCCACTAAAAACATGGAACTTTTAGGTTAGATATTTCAATAAATTTGGTATATATGATTACCCATACCTATCCATCTTTAAATACATTTTATGGGTTGAGGTATTTTCTAAACCCTATCCCTCATACATTTTACAATCTATATGCAAACATGATGTAGGATAATATAGTCCTAACTTGTTTGAATTACATGAGAAATACATTGATAAATATTTATGGGATAGTGTTTTATATAATATATAACAACATAGAATAAATTAGGTATTCCCTCTACCCTTCTCAAAATCCTAAACAATTAGGTGTCTAACTAAATTTAGGTATGTTCTTTCTAGAAATAAATTTTGTAAATAATTTATTTTCCATCCCTTGTCTTATTTTCTTTTTCCTTTCTTCCTATACCTTGTTGTTAGTTACATTGATTTATTTTTGTTTTCTATTTTTCTTCCTTTTAGGGTTTTCACTAACTATTTTTTCCCTATGGTCCCCCTTAATAAAATAAAATAAATGAATGACTATTTTAAAAATAATAGGATGGAACTAGAAGGAACTAATTATAATTTTACTCAAAAATATTTTATAAACTATTGTTATTGATTTGTTAATTTTTTTATTTATATAGGTTAATTATTTATTATGGAACTTGTGAATTTTTAAACAACTATTTTATTTTTTGAAGCCATTTCATGCACTTAAACAAATATCTAAAGAAAATTACAACATTACTTCAATTATGATTTATCTTAAATTGTCACAAAATTTTTGGTTTCCTTTTACCCATGGCTTGGTACCCAACCCTATATGGATGAAATGAAAAAATATCCTTTCAAAATAATTGAGCTAAAATGTAAAATATAAAATTCTCCTCGAAAGGGTGATGTTGGCAACCTCCACCAAAGTCTTTTTATACTAGATGGAAATGGAGAAGGCCTTTGGAAGAGACCATAGGTATATTCGTTGGGGCTATAAATTTTTGGATAGTACCATATCAATGACCAAACAACTTCCTACCTAAGATAAACTTAAAAATATTTCCCTTTAATAGTTTTTACTTTATGTAAATGTGAATTACTACATGTGAATGGAAATAAAATAAATTAATCACTTGATCACACATTTGGATGACCTTTGGATTAATTATTGACTAGTATGTCATTTTTTACTATTGAATTTAGTTCCTTTTAATTATATATTTTTATGAGTATTTATTTGTATCTAATGTTTTTTCTTCTCAAGAAATCAGAGATTCTAGATTCTCAAAATACTCAGGAGTATTTCCTAGTAGGAGTTGCCATTTTTTGTTGCTTTCACAACACATCCCATTTTCATAAATAAAAATAAGGACCCTATTTTTGATGTGGAGTCTGGTATTATGCCTTTCAGGGATTCACTATGGTTTTTGGTTTTAATTTGGTCTTCTTGGCAATCCACTAGATGATTAGTTACAAGTGATTGAGCTTACTTCTAATATCTTGGAATTTATTTAATCTAAGTCCAAGATTTAATTTAGGAATGCACACCTTTAAATATACAAATTTATATAAGTCTACTAATTCTTAGATTATTAGTCTACTTTTGTTTTGAAACATATTTGATAACTTCCCATTAGACTATTTCACCTTAGGTTTATGTAAATTATCCAACTAATTTAGAGTTTTCTACCTCTTTTCTTGATCAAGTTTTATCCATTTATGTTTCATTTGGATTAAAAATGACCAATAATTTATACAATTTAATTATTTCATTTATTTATTTTTTAATAGGATGGACTAAATAGTCTTAGGATAGAGCAAATGACTAAGTTGTTTCACTATTTTTTATTTTGTACTTTGTCATTTTTCAAATTTATTCATATCCATTTTATTTTGAAATTTTGTGGCCATTTGTTTTCAATTAATTTATCCATTTATTTTTAAATTTGGATTGATAATTTTTCCTTTGCATGTCATGCCTAAAAGTTATTGAAAAGAGAATAGGTGACTTAATCAAAACTTTTGTTCTAAACAAAAATTCTAACTACTCTCAATAATTATTTAAGTCTTTTCTATTTGATAAAAATGTCAAGAATTGCATTAATTTTTATACACAAGGGTATATTTTATATAGGTTCTAAAAAAAAGTTATGAATTATTTGGTCTTAAGGATAAATATTCATGAAAAAAAGTTCTAACAAAAAAAGGTGTAAAGGCTTGGATAATATGAAGCTTGTGAAGACTAGGTGCTTGATTAAACTCCCAATTCCATGTGTCATTCACCCAGTGATCTTGGTAACTCTAACCCATCCAAATGATAATTTTGAAACTTATTCAATTTCATAAAGTTTTCTATTGCCACATGTTACTCTCTTAGTAGTCCCTATCTTTCTCAAAAGTCTTATAATACTCATTTGATTTTCTTCAAGGTTTCTCAACGGGGCAATGATGTTAGTGATGCTCAGGGCTGGTGGGTCAATAAGATGATGCCATGTTGTAAAAAATATTGCTACTCTACTACCCAAAAATTTCTATACTAGTGAAATGCCTCTGGGATAGAAAGTAAAAAAGATGATACCACTTGAATTATCTGACTAATCCACTATACAAGATATGTTCATATAGAGTGTAGAGCCTTTAGTAAAATGGGTGAGAAAGATGATGCCACATGGTGGAATCTCACTACTTCATAACCTAAAAGTGTTCTATGAGGGACTAGAAATGATATTAAAGTCTTAAAAAATAGGGTGAGTGGGATGATTCCATGTGAAAAAATATCACTAATATATAACCCTAGGTGTTTTATGTAGACCTTTCAATTTTTTAGAGCCTAAGCAAGTAAGATTATGATGCATGGTGAAATATCACTTCATAATGAAAAGAATAATTAGTATGAACTTAAATATTCAATAAAGAAACAAAAGAGTGAGGATAATCCATGTGGTAGGGACCCAGTCTAAACTAAATACACATTGGTTACATATTTAACAAAATAAAACATGTATCTATTTTTAATATCTAGTCTGCCTATCAAAACTGTCAAAAGGCCTAGGTGTTGATAATTTGACCTCATAAACCAAATTTTAACCCATTTCGTCAAAAATATTATCACATTTACATCAAATAGTACATTAGGCTTCAAAAATCTTGTCATGATTTGCAAATGGTCTTTAAATCCTTCTAGCATTGTTCAAAGTTTCACTATATGTATTATGGGTTGCTTGAAGAGATCCTCAAGTGATAGCATTTTTTGAGTATTTGTATGATGATTTAGGTTTTCATGGGTGGTATTTGGTTGAATGAAATGGTTTCAAGTTCCTTTTGAATCCTAAAAGGTGGCCTATACCTTGTTTGACAAAGTTAAGTTATTTTATCAAAAATTAAGGTATTAGGAATAATTAAGGTTTTTTTATTTTCATTGCAGTTCTACTTTTTTGAGATAATTCTTATGGGGGTAATTTTTTATCATGATGTAAGGGGTGTCCAATTAAATTTTAGGTCTTAATATGAGGTCTAATTATGTATCCAAAGTTGCCTTTTATGGTCTACTTAGTCAAGATTGTTTCAAGCTCCAATCAGCCCCCCAAGTCATAAAATGCTCTTTCAAACATGCCATATGGGTTAACATCGATATTATAAAACCTTTTAATAAGATATTTTTTGGTATAAAATTAAAATAAGGAGTTTTCAAGGGTCTCATATCCATTTTAAGGAATAATATGGTGGTTTTATTTGTAAAAAGAGGTCTTTTAGGGGTCAAATATCATTTATTCATAGAAAAGGCCCCCACAAACTTGGAAAATGACCTTTCAATTTCCATAAATACATAAAACCTAGTTTTAAAGTGTTTTTCACTCATCATTTCGCTCTTTGTGGCCCCTAATGGTTTCTTAGGGTCTCTAACCTAAAAAATGTGGAAAATGAGGTTTTGCAGGTGTTTCCAAAGCTTGTATAAACTTGTATGGTCATGGTAGAGGTGGATAAGGTTAGGAATAATTTTTGGGATCACCAAGAGGAATTATAGAGTATAATACATTGTTCACAAGTCAAGAGAGGTCAAAAACATATCCCTCATCTCCATCATTCTCCTTGGTAGCCTTGGATAGCCATTTAGGTTTATGCTTGATCCATACAAAGGAGAGAGAATGGTGATAGAAGATTATATAAAAAAATAAGGTGGTATAATTAAAGTAAAATCCTTTTCATTGGTTTATATATTTATTCCCCATGATTTATGAATAAACATTATGAACCCAGGTAGTCAGATTTGTCTTTTACATCTACACAAGGTCAAATTTTGAATGGTTTCCATATATTATTAGATTGATTGATGAAAGTGGTGTTTGAATGTGAATTGAAAGGTTTTTTCATAGTCTTTACACCTAATTATCCACCATTATTTCATACATGTGAGCTCAAGAGGGAGTAAGGCATCTCTATTCTAGAATAATTGAAGGATTGAAGGTAGTGGTTTCATAATATTTTGGAGTTTTCAATTCATGATTCTAGATTAGAGGAAATATGTTGATTGAATTTTTTATTTATTTGAAATAATATAATATCCTTATCTTCACTAATCACATATTTGAGTCATTAAAATAGGCTCAACTCATTCAATGTCTTGATTCCTAAACCTAAGTAGGGTTATCATGCATTGTGCAATATTAGTTTCAAGTTGTGAGTAGAAATGTCTCATTGTTAAAGAGTATAAAAGGGATATGACATATTATATAGAGATAATTATATGGTAATCATAATATAAGGATGAACTTTAGGTTTTCCATTCTTTCACTCCTTTATATAACACATTATCAATCCTAGAGAAATATATGCTCTCATTTAAGTACTTATAGGCCAATTTAGGTGATTAAATGAGCATTGGATGTTGGGATTAAAAATTAAGAAACATTTGATATCATATTATTCATAAATATCATGATAAATTATTGAATATTGAGAGATTAGGATCAACAATATTAGACTCACTCCAAGATAAAACTCAACAATAATATTTATTAAACACACATGACTATGTTAGTGAAAGTGAGTAAACACTAATTGTATTGTGGTGGAACGTTGTGAATAGAGTAATGTCAATTAATGATATAATTCATGTTATATATATATATATATGTGTGTGTGTGTGTGTGTGTGTGTGTGTGTGTGTGTGTGTGTGTGTGTATGTATATATATATATGTATATATATATATGTATATATATGTATATATATATATATATGTATATATATATATATATATATATGTATATATGTATATGTATATATATATATATATATGTATATGTATATATATATATATATATGTATATATATATATGTATATTATATATATATATGTATATTATATATATATATATGTATGTATATATATATATATACACACACACATATATACATATATATATATACATATATATACAAATATATGCATATATATACATATATATATATATATATATATATAATTTTTTTATGCATTTAGGAGGCTAAACATGAAATGAGGAAATAATGTCTAGGCCTAAAACAAATATCTATAGGCTTGACTAAAGATGCAGAAGAAGTTGATCAAGGAGTTCTATTTTAGGGTGAAAAATATATAAGAAGAATATAAATAAAAATTATAAAATTATAAAATAATTTAAAAATAGTTGTGTAAAAACCATTCATTAAGAAACCTCACCTCTCAGCTTTTACACAGCCAAGAATTCAAAAATTGTCACCTACAAGCAAAGTCTTAGGAAAGTAAGGCGACTGAGTTATAAATACACTTGAAAAAAAGGTTAATAAGGTTTTTAAAAGGATTAATATTATATTTATCATGTTTCACCACTAAATTAAATATCAAAATTCCAACCAAGAAAGGAGGATGCATGTATATTTCACTCAAGTAGACCTAATTAATCACATACAGGCAAGGCCTTGATGAAGAGTGAAAGTGTGAGAAACCATGCATGAAAATGAAGTGAAAGATTGAAAATATGGCCTATTTACTTGTTTTATAAATTTATCAATATCTATTGAATTGTTTGGTCCTCTAAAGCAAAAAAGGACCTTGATAGGCTAATTAGATCTAGTAGGCATAAATAGGCAATCATATGCCTATACATGGAAATTGGAGATGATTTATAAATAAGGAGTTTTTTGAGGATTTGAAACCATCAAGGAAGGTAAAATATATGTTTCCAAGGTATATATGAATCTTGGACTAAATAAAGTGAAGGGAAAGCTCAAGAACAAGGTCCTAGGGTCAAACTAGATTATTGGCTTAAAAACCTTGCACATGAGTATGAGAGGTATACAAGGAGTTTGGAGAGTTAACACAAAATAAAAAATGGGAACATGTTGTGAGGGAATTATAAAACCTATTTGAGTCATTTACAATCCAAGATTTAAATTTTACATTTTATTTATGAAAATGTCTCTATCTCAACCCTATAGAATACAGGTTTCTTGGGCTGAGAGGCACTTTATTCATGTGGGAGCACTAAGGAAAATATGTGTAGAGTTATAAAATACTAGGGTAAGTTGATAAAAGTTGTCTTACTAAAATCCTTGGTGTTGGTTTTGTATTTCAATACATCAGGGCTATTAAAAACTATTAAGAGACTATGCATCGCTAAACCCTACGTAAACCATTTATTATGACACGATGAGAGTATATGTCTTGGTAATGACATAAGATGTAATTAAATATATTATTAAGTGATTATATGAACTATATACACTAAATGTACCCTAAATAGGCTACTATTTGACATGTGTTAAGTATAAGATGTACATATTTATCTCAAGAATGACTACTACATGCCTTAAAAGGTTGATTTTAGAGGGTTTCTCATAGAATTGGTTTGGGTAAGGCATAATAGGGTCTCATGGAACCATATATGATAAGACGAATTATTTTATAATGTATATAAAGTCTTATGATGAATATTTATAGTGACTACAACATATCTTTAAGATTTGAGACACATAGTGTTGAGCAAGTATGTTACTAAGAGCTCTAAGATACCTAATATAACTATGTATCATGATTTGAAAGTGGTTTGGAGGTTTGGATGATGAAGATGAGATATAAAAAATATTGAAATATACTATTAGTAAATTTTATGTCCCTAAAATAAAAATGAGACCTAGAGTAGTAGAATTGGCTTATTTCATGACTTATTGGACAAATTAGGCTCTTGTACTCAGATTACAATTTCATACAATCCTGAAGACACTTGGACCTTAACCCTTAAATTCAACACAATTATAGGAACATGGAGGGTGACATCTAGGTTAGTAATGGATAGGTTTAAGAAACTACCTTTCATAATGAGTGCATGACCTCCCATTACATGACAAAGAAGTGATGGAGTAGTTACAAGGTGCATAGAATCTTCATGGGGTCAAATATGACAAAAATATGCCATCTTACACACCTCTATGCCCAAGGGCTCATTGAAGACCATTTTTTAATCCAAGGTAGTGTAAGGGAGAGGTCATGGAACTATTACTAATCCTTATTCATGTTTGTAACTAATTATTGAGTGAATGAGGGTCATCATGGCCTCTCTTCGACACTTACATGCCACATTCATCATTTATTTCCCTCTAATGTTCTATAAATTGAGGCTCAAAGGATATTATATGGATACCTTAGTTGGGTATGAAGAAACTCTACCCAAATTATATGTTGTAACCTTTGAATTAATATAAAGATAGCTTCTTCATGCTAGTTTAGTATGGTTTATACTTGTTTATTTACACAAGTGGTGGAGTATTATCTCGCTTTATAGGTCCTTATTTCTCACCTAATTTTTAGGATATTGTTCTAAATAGGTCACATGGTGTGTGGAAGTTTTAATTATTATGCTTAGAGTGTAATATAATAGGTAGTGTCTTGAATTAGACCTCGCATTCATCACCCTCAAGTTGTAACCATCTAGCATAACCTTCATTGAAGCATTGATTCTAATAAGACTTTTAGAGAGAGTGGTTTAGTCACTAGTCCTTGTCTTATTCATAAGTGTTATTTAAGGGTAAAATAGAAAGGATAAAACATGTTGATACATTGCCTCCCATAACTTAGGTTTATTTCATGCAATTTTTCTATCCCTTTTCATTAACAATCAAGTCGGTTTAGTAATTGAGCCTAGATTGTACATCAAGGGAGCTAGCCCCAAAACTAGAGGTCTACCTCACCCAATAGGCTAACCACACCTAGTGGTGATTCCATTATATCAATTATATGAGGTAGGTCTGAAACACCTTTGCTTCAAGGGTGAAATATATATAGATAACATTTTTTTGCATTCCCAATGGGACCAAAATTCAAGGATGTTAGATCACTCACTCTTATCATTTGGTGACCTTAAGGTGCTACAAGAATTTTGGTGTCATATTATCACTCAATTCCATGATAAGGGTAATCATAATATCTACATCCAAGGGTAATAATAACTTATGTTTATGGTTATTTTATTATTTATTTGATTCATGAAGTCTAATGGCTAGATATGGAGGAGATATTTGTTCTACACTTCCTTACCAAACTTATGTTGACCCATACCAACCTCACCATGATCCTTATCAATACTATATTGACCCCTATCAATAATCCAATGAACCATATCAGTCTTATACTGATCCACTACATCCTTATGATGAGTTTTATCCTTTAGATGACTTCAATTATCCACAAAGATAGTCTTACTATCAACCTCCTTGATAACATTTTTATTAGGATTACTATCCTTTCTTCCCTAAAAAATTATGCTTTCAAGCTAAACCTAGTTTCTCCAATGAGTGGAATGAGATAAAACAATGAGTTATATCATTTAAAATGAGTTATGAGCCCTGAAGGAGTAACAAGATCAATTAAACCAATATTGTAATCCTCATACTTCCCCATGTCAACCTTATTTGACCATAAATCCCATGATAAACCCAAAACAAGAAGAGAGAAAGGTTGTAGTGGTTAAAATAAGGATATTAAAAATATATCAAATCCCTTAACCTCTTCCTCAAATTGATGTTTCTCATAGATGTCTAGGTATGCAAAAAGAGAAAGAGGTTTTGATATCAAGCCTAGGAAGTTCCCAAGTTTTTAGAGTATATCCTCACTGACTAAAATCACATAATATCATCTTATAAACCATTATGTTTCTACTACACCATTTAGACATTCTTTCCCTCTCACCATCTCCCTCCTTGAAGAGGAACATGCCATTTAGGAGGTAAATGAGAAAAGTCTAGTTGTAATTACAATTGATGAAGGTGATTCAAGTGAATTTGAGGAAGATATTACTATCGAGACACCTCTTGGTGAAGATAAGCACAAGTTATCCTTCAAGAATTCTAGAGAAGATGAAATTCAATAAACTCAAGGTAAGTCCAATTTTAATGGCTAAAAACACATTCAATAACAAGATGAGTTTAAAAAGAAAAACATATAAATTGGCAAAGAAGAAGATGAGATTAGATATTTCTTTGATGACTAAAAACTTCTCTCTTTCATGACATCCTTAAGGAGTATGAAAGTGGAGTACTTGTTCAACTTACAATAAGTTAAGACCAAAGAGATATTCTTGAAGAGGTTTCAATTGTCTAATAAGAGGTATGTGTTGATTTTGAGACTCCTAGTTTCATTGAAGTTGAATAACTCATTCCCTGTTTCCAAGAAATGTTTTTTGAGGAACATGAATTCATAGTATAACATGATAATGATCAATTGGACACTAATCAATAAGATTATGGAAACCTATGACAGTAGTATTGGAAGATTTATAATGAGTATGAGTCTCTTAAAATACTTATGCCTCTTATGGGGTAGATTAAGGATGATTTTATTATTGAACTTATCAGTTTTCATTCACAAGAGGAACAAGCTCAAGATGATGAAGAGAGAATTAAAGTGGTTGTTATAGTAGTACCTCAAGATCATAGTCATAGACATGAACCAATTGAAGATGCATTATTTCCTAGTGTACCTCAAGAGGTTCAAGATGAGAATCATAAAGACCTTGGTGACATGTGGTATTCATGATTGGACACTTTAAAAGAATTTAAAGAACTTGAAAATTCACCAATTCAGATAGAGAAAAACTAAGACACAAATCTAGACATACCATCTAGGTTGTCAAGAGAATTATTGAAAGTGAGCATAGAGAAATGAAAATAGATTATTGATGAGGAAAAAATGATTTTTTTAATACCAAGAATCCAATATTGGAATGAGTATTACTTTATATTTGACTCACATATTCAATCCATGCACCAAGGAGATGAATCAAGAAGATCTAGTTGATGCTCAAGTAGACCATAAACATGTCAATATCATTTTATGGGCAATATCTGATTAGACTTCACTCAATGTATGAAAATATAAGTTTATGGTTCCATGGAGATCCAATAATATTAGCATTTGACCCAAGAGGAGGAAACACATTTAAGTTAGTTTTTTGTAGTAGGTTGTTTTGTCTTGTTTCTAATAAGTGTTTATTAGAACAAGTGTGATGTGTCTACTTTATACATTTTTTTTTATATTCTCCTTGTGTGAGTATGAGGTTATTATAATCATAGAATATTATAAGGTGATAAGTTTGTTTATGATTCTAGGCATAAGGGTCATATCATTAGGGTCATGATTGTCATATGTGAACACTTTATTCAATGGATGAGACAATTGGTTTTCTTGACTAGTAGGTAGGGCAACCGCTATGAGTGACCAAGAATTTTAATAATTTATCCTCCTAGGAAAAATATAAACCCCTCTAGTCCAAAATTTTATCATAGGTCCCTCCAAGAGCACATGATACTTCCTAAATCTTGTCATGATATTTAAATGGTCTTTACAGCCTTCTAGCATTATTCAAAGTTTGATTATATGTATTATGGGTTGATTAAAGAGGTCATCATATGATAGCATGTTTTGAGTCTTTGGATGATGTTTTAGATTGTCATGGGTGGACCATGGGTGAGTTTAAGTGTGTCAAGTGCCTTTTTAATCCTAAAATGTGGCTTATACCTTGTTTGACAAACTGAAGGTATTTTAGCAAAAATTAAGGTATTTGGAGAAATTAAGGTTTATTATCCTCATTGCAATTTTTATTTTATTATTAATTTTTTTTTTGTGGGGGTACTTTTTTAGAATGATTTAGGAGGTGTCCAAGTCATTTCTCAGTCTTAATATGAGGTCTGATGATGTATCCAAGGTTGCCTTCTATGGTCTACTTAGTTAAGATTGTTTCAAGCTCCAATTAGCCCTCCAATTCATCAAATGTCCTTTTAAACATGTCATATGGGTTAACCTAAATATTATGACACTTTAAATAATATATTTTTGGTGTCACATTGAAATTAGTAGTTTTCAACGGTATCATAGAA